>CM052025.1:16100000-16700000 GCA_028476575.1 Platygaster robiniae
AGAGCCCGCATGCTTACATTAAACACGATTTTCCATGACGCTAATTCTTTTCTAAATTTACTCGCTACACTGCCTGATGACGGTTGCTGCTGCGCTTTGAGGCCAGAAATCGTTTCAGAGTCTGATACAGCTGTATAATAGTTTTCTTCATCTGCGCTAGTGTCAGTATCAGTGGAAGTAGCACTCGATGCAGCGGAGATGGGATAATCAGAGTCTACTCCAGGGGAATCACTATCATTATAAAAATAGTGAGGATTTCTTACATGTCGATTTCCATTAGATTGCAGCTCATCGTTTTGTTCACTATTAGCGTTGCTGGCTCCGTAGTGGTTATTGGGGTTTTTCCGGGCCGTTCGTGACTGCCGTTCATTTCGTTCCACTCGACAGGTGTGGAACAGTAATAACCACTGCAATCAAACATTTAAAAACTCTTAGTTACAATTACATTAACTGCGCATTCGTGAATGTCAACTTTTTCATGCACGTTCATTAATTTTTTACTAACTTTTGACCCCTACCCCCCTCCCAAGTAAGAAATCTACATTTTTGAAAAAAATTGTTTATAACAAATTGTTATAAACAATTTGCAACAAATAAAAAAACATGACTTACATAAACCAAGCGTTAAAAATAACAAATTCTACATTTTTGGAAAAATTGTTTATAACAAATTGTTATAAACAATTTGCAACAAATAAAAACATCGCTTACATAAACCAAGCGTTGAAAATAACAAATTCTACATTTTTAGAAAAATTGTTAATAACAAATTGTTATAAACAATTTGCATTTAACTTGTAAGGTAAATAATGTTAATTCTATTTAAATCTCATCTTTGTTATTCAAAACAAAACATAAAGGCAAAAAATAAAAAAAGAAAACTTGAGAAAAAAAATGCGACTCCGCACACTTGAGAGCAAAAAACAATTCAAAAAGTTGTTCATTTTTTGCTCTCAACGATATTTGTTGATTTTATGCGCTCTCAGAACCTTAGCTGCTTGTTTTCTCACGAGTCCCAGGAGCCGTTCTTTTGATCTGACGTGCTCATTTTAGAGAGCTCTAATATCAAAAATAATAAATACTGAAAACCGATATTTTTTTCTTTCAAAATTTTTTGAGAATTGACAATGCGTTTCAAAATTTTTAAATTATTAAGCATGATTCTACTCATTGCCTCATATTATTTACCGAAAGTATCATCAATAAAAATTTCAGTTTCAATTCATTTTTTAAGATAAATGAAAATTTAACAAATAAAGGTTTCTTTACTTTTCATAGACAATGTAGTTGCAATCATTATTCAAAAATTTCACATACAGAAACCAGATTTATATTCCATAGCACAGTGAGAACACTGCGATTTTGAACATATTTATTTCATAAAAAGTTTCATAGCAACGTAATATTTTCCATTGAATTAATTCTATAAAATTCATTTCTAAATAAATCCATGAAATTTGAATTATTTCAGTATAATAATATTACCTTTATTCATTTGCATATTTTCAGAAATAAAATTACTTTTCCTTTTTTTAAATGATTTTGCACTTTTTTGGTGCAAAATGAAAAATATAAATGAATAGTACGTTTTTTTTGCAATCGAATTATTTTTGTATAATTACAAATCATAAAGTGGATGGGCAGTTTTCATAGAGATAAAATAAATACCTTATTTTACATTGTTAATTGTTGGATTAATGTTAAGACTTTAAAGGGTATGAAAATATTGTGCAAGTAATCAGTACATCTGTTTGATACTTATTCCATCGACAAATTTTGTACAGATTTATGCATATGGCTTAAAATTAATTAACACACAATTTAACATTTGAACTATCGCCAAACTTTTCCACGTGAAGTTAAATTTGATAATAATAAATTGTCTTTCTATAGGAAAAGATAATATGTCTTGACTACTAGGAATTCATGATCTTGATGAAATGAATCGACCTATTACCTCAAACATTGGCATTGAATCAAAATTTTAACTTGTATAAAACAATTTCAAACACTGATTAGAAATCAACTATTGGGGTGAAAGTTAATTAAAAAATCATCTTAACAATTTTGACTGCATTCTTCATCGAGAAATCTCGAAGTTTCAATTTTTTGAGAAATCAATTCATCCCCAATTCATTTGAAAAGCTGATGAAAAATTGAAAATGTCTGAATATCAATAGCCAATACAAATTAATCTCGAAAACTTTGATGCTGAATTTAAAATTAAGACAGCTGAAGGTTACAACTTTAACAGGAGTATAAAAACAAAAATTTCATATAAAATTACATATCATTTCATATCAAATTTTGCAATAAATGGACTAATAATTACATGAACACCACGCACTTTTCGTCTACTTCAATCAAGTACTGCCCAACCTTTTTTTCGACATGGAAAATTTCTTAGTCACATTTACTATCTAGCCGCACCATTTGTATGACGTAGTATATTCGTAGAATTGGGATCAGTATTCAAAGTGTGTCCTTTCCGTAATTAAATCTTGAAAAAAACGTTTTTTTCCAAAGGGTATGATTTTAATAAAATTCAAATTCACTCTGCGAAAATAGAGTACGCAATAGTCGGTTATTCACTGGTACTTGCTTTGTTCGTTTTTTTCGCACGTGTCTCGAAACTTTCTTTGTTACATCGTTCGCGTCTGAACGCGCTACTCAATTTTTTTTTAACCTCCGAGTAGGTCTTTCCCTTGTAGAAAGGAGTTTTTTTCAAAACGACAATAATTTGATAATAATAAATTTTCTATTAACATGAATATTTTATTGGAGTCTTGACAAATAAAAATTCCCAATCTCAAAATGTATCGACCTATATAATCTAAATCTTTGGCATTGAATCAAAATTTTAATTTGTATTAAACTATTCCGAACACTTATTAAAAATTATAACTTTTGGCGATAAAGTTTATTCAAAAATCATCTTAACATTTTTTACTGCATTCTTAATCGAGAAATCTCAAAGTTTCAATTTTTTTAGAAATAAATTCATCCAAAAATAATTTTAAAAGCTGATTCGAAATTGAAAATATCTGAATATCAATAGCCAAAAAAAATTGATCTCAAAAACTTTGGTGCTGAATTTAAAATTAGGACAGCTCAAGGTCACAACTTTCACAGGAGTAAAAACCACAATTTTATATTTAATGACTATAGAATTCATCGAGTTTTGCAATAAATGGACTAATAATTACATGAACACCACGCACTTTTCATCGACTTCAATCAAGTATTGCCCAGCCTATTTTTCGACAAGAAAAATTTGTTAGACACTGTTAGTTACCTTTTGCACGACGTAGTATATTCATAAAACCGGGATCAGTATTCAAAGTGTGTCGTTTCCGTAATTAAATTTTGAAAAAACTGTTTTTTCCACAGGGTATGATGTTAATAAAATTCAGATTCACTGTGCGAAAATGAGGTACGCAATAATCAGTTATTCACGGGTACTTGCTTCGTTCGTTTCTTACGCACGTGTCTCGAAATTTCGTTCGTGATATTGATCGTGCTTGAACGCGCTCCTCAATTTTTTTGAACCTCAGAGGGGCGATCAGGGGAGATTTCTCCTGATTTCTCCTCTTTCCCGTCACGCGCCCACGCTGTCACGAGTTAGCTACCCCTTCAAATACAAATTCTTTGTTAGAAAGACCTACTCGGGATAGAGTGGTACCAAAGAGGAGAAATTGCCCCTCCGAGGTTCAACAAAAATTGAGAATCGCGTTCAAGCCATAGACAAAGAAATATAGGGACGTAATGTAAAGTCCTACTTTAGGCGAGGGGATTCTGCTTGGGGGAGCGGGGACCCTGCCCACTTTTGAGTGGCCGAAAGGGATACCCTGCCACCTTTTGATTGGCTCGCATCGGTGAGACAGTGTATCAGTGTGAATAGTGAACCCCTGCCTCTCGCCCCTGAACAGCAGTCGCCCCGCTGTCTTACATTACGTCCCTATATTTCTTTGTCTATGGTTCAAGCACGATCACGGATCAGTATACGAACAAAATTTCGACATACGTACGTGTGAAAGAAACGAACGAAGCAAGTACCCGTGAATAACTGATTATTGCGTACCTCATTTTCGCACAGTGAATCTGAATTTTATTAACATCATACCCTGTGGAAAAAACAGTTTTTTCAAAATTTAATTACGGAAACGACACACTTTGAATACTGATCCCGGTTTTATGAATATACTACGTCGTGCAAAAGGTAACTAACAGTGTCTAACAAATTTTTCTTGTCGAAAAATAGGCTGGGCAATACTTGATTGAAGTCGATGAAAAGTGCGTGGTGTTCATGTAATTATTAGTCCATTTATTGCAAAACTCGATGAATTCTATAGTCATTAAATATAAAATTGTGGTTTTTACTCCTGTGAAAGTTGTGACCTTGAGCTGTCCTAATTTTAAATTCAGCACCAAAGTTTTTGAGATCAATTTTTTTTGGCTATTGATATTCAGATATTTTCAATTTCGAATCAGCTTTTAAAATTATTTTTGGATGAATTTATTTCTAAAAAAATTGAAACTTTGAGATTTCTCGATTAAGAATGCAGTAAAAAATGTTAAGATGATTTTTGAATAAACTTTATCGCCAAAAGTTATAATTTTTAATAAGTGTTCGGAATAGTTTAATACAAATTAAAATTTTGATTCAATGCCAAAGATTTAGATTATATAGGTCGATACATTTTGAGATTGGGAATTTTTATTTGTCAAGACTCCAATAAAATATTCATGTTAATAGAAAATTTATTATTATCAAATTATTGTCGTTTTGAAAAAAACTCCTTTCTACAAGGGAAAGACCTACTCGGAGGTTAAAAAAAAATTGAGTAGCGCGTTCAGACGCGAACGATGTAACAAAGAAAGTTTCGAGACACGTGCGAAAAAAACGAACAAAGCAAGTACCAGTGAATAACCGACTATTGCGTACTCTATTTTCGCAGAGTGAATTTGAATTTTATTAAAATCATACCCTTTGGAAAAAAACGTTTTTTTCAAGATTTAATTACGGAAAGGACACACTTTGAATACTGATCCCAATTCTACGAATATACTACGTCATACAAATGGTGCGGCTAGATAGTAAATGTGACTAAGAAATTTTCCATGTCGAAAAAAAGGTTGGGCAGTACTTGATTGAAGTAGACGAAAAGTGCGCGGTGTTCATGTAATTATTAGTCCATTTATTGCAAAATTTGATATGAAATGATATGTAATTTTATATGAAATTTTTGTTTTTATACTCCTGTTAAAGTTGTAACCTTCAGCTGTCTTAATTTTAAATTCAGCATCAAAGTTTTCGAGATTAATTTGTATTGGCTATTGATATTCAGACATTTTCAATTTTTCATCAGCTTTTCAAATGAATTGGGGATGAATTGATTTCTCAAAAAATTGAAACTTCGAGATTTCTCGATGAAGAATGCAGTCAAAATTGTTAAGATGATTTTTTAATTAACTTTCACCCCAATAGTTATGATTTTAAATAAGTGTTCGGAATTGTTTATTATACAAATAAACATTTTCATTCGATGACAAAGTTTTACGTAATAAAGGTCGATACATTTTAAGATCGGGAATTTCGATTAGTCAAAACTCCAATGAAATATTCATATGGAAAGAAAAATTATTAATATCGAATTTTACTCCATGCCGAAGAGTTTGACGAAAGACAAAATAGTAAATTTAGTGCTCAGTTATTTAAAGCAATATGCATACATTTTTACACAAATTTGTAATCAAATGACCATGAAAAAATTGTAATGACTTTTTGGAAAAACTCCTTTCTACAGGGGAAAGACCTACTCGGGTTAGAGTGGTGGGAGAGAGGAGTAATTGCCCCTCTGAGGTTCAAAAGAAATTGAGTAGCGCGTTCAAGCGCGATCAATCTAACAAAGAAAGTTTCGAGACACGCGCGAAAGAAACGAACAAACAAGTACCCGTGAATAACCGATTATTGCGTATCCCATTTTCGCAGAGTAAATTTGAATTTTATTAAAATCATACCCTTCGGAAAAAACGTTTTTCTGAAATCTTCACGAAAATAAATAATTATTCTTTTATTTTTCTCTACGAAAGCATTTCTTTTCCGCTCGTTTTCGACTAATGACATTACTCGAAAATGATCGCAAAATGAACACTTTCGCAAAGAAAAACAAAAGAATAATGATTTTTTCTAAAATCTTCCCGAAAGCGAGTCATTACTCATTCACTTATCGCTGCGAACGTGTCCCTTTTCAAGTCGATTTCAAATGATACAGCGGGAAAACAAGAATGCAGGAATATTTCTTTTTCGACTGCATTCTTGTTTTCTCGCTGCATAATTCGAAAACGAGCTGAAAAGAAACACGTTTGCAACGAGAAACGAAAATATAATGACTCGCTTTTGGGAAGATTTTAGAAAAAATAAAGTCCTTAAAGGTTTGGGAAAGTAAACCTCCGGGTAAAATTCAGTAAAATTCAGTAAAAAAGCCGGGTCAGGCACGCTACGCGTGCCTGACCCGGCTTTTTTTTTCGTCTCGGACCGATCTTTACACACGTGGTGATGAATGTCCTCCTAGAAATTCCCCGGAAAAGGTTTACTTTCCCAAACCTTTAAGGAATCTACTATACTTTCGCAAAGATTTCAGAAAAAGCACTGTTCCTGTCAGTTTCAAAAAGTGAATCGTTTCCAGTTAATTTCCTGGATCCAAACATCAATCTAATTACGCACATAAAAGTCAGTCCGAGACAAAAAAGACCGGGCTAGGCACGCTTCGCGTGCCTAGCCCGGTCTTTTTTGTCTCGGACTGACTTTTACGTGCGTAACCTGATTGACGTTTGGACCTAGGAAATCAACCGGAAAAGATTCACTTTCCGAAACTAACACGAAATGTACTATTTTGTCCCTGGTACATAAAAAATGAGCCTTTTCGGACGTATTTTGCGGGCGTAAAGTTGCATTTTTCGTCTGTGTTTTAAAAGCACAAACGATTTTCTTCACTTTACGCCCGCTTTTTTTGGGAGGTTTGGTGACTATAGCAACGAGATAACTCGTTACTTATTTGTTTCGTTTCATCTTCATATTCGCGTTATCCCGTAAAAGTCTCATTTTTGATGTACTCGAGACAAAAAATGGTGTTCGCATCTAGGGCGTGGTGGCAATTTTTGGTCTCGGATCAGCTTCAAGAGAGAAAGCAATACTCGGGCCTATCGTATTGCTTTCTCTCTTGAAGCTGATCCTCGACCAAAAATTGCCACTTCACGCCCTTGATACGAAAATAACCATTTCCTATAAAAAGAAAAATTATTATTATCAAATTTAACTTCATGTGGAAAAGTTTGGCGAAAGTTAAAAAGTTAAATTGAGTGTTAATTTATTTGAAGCCATATGCATACATTGTTATAAAATTTGTTAATCGAATAAGTGTGAAAAAATGTATTGATTTCTTGCACAAAATATTCATACCTATTAAAAATCTTGACATTCATCCAACAATCAAACAATGTAAAATAAGGTATTTATTTTATCTCTATGGAAACTGCCCAACCACTTAATGATTTGTAATCATACAAAAATAATTCTATTGCAAAAAAAAACGTACTATTCATTCATATTTTTCATTACATTTAAAAAGTGCAAAATCATTTAAAAAATGGAAAAACAATTTTATTTCTGTAATTATATAAAAAAAATAATGTTACTATAACTAGGGAATTTATTAGAAGAAAATGTGTTCACCTCTTGCCAAAAATGTTACATTAAATGAAAAGTTTTACTTTTTTTAACAAACTCAGAATGCTCCGTAATTTTCAATTATCTTTCACTTTTGCAAAGCTGCAAATTAGAGCTTTCTTTATTTCCAATCTAATATTAAAGTTCTTCAGAAAATAGTTTCATCAGCCATTTATATTTATCTTTTAATATTCTGAAATTCATATTAGTTTTAGAACTGTTCATAAAAAGACAAAATTTTGATAAGTTAGTTTCTTGCAAATAAGATCAGTACGTTCCCATATTCAAATTATTATCAATTGTGAAGTTATTAGAGGTAACGAGTTTCTTTTTTTTTTTTTTGTTGCTTGGTGAAAATCTAAATATAAAATCTAATGCTTATCGTTTCGAAAGAGGAACGTTCTTATAGACTGAGCGAAGAATACACTACTGATCGCGGCGTCCGCGCCAATGATTGGGGTGCAATGAAAATTTCTGTTTTCGCCGCACACGTTAGTTTGTTCGCTCGTGTCATCGCGGAGCGCACCCCAGCCATTGAGGTGCTCTCCGCGATGAAACGAGCGAACAAACTACTGCGTGCGGCGAAAACAGAAATTTTCATTGCACAACAGTCATTGGTGTGGATGCCGCGATGAGTAGTGTATTCTTCGCTCACTGTATTGTTATTAGTGATAAGCAAAAATTGCTTTGTTTCAAACTGACAGAAATAAAAAATGTATAATTTTTACAATTTGTTCGTAGATGGATTACTCTTTTTCCAAAAAATACACTGATTCACATTTTGATTTGCATCAAACAGCGGCAAATCAGATAAAAAAAAAACTTTTATTTCTGTAAAAATAAATAAATAGAGTCAACATTATTCGGTGGAACTATGTAGCTCTTTCCAACAAGTGACATTTAATCAATTAAATTTTGACTCTAATCCAAAAATGAAAAAGGGGTAGAGAACGTTTGTATCATTCATTTATATTACAATATTTCTAAATTGATGCTTGCAATTATTAAATTGTTCATAAAAAGACAAAATTTGTATTCAATATCAATTCATCATCAATACTTACAGAAATGAAATGACCTGAATTGTGAATTTTTATTAGTTGTTTGTACTTATCCATAATCCTTGATTTCTCCTGGATCCAATAAAATTATGAACGTCTCTGAAATCAAAGAATACATACACTACAAGGAAACAAGTCGAAAATTTATGAAAATTTCGGGTGCGCGATGGGGTTAAAAAGGTGCAACTTATCTGGCAGTAAATTCCATCGCAGCTACCGCAAACAAGATATGCCATCCTTGGTTCCTTAGTGACGACTTTTATGAATTTATGTGAAACAAAAAACCCGCACGTAATAAGGTTCACATGTGTAAACAAACACACCGTATAGTAACAGATCGGAGTTGATCGGAGTTACTCAGTTGCACTCGGTACGAGTCGTTAAAACTTGAATTTTTGAAGTTTGTTCGCACCGCGGACGTTGCGGAATAATCTGTGCTTTTCTTCCAGCTTAGCCTCGTTAAGGCAAGGCGGAAGACCTTCTCTTTCTGTCCTCCTTCCTCTCAGCCGGCTTTCGTTCTATGTGTCTCTCTCGCTTTACAGTAGGTTTCGCCTTGCCTTAAACCCAACGAGGCGGCGAAAAGTTTTTTCGAAAATGTAGGTCACTTTTGTACATATTTTATTGTTTAGAAGCACGAAAAAAGTATTTCTAAGCATGTAAATAATTGAAATTATTCATACATATATTAATGAATTAAAAAAAAATATTTTACATCACTAGTGGCGAAAGTAGGCATTTTCGCCACGCTTCGCGTGGCTAGAATTCTACTTTCGCCACTTGTGATGTAAAATATTGTCCACACTATGGGAAAATAATAAATTTCTCACTCAGGTGCATATTTCCCTCGCCTTCGGCTCGGGAAATAACCTTCAACCTCGCGAGAAATTTTTTTTTCCCTAGGTGGGAAATGTACTATATAATTATAAGAGATGTTAGCCAAATTCGTAATAATAAGTAATAATCAGGAATAATTAATATTTAAATATTGAAAATAATTAAATAGTAGATTTTGTACCAAGGACGTGAAGCGTGGCTTTTAGTGCGAGGACCAATTTATCTGCCGAAGCGCAGCCGAGGCTGATATTTGGTCCGAGTACAAAGCCACGCTCACAGTCCGAGGTACAAACGAAATTTTTTGCAAAATACGCAACAAAAATGTACTGAGAGAGGAGGAAAACTCTTCACGGACGCTATTGCGTCCGTGAAGAGTTTTTTTTCACCGTCCGTAAATGGGATTCTTCACTGCCGCCATACAGTTCCTCGAAGTACATTTTTATTGCGTGTTTTGAAAAAATTATTTTAACAAATATTGAAAATTATAAAAATCAGGTTATGTAATTTCATAAGTTCGAAATTATATACGGTCATCAACGCGCACAAATGTTAATTAATTATTTAAATGATTCCAGTATTTTTAATTATGTGTTACTCTACATAATTCTTTAACCCCACTCTCCCTCTGTTGAAAACTGCCAATTGCAAAATAACATTTAGCAATAGCATAATGTTATACATAGTATTTTCAATCTTGTAATCCAATTAGCATTTTCAAGAAGTCTTTAGACAAAGTACACTCTTATTTGAAAATGATGAATGTTAAAATTCATCATTCAATTTCATCATTTTTCAATGAAAAATCATCATCATTCATTTCATGTATATACGAAGCAGGAACTTGCAATGTGCAAGTGGAGTAATTCTTCGTTTGTGCATTTCTTATTAAAATTTTTTCGAAAATTTCATAGAATTTTCAAGGACTTGTTTTTGCACCAGAGAATTTCTTGGTTGTGAAAGAAAAGAATATTTTATGCAAAATTGGAAATTTTTTTAATTTCTGCAAAGGAAAATATTGTTAGCATTTGTTTAAACGTCTTCGAGAATTTTTCTGAATTGAAAGACAGTAACATATACAAGCTAGCTTTCAAAGACAAATTAATTTTAAAAACAAGCAGTAATAATGTGTAAATATTGGAATATCGCTTTCTTTGTGTTTAGAAAAACAATCTTCCAATGTAAGAAAAAAAAATATATATTTTTTCATAAATAGAAACATTTTGGTGTCTAATGAGCAAAAGGAACAATGTCAAAAAAATCAATTAGGGTTTCCTAACTAGGTATACCCTTGATAATTTGGCAAGGTTTTTTTTATTCAAAACATTTTCAGTTGTTAACATGGCCGAGCAGTTAGGACTCGCAACCGGCACAACATACGTTGTTGCGCTGTTTGTTGAGGAGGATGTGATTTCCGAAATCCCAAGGAATTGGCTTCAACGTGAAGAGAGTCAATGGAAATCATGGTGGCCGGTGCAGGGAACGAAAGAAATGAAATCCCTTATCATGAACGCATCGAGCCTAAATTTCGAAAAGTGGAGCAAACATGATGTCACGATTCTCGCTGAATGTGGTATGGTTAAGTGTAATATAAAAAAACGAACTAACATTATGCGTTTTCTGTAAATCTAAGTCACTGTGAAAAGTCCGTAAAGTTAAATCTAACTGATTGAAATACGGCAAAAAGGCATTCACACTTTCTAAGTTAAAACAAATCAAAAACCTTTATTCTAAAAAAATAGTAATTTTCCCATTCTTAATAGAAAAGTTTACCATGCAGAGACGTAATATTATTATTATTAAATTTTCCTTATGTAACGACCGGATTATTTTTCTATTAAGTAGCAAGTTAGGTAATGCGATAAACAAAATTTCCGATGTACTTATCAAGAAAATTTACTAACAGTAATGGGAAAAATATAGCTTCCTTTGAAAAAATTACCATAAACTCAATTTCCCATGATCGTTTACTAATTTTATGATTGCAATTTGTTAAAGTACCATGGCTCATAGTAAATTTCCGATTATGTATGGAAAAACAGAATTTATGGGGAATTTCCCATTAATATGTATGGTAAAATTGCTAATTTTTTTTACAGTGTTATTCTCATCTGTAAAACTTAGTTATTGTTTTGCGTCAGTTTTTTCTGATTTTTTCAAAAGATGAATACCAATTTTTCCGTTTAAGTTCAGGTATTAACTGTCTCTTCAAACGCGATCTTCAAAAACGAGAAAAGAACAAACGTTTTCGTTTTGTCGAAACTTTTTTTGTAAATTAAAATGATGGAAGAAATTTAAATATTTGTTAATAAACTGAAAAAAGCTATTAAAACAATCTGTATGTATACTCTCAGTTGACTCTGAGAGAAATATTTTTTATCAATTCTTGTAATCTCAACTGAGATTACTGATTATTGTATAGTTTCATAATAAGTTGTTGGAGCTAGTGATGAAAAACTCTCAACTCACCACCTGTTTTTGAAACGTTCCAGTACACCTAGTGAATAATGAATTCTAATTATTTAAAAATCAATTAATGTTTTCTGATTTTCCGACCCTCTACTACCCTTCACACCCACCCTTTAACTTCAAACGTGAGTTCAACTTCTTTCACCAGCCCTGTTTAAGTTTCACAATGAGAAAGTATAACTCAATAAATTATCGTCTATATATAATAAAATTTTCGATTGCAGAGTTTTGGAACGTTGAATGTAATTTTTTAAAAAATACAATGCCCTAAATATGGCATGATTATAAAATATAAAACGGTGCTTCATTATAAAATTTTGAACAATGTTAGCTTCAAGAATTTCAATAATATAAACTGAGTAAACTGCAGAACGAATTTTTTTTAATGATTGTTTACAAGCTTAGAAACTCATATAATATTATTAATTATACTACTTACATAATATTCGAAATTTTCAATATGAAGAAGAAAATATTGTGCATTAAAAAATCGGACATACTAAAATTGCATATCTACGAATAAAGTTCACAGTCTAAAAATATATTTACGTTAAATAAATTTTATATTCTGGATCGTTTTCATGATGTTCATTTTGACGATACCAAGAGTGACAGCTGAAAGCGAAGCTGAGAACTGTAGTTACCCATCCGGCACGAAATCTTTCAGAAAGCTTTCGAAGTCTTTCAGAAAGTTTCAGAAGGCTATAGAAAGCTTCCCGAAAGCTTTCGTGCCGAGTGGATAGATATTGTCAAAATTTGCAATATGTTTTACTTCTTCAAGAATTATTCCAGCAATTAATGTCAAAAGTTTCTATGCTTGAAGAATTTTAACAAATTAAAAACTTTAACGAGAAACGCCATTAAAGAAAGTGCATTCCAAAAATTTGACAGGAATTAAAGTGTTGCCCTTGCTGACCCACAATCTGACAGTTAATTTATTTTTACAATAATTTTATTCTAGCAGAATCACATTTACAATTAAATTTCAGCTACGTATGAAAAAGCTCGCAAGAAAGCCGTCCAAACGGATGGCGAATCGACGACAGATGTAGAAAAATGTGGGAAAGGGAAGAGAAAAAGGAAACTAAAAAAACATTTCGACGAATCTTCGAATAACGAAAAAACTGGTATCGATGAATCCGACTCTGATGAGGCAGAGAGCGAAATTGGTAAAACTTATTTAATGTTTCTCAGTTTCTCACAGCTACTAAGATGTAGCAGCGGACCCCCCCCCCCCACACACACACAAACACGCGCGCGCGTGTTTAGCCCTGCTGAAATCTGAATTCTAAACTAGATTATAAGTAGATTATTATTATTAGTAGATTAGATCATTAGATTAGTAGATTCTAAACTACCAGGTGTACTCCTAAGTAATTTCCGGTTTTTTCAATAGATGGCGTTCTGTTTTGTACCGCTGTTGGTAACACATACCATATGTCATTTTGTTCAGTCATATCGAGTGTTTGAACTGCGTTGACATTTTCTCGAAAAAATATTCCAGTAAGTTTTTATTGCGCTTCAAAAATGTCGAATTTTGTACCAAATTTTGAGCATATGCGCCATGCATTGCTTTTCATGTTCAATCAGGGGAAAAAAGTGTCCGAGAGCCACTGTGCGCTTGTGGAAGTTTATGGTGATCGTGCATTAACACTTCGAACATGCGAAACGTGGTTTCGATAGTTCAAAAATGGAGATTTCGACCTGAACGACGCCGCACGCTCCGGCAAGCGAAAATCGTTCGATGACGCCGAATTGCAAGCATTATTAGATGAAGACAACACGCAAACGCAACGACAGCTTGCAGATGCGTTGGGAGTTCAACAGCAAGCAATTTCCAAACGTCTGCGAGCCATGGGAAAAATTCAGAAGTGTGGAAAGTGGGTGCCCCATGAACTGACCGAGAGACAAATGGAGAATCGAAAAGTGACATGTGAAATGCTGCTTCAACGATACAAAAGAAAGTCTTTCCTGCATCGTATTGTTACTGGTGATGAAAAGCAGATTTTCCTGAAGAACCCTAAGCGCAACAAATCGTGGGTGAGTCCAGGTGAAGCATCGTCATCGACGGCACGGCCAAATCGTTACGGTCGGAAGGTCATGCTGTGTGTGTGGTGGGACCAGTCCGGTGTTATATACTTTGAACTGCTGAAACCTAGTGAAACTGTGAATGCCGTTCGCTACAAACAGCAAATGAAAGATTTGAGCCGAGCCATTGTGGAAAACCGACCAGAATATCAACAACGACAGAAGAAGGTGATTTTGCTCCACGACAATGCGCCGTCGCATAAGTCAAAAGTCGTTCGTGACACGCTGGAAAGGCCCAAGTGGGAAGTGCTTGATCATGCGGCTTACTCACCAGACCTGGCGCCATCCGACTACCACCTCTTTGCCTCGTTGGGCCATGCCCTTTCTGAGCAGCACTTCGACTCGTACGAAAATGTACGAAAATGGCTCACTGAGTGGTTCACCTCCAAAGGCAATGATTTTTACTGGCGTGGTATCCACAATTTACCAGAAAGGTGGGAAAAAGTTGTAGAAAGCGATGGAAAATACTTTGAATAAAATAAAGGTTACGGTTTTTTTGGAATTATGTGTTTTATTTGCTAAAAAACCGGAAATTAATTAGGAGTACACCTGGTAGATCATTTTTAGTTAATTTACATCACGTTTTTGTTTCGTGTTTTCGTGATGAAAAATGATATACCTTGAATAATATTCATGTGATGCAATATGATGAAAATTGATTGACATTGATTAAAACTGATGAAGAATTTGGACTACATCAGCTTTCATCAATTAACATTTATATCTTAATTTCTCATATTTTTGTGATAACATATGAAGAAAATTGACAAATGCTGGAAAAAACTTATAAAGACTTCGAACTTCATCAGTTGTTATCAATTTACATCATGTTACTTTCCGTAGGAAAGGTTTTGGTTCAAGTTTGGACCAGAATTGGATCAAGATTTGATCCAACTTGATCCAACACACAAATCCTGTCTTAGAAAAGTTTATACTTTAATAATGACTTTCTGGCAGCATTTTTTTATCATTATTAAGCATATAGGCCACAAAAAACATTTTTCGTTACTCTTTAATCAGTAATTATTTTCATTTATTTAGTAACAGATATAAAGTTGTGTTTGTATGAAAAAATCATCAAATATTTTTTGAAATCCTGTAATTATACAAATTAAAGCGTGCAGTGATATTCTTTTCCACAAAAAATATGTATTTTATATGTAATCATGTGAAAAGAGGTCTCTGTATGATGAAAATGTAAGTGGATCAAAATTGGACCAGAATTAGATCAAAATTTTATCCAAAACCTTCGCTAGGGTTTTCATATTTTTGTGATGAAAATTAATGAATACGGAAAGAAACTGATCGATTTATATTTTGAACTTCGTCAGTGTTCATCAATTAACATAATTTTACTGTCACATATTTTTTCAATGAAAAGTGATGAAAACCGGTTAATTTGGAAAGAAACTGATGAAAATTTTGATGAATATACATAATATGTATATTCACATATTATGTGAATAATAGATATGAAAAAATATATTATTGAATTATCATTGTATATAACATGATCAAGATTATTGGGAGGTTTGTTATACATGATGGAGATATTTAAAGAAAAAATGATAAAAAATGATGAAAACTGATATAGAAAAACTTAATATTTTAAGTACTAACTCTAATGTTATGAAAAATGATGTAGAATAACTTTAGCATTTTTTTCACTCTTACGAAAAATGATGAAAACTGATAACGAAAAATTTAGTTTTTTTGCCATTTAACTGAACCTGATGGAAAATGATCAAAACTGACAGACATTTTGAGCAATCTTATGAAAAAAGATGGAAACTGATCAAAATCTCATCAGTTTTTTTTTAGCATGGAGGGTAACGGGCATAAGTTAAGAATCTACGAGTCAAGTAGATCCTAAATTGACACTAACAATATTGATGTAATACCCTTCTTTATTCGCTTAAATTTCTAATAGCCTCTTTGTACCCACACGGCACGTAATATTTCAAAATGTTTTGGGAATCTTTCCGAAATATTTCAAACGTTTCTGAAATATGTCTGAAATATTACGTCCCGAGTGGGAGATCATGTGATAAGTTACATGATCAAAGTGGTTGAAAACAGATTAATATTACACCAAACTTAAATGAACGTGTACCTTAGAGTTAAAGGGAACAAAATTCGTTGAGTACTGTATTTTTGTTTAGATGAAAGAAACATCCCAGTAAAGAAATATTCACATTTTCCCACAAAAAATCAAGAAGCTACGAAAAGGGCGAAAATTCGAAGCGATGAAATTCTTTCGATGCCAAAAATGCCTATCTACAAGAAAAACGAAAAAAGTCATGAAGGAAGGACATTAAAAGAGCATAATAACGATCCTGACAAATATGTTGATCCTTTCCAGTTTCCTGGAGATCAACCAGGAAACTCAGACTCAGATCAAAACAATTTTGGTGCCATCCAAAATGAAAGTAATGCCCTATTTATGATATTATCTGATTATTCGTTTGTTATTCATTTATTTATATATATTATTTATACCTATTTGTATTTATTTGTTCGTTATTTTAATTGTTATATATTATAATTTTTTATTGTTAACTAATAATATTATGTTTATTTTTATAACATGATATTATTTTTTTATATATTATTATCTTATTTATTAGTCAATAAATTATAATTATTTGTTATGATTAATTGTATTACAAATCGATTTATTATTTATTTATATTGTAAATTTATATTTGATTACTAATTAATTGATATTATATATCAAGTATTTATTTATTCATATATTTATATCATAAATGTGTATTATATTTATAAAATTTATTCTATCATTTTATTTATTTTTTATATTTTTTACTATTTCTTTATATTATAAATTAAATATAATGTAAATTGTTAGGAGCTATATTCAAATGTTGTAAGAGTATGTACTATTTCATGTGTAACAAGTTCTTAGTATAAAAAGGAAAAAATAAACTATTTTATATGGCACCCGCACTCCGTTAATTCAAATAATTTTTTTTATGATAAAGGGAGACACGTTGACAGAACGCCATCTCCTCATAAACAATCCCTCACGGAAATGAATGAGGACAGAGAAAACATTCCTGATGCGAACGTTGCAGAATGTAAGAGTATTCATAATTGTTCTTTTACAAATTGGATTACACGCTACTGAGATCCTTAGGTCGAAATCCTACATTGAACACGAAATTTATTTTTTCAATACAACCTGGCAATGTCTACTTTATGGACGCGATTTGCGGGATCCCCAGACGGAACTGAGGCGACCAAAATGGGACCGAAACACAACCGCGGCGGTCATAATACGGTCGCATTTCGGTCGCATTGTTAAAATAAAGGTAAATAAGTAGTTTTGAGAAGACTTTACCCATGAATTTTCATGTATTGATAGTACTTCGTGTAAATAGTAAAAAAAAATAATCATATTTGTACGATATTCAGCCATAAAATATTCTACTGTACGCATCAACATTTTTTCCGTTATTTCGTTATAAATGTCTAATAATTCAGCACAATTGCAGTTATGTACGTGTTAATTAGCAAGTCTAGAACGAGTTCTGCGTGAAACTCCAAGGTTTATTGCTGATTTTAGTTTAAAAATGTCATGCGACCGAAATGCGACCGCGGCGGTTGCCTTAGTTCCGTCTAGGCTTTTTAGATTACCCATGATGAAACTTCTCAGCGGGAGTAATCTAAGGAATTGCTATCACAAAATAATCTGCCATCCCTTAGATTGCTGCCGCTGAGAAATTCTATCTAAGATACCCCCTAAATAGGACAATGTTCCTGCAACTCGCGTCGATGAATTGGCCATTTCCGTGTTGTACATGGAAAAAAATTGTATTTAACATGGGAGGACTTTAAATTTTCCTATTTATTACGATAATAATAATATCACTTATAACAATATATATTCTTAATTTAGAAATTGTATTTAACGTTTCTCCTCGATTTTTATACCCTCGCTCCGCTCGGGCCCTAGCCACACTCGTCGAATTCATCCTTCTTTGTTGAATAAATATTTTTTGTACTGTAGGTTCTTCAGAACGTCGTTCGATTTTGAGATTGAGAATGGAATTAAAAGCAATGGAGAAAAGAATGACTGAATTCGAAAAGAAAGACAGGATTTCGGAAATAAGCTTGGTTAAAGAGCATATGCCGCTAACAAACGAAATTGCTTTTGGAGGGTTCCAAAGAGAACTCGAATCATCTCAACGAATGAGAAAGCAATTCGTATGTGTTTTTCAAGTATGCGAAATGCTTGGAATTTCAGTCACTGCGTATAAAAAGAACTTTTTTTTTTCAGAAAAATTACATGGAGAAAATTGGTGGTGGCAGTGCAAAGGACCACATTGAGCGAATATTAGATAAAATTTTTGATATTGCATTTGCAAAGGACTGTAATTGGACGGGGAAAAAACAAAAAACGAAGGTCAAGAACAGCAAACTAATTGAATTTATCAAAGGTGAGATTAAAAATATGAAGTAATTGTTTATCAAACGCCATAAATATAAACTAGATGCGCAGCTAAGGCTTGAAAACAATACTGAATAAAAATGTTACTAAACAATGGCATAAAAAAAATACAAATTTCAGTAAGCTTTTGAATTGATTTTTTTTTTTAATGATTTGATACATCCGAATGTTTGGAAAAAAACGACAAAATATTGGATGGACAAATCTTGAATTCGAACTCCATGACTCAATATTTTTCATTGCGGCACTTTAATCTTTTATCGAAAGTATTCAAAGTCATGGAGTTTCAACTGAAAATTTGTCCATCCAATATTTTCTCGTTTACTGTGAAGGGCTCTTTTAATTTATTCGAATATTGTTCCTCGTTTGTTACAGATTACTTGACCGAAGAAGTATGGAAGCATTTAACACTAAATGACTTCGACAAATTTGCGCAGCGCTGGTTCCACACTGCACCCCAACGATATAAGAGGTATCTTGAGAAGTTGGGAGCATAAACTTCTTGATCTCTGTTTGGAAACATTTTCTTTTATATTACTCCCTAAATTGCTTCCACGGACTTTTACCGGATAAAAATTTAAGGCACTAAATAGGCATAAGTCGAAGATCGGTAAGAACACGGGTAAAGATTATTCGGATTTGGAAAAGCAGCTAAATGTGAGAGCTTTACTGTTGCTTTAAAATTTGAATATTCAACTATGTTGTATGTAATTTGTATATGTGTGTTATGTTGTATGTGGAAGTCAATTACCAATTCTGACTCAATATCATGGAATATAAAGGTTCTTATGGATTAGCAGAAAAATTGGGCAGTTTGTTTTAAGTATCTAACAACGAACTCAACTTTTTGTATGTGCGTATGATAAAAGTTTTGACATGTACATAGAGCTTGTTTCAACAACTGAACTACAAATAAAAATCTACGAAAAATTCCGTGCTTTATAGATCGAACATAATGTGCAAATAAGTCGAACAATTAGATGTAATTGTAACATTTTATATTGTTTGAATGACGGATTACTTTATTATAGCAAATGATCCTTGTTTTGAATTAGGAAAGAATAAATTGTAGATATTTTTTTCGGATATATTTAAAATTTTATATTATTATCTGATTGCTTATCCTTTATTATTTCTATTTTAGTTGATTAAATGGCATGTCATGTAATTCACAAACTTTTATTAACCAAAGGAAACAGAAATCACAATTCAATTCAATTGTATAGCTTGTGAAATGTTGAATAAATATAATTTGAATAATCTTGCAGTTCTAAATTTATTGTTTCACGTCCTTAGTAATTCCGAATTTTATAAAATTTGTATAAAATTGTTCAACTTTCTATAAAATTCTACGTTTTTAAAAAGTAATTTTATGAAAACTTCATAAAAAATAACTTGTGTTTTTATGAAGTCATATTTTAAAATCTTTATGATAACCTTCATATTAAACCTTGATAAAACTTTTATATATTTTGAAACTATTATAACAACTATATGTATTTTTTATTATAAAATTTTTATAACATTTTGACATATAATGTATTTATCTTTATTATAAAGTATTTTATAAAAATTTTATACAGGTTTACGAAAATTGCTTCATAAGCCGCGTAACACTATAACAAAAATTTAATATTTTATTTTTTTCTTCAAAAAAAAATTTTGAATTCTAAAAAGTTTACCGACTATTTCTCCTACGCTGATAAAACCTAACAATATTTTATATTGAGAGTTTCTTGGAAGCTTATGGTGACTACATTATAAGCTCACACGAAATGTGTCGCAAACTCTAGGTCAGCTCAATATTACTCTACTGTAAGCTCACAACATGCTCATAGGGACCTCACGGTGACTACATGATGAGCTCACAAAAAGCATTTCGTAGGCTCATAGTTGACTCAATATTATTCATCTGTAAGCTCACAAAGTGCTCACAGGGACCTCACGGTGACTACATGACGAGCTCTCAAAAAGCATTTCCTAGGCTCATAGTTGACTCAATATTATTCATCTGTAAGCTCACAACAGGCTCACAAAAAGCATATCGTACGCTCATAGTTGACTTAATATTATTCATCTGCAAGCTCACAATGTACTCACAGGAAACTCATGTTAAGCTCACAAGAAGCTCACCTTAGCCTCACCAAACGCTAACAATATAAGTCACCGGTGACTCTCGAAAACAAAGAAGTTCACAGCTCACTGTGAGCTCACAGGGAGCTCACGCGAAAGCTCACAGTGAGCTCACAGTGAGATTAGTGGTTTACTGGGATTATTAATTTGAAAAAGATTTAGATATTGAATCGACGCCAGAAGAATTCTCGCGGCATTGCTTGTAAGAGTTGTAGTGGATGGACTCGTGAGGAAAACACCCCCGAGCATCATTTACCCAAGTTAGTTTAGGAAGGTTAAAATCACCAGCCAAAAGAAACTCGTGGTGCATAAACCTATTTCGCATATCATAGAGTATATCACTTATTTGATCATAAAGCAAAGTAGGACTGAATGGTGGTAAATAAACCCCACCAATGACAAGCTTCCTCGAGGTGTGACAGACTTCAACATGAAGGTGTTCAACTGCCGAATAAGGTATAGAAAATAGTTTCGAGGCAATGTTTTTATTCACCGCAATAAGAACCCCACCCCCCCTACTATTTATACTCGTAGTTACAGATCTGTCGCAGCGATAAACTGAGTAATTAAATAAACCAAGTTCAGCATAAGTATTCCCTCATGTAACCAAGTTTCCGTGAGAATGATGATATCATAGGATACATGAGATACCGCAATTGATCTACTTAGGTCAGACATCTTGGTTCGTAAACCCCTTACATTTTGAATGTAGACAGCAAGATCACGATAATTCTGACCCGTAGCATATCCCGCGCTTAGGTGTTTCCCTTTTTGACAATTTTAGGAGTGCCTGATATGTAACGAATAGTTAAATCTACTTCACCATTAATAATTCGATTGTTAAGTTCCAAACGGAGACCTTGAAGATGTCTTTGCTGGGCCAGTGTCAAGTCGGATTTGGCAGTGAAATTGTGTCTTGAAAGAAACTCTCTATTACGAAGAAGAGAGCGTGCGTCATCCTCAGAATCAAAAACGACTTTGAGGGGGCGTGGCTTAGAGTCATGCCGATTTTGCCCCAAACGAAAAGCAGCACGAGCTAACAAAGTTGTTGGGAAGGATGAGAGAAGTTGATTTACAGATGTTAACTCGCCAATATTTCCGCTGTTTTCTGGGACGTTGAACAGGATGGCATTTTTAGCACGACGAGTTCTTTCCTCAATTTCATGAATAACGGCTTCGGGGTCACTGTTGGCTTTGGATGAGTCAATAGCATTTTCCAAGGTTTTCAGACGCTCACATTGATTATGAAGGGTACCGTTAATTTCTAGAATTTGATTTTGTAAAACCGCCACAGAGTCAGCCACGGCATTTGTTTCGATTTTAATCCGGGTAAACAGCTCATCATTAGCTTTGTTTATGATTTGTTTCAAAGCATCAAGGGTAACAGGCAAGTCCTCAACATTCACTGTTTGTTGTGATGGTGCTTTCATGTTATGACGTAACGATGGTGATTGATAACAGCAGTCAGAGAATCCGCCGTTACCCAAAATTTGTTGTTGTTTTGAGCAGACCGTATGATAAGGTGCCTCACAATTAGGGCACGGGACGTTTTTCGACGATGGTGTAAGCACTTTATCACACGCGCGACAATTCATTTTTTTATTGCTCGAATTCCCTTTGGTGCGTGGCATGTTGTTTTAGGAGCTAAGATTCGAAAAATGAGATTATTGATACAGCTGTTTGGCCTACTCGTCTTTCGGCCGGCAACAGAAGTATCGAGATAGCACCATTCGCAGGGAAATTTTCGCACTGTTAAAACACACTACACTCTGCAATAGGAGTGATAAAGAAAACGCGGCACTCGCGAATGTATTCAGTCCAGATTGGAAACAACACTTATAGTCAAAGACACACCGAAATCTCGAAGCAACCGTAAACACGCCCGTCTCCGACGACAGTGCGACAACGAATGAAATATACAATTATTTATGTAAGAAAGTATTTTTTCAAAATATAAAATTACCTGTATGTTGTATTCACCTTAGCTTGAAATAGCAATTTAATGATATAATAAATATCTTTCAAAAATTATTTATCCTAATATAATAATCTTAAAAATCATCAGATTTATTTTTTCAGTTATGTGTTTCTGTAATAGGAATTTTCATCGATTTAATTTACTACATACATATTGTATATTATGAAATATATGACATATATCCCTCATCATAGAAATGTTTTAATACACAAACATTTCTACAAGGGATGTTAAACTCATAGATATATAAGATCACTTTTTGAAAATTGTTAATGATTTTAAAAATTAAAAAAAATTTTCTAATAGATACGTATCCATTATATAATATAATACATATAATTATGTAATAATGTAAAAATTCGTCATGTGTAAAAAAAATTAGGAAATGGACCATTTTTATGTATACAAAAATATTAATATCTATATAAAATTATATTCATATGCATATAATTATACACAATTTTCGGAAAAATAATGTTTTTTTTTCCGGCGCAAAAAACAAGTCCTCGTGTTTGATGACATTTTATTGCATTTCACCTTTTTTTACGTCTATATATGATACTGCTTTGCGAAGCCACGTGATACTCGGGCATGCGTAGAGAGTACCATAGCCCTTCAAGAACTGTCAAGAACTTGATACATATATTTTTCTGGCGTCTCTCGCTCCCGTATCCTAGTTGACCCCCTCTGTTATTGGGTGATATTAATGAAATTTAAAAATTTTAGATGTTCGATTTTTCCCGCTAAGGAGGATGGAATTAACCTAAGTGAACCTAAGACTTTTTGCACATTCATCTGTCTTAACTTAATTGCATATAAAAATTGACTACTTAATAGTCACTTAATAGTAAATTGACTAAAAAATCAAAACCACAGATTAAAACCTGCTTTTGCCCTCACATAAATCCCAAAAAAGGACAATCTGCACCAAATTTCATTTACTCTAAATTGTCACAACTCCTTAAATTCAAAAATCGAATTCATGAAAAACAGTCTTACCCAGCAATTATTGTAGCTCTTTGTTTATTCTTGTAAAAGACACGTGCATGGATTACAATTCCTTTTAGTATCCAAGTACATAATAGATTTAATCATAAAATTCATGTACAATATTCAAACATAATTTTTTTTCACATCAGCCGAAAACGACTGGGTCAAAACTCCAGGACCCCCCTCCCCCGACCACTTTTATACGAAGATTTCACGGGCTATATAAAAAAAAACTAATCTTATTATTTTTATTATAAATGTATACTGATGAAACTTTTTGAGCGACAGTTTCGAAATCTTGAGTGCCAAAGAATTCCAGAACAATCAAGTACTTTAGAAGTACATTTCTCGAAACTGCGAAAAACTAAAGCCAAATTCGCACTTTACCACAGTCAAACCAATAAATAAAAAACTAGAACTCTTAACATCTTTTATACAGCCCGCTCCATAAAATCACTGAATAAAAGAGGCGTTCCTACTTGGAACCGACTTGGGATAAATATAAAAATCACTACGAGTTACACACTTTCACGCTTACTTTTTTTCCTCTCACGCAATATCAATCCACGCATCAGTAGCAAAATTTATCTCGCAACTTGGTTATCAACATGAAAATAAATTCGTTCACGCAAAAAATAAGAATTTCTAATGCAGCGTCGTCTGATCAGGTTAACTCACCCAACAAAGAATAAAAAAAATATTTCACCAAAAAAAGCATATTTTCTTAATTGAAGGCAAAAAACGATTACAAAATATCATTGATTTGGTATTTTTCGAGCGATCAAACGATACCACAGAGATACAAGTTATGTACAACTGCAAGAAACAAAACAAAAAAAAAAAAAAAACATGAATACAGGCGGTGTGCGCCGATTCGACGGAAGTTTGGCGCCTCCGTCAACATAGATGGCGCTCACAACACTCTCGATAAGAAAAACTGTGGGAAAACCGACGATGGTGCGAGTCTATTTCTGTTGTATCCTCTCATTTTTTGGGAAATTAAGCAGGAAGCTGGAGCTTTTTGCCTTTGAGCACTTTGGTAATGTATAGGTAAAAGAAGTCACAGTAGAGCACGGTCTGGACAAGACCAGCAACGATGGCGATAATGTCGTAGTGTTCCTCGGCATAGTAGCGGTAAACCCAGTTAAGAAGATAGAGACCCCGGTAACTGCCCAGGGCGAAGAGATAGTGGCTGGTGATGCTCTCTGCCTCGCCAGTCTTCGATACTAGGAACAGCTGCGGCAAAATAGCGACAGACTCAAGGTAAATGCTGAACGTCCAGAGTATCTCCATCACACTGAACTCGTGGTTTATGAGAATTGCCAGTATCGCCGTGGGCACCAGCAAAAATTCGATCCTGTGGCAACCCAAAATGTCAACTCAACATACAAACAAGTAAAAAACACAGAGGTGCTGTTTTGTGATCGAAAACTCACCCCAAATTTGAAACAATTTTTTTTTTCAAATTTTTTGATTTGAATATAATTTGAATGAGAGTCGAAATTTCTATCAATGTATCGCTATCGTTTTTTTTAAAGAAATCGCTGTTTTTTTTTTCAGAAAAATCAAATAAAATGAATGTTTTCATCAATTTGCTACTGACACTTTTATAGAAAAATAATGCGAAATTGAGCATGGTAAAACTTTCGAAATAGCAACTACAGAATGAGATCGAATTCAGAAGTTTTAGAGCACAAATTGTAATAGATGAAGAAAAAATATAGGAACAATGAAACTTTATAATTATTTATTTCAATAGCCAAAATTCCAGCGAAACAGTATCCATGAATTTCTATTTCAAACACAAGAAAAACAAACAAATACCATGTCAACATAAAAAATACTGAATTTTTTATATTTACACTTTCCAACTATCCCTTTAACTAAATTATATTTTGTACCTTCATTCATTTTTATGTGATTGTGTTGTATATTATATGATTATAACTATTATATAAGTGTATACATAAAAATATAGATTGTATTAGATAATTACAATAAATAATCCATATAATTGAATTATATTCATAAAATATGAATATGCATATTTACTATAAATTACATTCATATTGTATAATTGATAATACATTAGTTACACCTTGAAATTATTACCATGAGCAAGAAAAATATAAAAATACAATTTTTATATTTTAAAAATGTTGATTGCTAAATCCTTCGTCCGACAAGAGCGTAAAGGTATAAACTACAGGTTTTTTTTTGCATTTGAGGTGTCAGGAAAATTGTGTTTTGACACAATGGCAGCTACGTCCCAATTACAAAATATTTGTTCTGGAAAATTCAATAAATACTTTGTAACAAGAATTATTGAATAGGCGTTGAGTTCTTTTCAAAACTTGTTCCATTTTTCCAGAAAAAAATGGTGAAAAATGTCCTTTTTTTTCTTGAGCACAAGTGTATGTAACACCTTAAGTAGTATACCTTGAAATCTGGAAGACTGATTATTTCAAATTTCCGATTGAAATAATTTTCCGTGAATTTTTGAGGTCAAAAGTTCATTATGAAAAAGTTGTGAAAAATATGTACTAAAAAAATATTCTTGAATAAAATCACTACTCAAAATTGACAAGTCTGAACATTTAATTTTAAACATTAAATTTTAAGTTACAGATTATTTGATGTAGATTGCGTTACTAGAAAAAACTTGATGACTGGGTCAGAATTTCTCAAACGGATCACCCAAATTGGATGTAAATTCAAATCGACTTAAAATTGATTTTTCACGATAGTGTTTACCATTCCTGACATTAATCGAAAGTGATTTCGTTCAAAAATTTTTTTTGTTTATAATGTTAACAATCAAAGATTTTAATCACTTTTTTTTACAGACTTTATTGTGGCTGATCTAGTTTTCCGATTTTTATGTTTTTTGTGGCACTCGAATCGTCATTTAACGTAGATTAACTATGATTTTTTTCGATTCAAAAACTTGCAATTTTGTGTGAAAATTTTATAATTGTTTATAACAAATTGATAAACAAATGTCTTTTTCACCGGATTTCGACTGGGAAAAAAAACCACATATACTTCATTTGATTATCTTTCATATTTCGTTGAGAAAAAAAAATCGCCCGCCTTTTGAAACGGTCCAATTTGGTCGAAAACATAGTCGCGCGAGGTGTCAAAATTGTGCCGTTCGTTTGTGCACATTTATTCTTCACCGCGCAAATGCTTCGTGCTATGGAAAAAGAATTTCCTGGATGAAAAAATAATAGAATTTTGAATTTTATCTAGGAGTTATACAATCTCGACATCAGTTTATTGAAATTTAGCACAAAATAGGTAGTATTTTCAAAGAGGATATACTCCTCAATCAGATCACCCAAATATGGTCAAAAATTACTTTTACTCGTTATGGTATTTTTTTGATAGGTATTGACAATGTAAACTAAAATCCAGATGAATTTTGCAAAAAAAATGTTTGTCATTACTATTATAATTGTTGTTTTTAGTCATTTTTTTTCACCTAATTACTGACGATCTATTTTGCCAAGTTAAACGATTCCGACAATATTCTATTTACTTTCGGATGTTAATTATTTGTGAATTTTCCCGAACAGAAAAATTTATTTTAGTCGTTTTTTGATGTACATGTATATATCAAAATTTTAAACAAAAATACAACGCCAAAAGGCTTATTCGAGTGGGCTGTAGGTCGTTGTAAAAATATTTCTCTCGCTTTTTGCACCACTGCTGAGTACGAAAGAGAATAAGATATTTTGAGATCCTGTTTTGCAAAAGCTGTTTTAATTGAGAATACGCGCAAATTTCATTCATTCGAGACAGCCACAGAACCGAAGCACTTTTTTTGCAAAATAGATACGAATTCAGATATTGGTTATCTGTGTAGGATTTAATGTTTATTATTATGTCTCAATTGAAGGCATAGTAATTTGACTAGTTCATTCATTTTTTGTCGGACAGCCAAAAAATAAATACACATTATATGTAAAATATTCCAAACACATAAATGAACCAGAATTATTTGTAAAATCAATCGTTTCATTCAGTATGTTGAACTATGTTTCATTCTTCGTCTGGTGTTTCAACATTAAATGTTTCAACTTAGTATTATGTTACTTTTATTTATTTCCCAGTCCATCAAAAGACGACTAAAATTAAATTTTTCTGTTCGGGAAAATTCACAAATAATTGACATCCGAAAGTAAATAAAATATTGTCGGAATCGTTTAACTTGGCAAAATAGATCGTCAGTAATTAGGTGAAAAAAATGACTAATTTGTTATAAACAATTATAAAATTTTCACACAAAATTGCAAGTTTTTTAATCGAAAAAAATCATAGTTAATCTACGTTAAATGACGATTCGAGTGCCACAAAAAACATAAAAATCGGAAAACTAGATCAGCCACAATAAAGTCTGTAAAAAAAAGTGAATAAAATCTTTGATTGTTAATATTATAAACAAAAAATTTTTTTGAACGAAATCACTTTAGATTAATGTCAGGAATGGTAAACACTATCGTGAAAAATCAATTTTAAGTCGATTTGAATTTACATCCAATTTGGGTGATCCGTTTGAGAAATTTTGACCCTGACTCCTAATTTCAACGCTTGAAAAATAAAGAATTCTATGATGACAAAATATTACTTCTGTTAAATAAAAATGTTAAATTTACAAAATACGCAACTTTAACATGTGTGATCGTAAAATTTGAAATAGAAAGTCCTTCAATTTTAAATTCGAAAGAATTAATTACGAAAAACAAATAGAATTTATAAATAGAAATCTATTTGAATGTTTAAAAAATGTTGTGACACAAGGCATGTATTTTTGGAAACCCCTTCTGGAAATTTTTTTTGTGAGCGCCCCTGATACAAGCCATTGTAATCGAAATCAATTTCAGTTTAGTCACTCAATGTTAGAAAACCATCGCTCGTAGCGAAAATTTTCATAAACGAGTTTGCAGCTATTGACATTAAAATTTAAATATCTCGGATTGATACACATGTAGCGTTCAATTTCTAATTTGAATCACTCGAAACAAAGTTTTTCGATTCTGATTCCTGGACTAGACTTTCTCTACAATGCCGGTTATTAAAAATAGCCGAATTTCCTATGTTCATAAGTGCTTTAGCAGGGTGTCTAATGAAAAAGTTGGAAAAATTCCAGTACATTTCAGGTTTATTTTGCAGGAAATTTTAACAGATAATATTGCTATAATTTTTATTTTAAATGTTGATGCATTAAATAGGTGAAGTACTAACCGAAGTTCCAAAGCAAATGAAACAATTCAAGTATTGCAATTATTTCTATTGTTGGGAATTTCACTGTCAATAATTTTATAATCTAAAATTTCGAAAATTACTCATCTAAAATATCGATATCACAAATCTTTTGAATCAAAAATTTTAATATTTTATTTTTTGAGTCTTTTCCTACAACTATTTTCCATTCGTTTGTTTCATAATATTTTCAAACTGTAAAGTGGATAGACAAATATTCATCTAAAATGTATGAATACAAAATACTGAATAATAATATCCAGAAGAAATTTCTTCATTAATTCGAAATTTTGACATCAATATTATCCATAACCATAACTTTGGTAATATTTTTTTTATTTCTTGCCTTCGTTTTTGAATCTTATTTTGTAGTGAATTTGTTAAAAAAAAATCCTTATAAAAATTTATAAGATTAAATATTAAAAATAATCAACCCTTAAGTAGTCTATGTTGGGGAGGAGTATTTTATTTTAAATGTCTAAATTACAATTTCATTTATTAAACATTAATTTTTTTGTGTAATTATTGAATTGTTGAAAAAAAAATTAAAAATTTTTAACTAATCACAAATTTCGTGATCAAGTTTTTAATTCGTAGATCGTCAATTTTTCAATTCTCTTCATTGCAATAATATCTTTTCAAAAAAGCAGTAGCTTTGAATTTTTTGATACAAATTGACGATTCATTTTAAATTAAAGTGAATTTCATTTTAAAAACTCCTCATAAAGCAATTATACAATCTGGAATACTAAAAAAATTGTTTTTTATTGATTTTTATAAAATTCTTACTACAAACAATTCACGCTTTTCCCGCATTTTCCGTACATCATACACCCTGTTTAAATCCAAAAAATCACGATACCAGTTTAAAGCTTAATCGATTTCCGAATCGTTATTACCTGAAGGAAATAATAAAAAAAAAAAAAAAAAAAAAACGGATGATAATTATGGCTTATTAGTAAAAATTGTAAGTTCAAAATATGTAGAGTTGAAATTATTTTTTTATCATAGCGGTCTAAAAAAAGTCGTTTGCACTATGGAAAAAATGTACTATTCTTCTTAAATCAACAATTATAAAATCACGTAAAAACTGCTAGCGAATAGTTCAATTTGTTCCTCGCAAATACTTCCCGTAAATAATGAGATAGAATCAAGTTACTTTGTAAAAAATGTTTAAAAATATTCAAGTCTTTCTTAATGTTTGGTTTATAGTTTCGACAAAAATTCATGGACATCTGCAGACTCCACAAAAATTGGTAGTGTACATTTAGAAGAAGAGAAAAAAATCTTTCTAATTTTTTGCTCACCCATGAATCTGAATTTCCAAACGTCAAAAAAAGAATGTTAACAAAAAAAAAAATTATTTCCATGAACTTAATAATTAGAATGATGAATATTTATCAAAATTCAACGAATATTATCCAACGTGATTATTTTCCACTTAAACCTTGAGCGGAAATGGATAAAAAATTTTTTTTTCTTCGTTTTTATTTATTTCTTAAACGTTGGAAATTTTAGGAACATGAAAACCTTTAAAGTTGTCTTGCAGCTAGGTTTAGCTTTATCATAGTAGTACAATTGCGGCCTATACTAAAGCATTAGAGTTTGAATTCGCTGCCAACTATATGCAATGAAAATTCACATGGCTTGTAACTCTTGTTGTAAGTAATATTTTAATTATTCTATAACGATATATTGCCGTAAATTCATCAAATAATTTTTTGACACATGGAAATCAATAATATTTTACAATATCAATCGTAGAAAAAATTCACAATCGTACGCGTACGCTTGGCAACGTCGCTTTCGCTGTCTTATTGATAACCAACTGCGCACGGTTTTCACTCACACACTACGAGTGCGTGAGTGACAGTGCGACGTTGCCGCGTTTCTCGAGTGCAAGCGTTAAATTTCGTGAATTCGCCGACGAAATGCAGTATCCCTTTTTTTTCCGCAGACAAAATCTTTTTGAAACTTTGCATAGTACTTTTTTAAGGCTATGCTTTATGATATACTCGTTTTTCGTGGCAATATCATTTCTGCAAGTAATTGTTTTAAAGAAGAAAGAGTAAAAATTCACACGCTCCCATAAGAGCCCATGCATTTTTTATCAACTTTGAGCACTTATTGCTCGAAAACCTAGGACAAGATCACTTTGAAATTTTTACGAGGTGATGTAAGGTGCCATAAACTATCTGTACGTAAAATTTGATCGAATTCTCATTATTCGACCCTAGTTGCAGGAAAACCTTGAAACAAAGCTTGTACTTTAGCAATATTTTCTAAAAAAGAAAAAATTGAATAAAATAAATAAATAAATAAAGCCATCTCTTAAAGAAAATGCGAATTAGCCAAATTGATAAAAGCAGGGGGATGAAACTCGCGAAAAAAAGGGTACTTCGGTTTCGTGACCAGTCGAAGTTTCTCAGTTTTCTCATGTGGAGCGCTGGCAGTACCAGTGAAAAGGTCACGTGAATTAAATGTCCAATCAAGCACCATTGAACAAGTCACATGAGTCAATCGTCCAATCAAGAGCATATTACGTGATTTTCACTAACACCATCAGCGCTTCTACCGACTATTCGGCGCCGCACAGATCGGTCAAAAAACATGAATATGCTTCTCGAGCCCGGAGCATACCGATTTTCACCCCCTGGGTAAAAGACAAAAAAAGTATTTGAACAAGATGGGCAACATTTTATTGGAATATTTATTTGTACGTCTCTTTTATAAATAAATCGACAAAGTTAACAAAATGAAGGTAATCAAGAACAAATTCTCAAATGCAGAAAAAATTGCAGTCGATTATCATAAGCAACAAATAATTCGTCTTTAAAAATTTTCTTCGTCGACGATACTTTAAATGTGACGCGGTTTCTAGAAAGGGACCTAACGACCAAAACAGCGTTTCGAGAAAAATGCGTTCAAAGTTTCGGTCTCGAAAGCAAGTAGAAGATGCGTATTCGTCGCTTCCTTTTCTATTTTCTACTCCATTCTCGCACGAAATAGGCGTGAACTAGAAGATGTCATTAATGATTCGACACAATAAAAATACAAAGGGACCAGTCCCGGAGGGACCGTTAGGTACGGACACCTAATAATGTAGTAGCAAGTAGAGTGAGCGAGCGATGCTTTAGCCAGATTTTACCGAAAATGTTATTGGAATATACATTCAGAAAAAAAATGTATCCTGAGCTCAATTTTTATCGTAGAAACGTGAGACTGGCTGCAAATGAAAGATAATTATTTACTCCATTGACCCATGTAAAAATCACTAAATCGAGGTTTTGGTCGTTAGGTCCTTTTCTAGAAACCGCGTCACAAATATCTCGTTTTTTAATCGATTTTTGAAGCGTTTTCAAGTTTTTTTGCTAGATTATTTTACCTGAATAAAAATGAAGTTATAAAATTTAAAGGTGTATAATAATTTCCACGAATGTTAGGAAATTTTCGAAAGATTACTTTTAATTTGCGAATTAAATTTAAAAAAGAATTCGAACCGTGTTGGAAACTAGAAAAAAATCACAATATTATTTCATATCATGTAAATTTAAACAAAATTTTAAATTTGCAGAGCATGAAAAACTTTCTATGCCTTTCTAAAGTATAATATATTATCTGTATTCTTAATTATTAATTATCAAGTGTACTTGTTTTTAAATTCAAAAATGATTGATGACAATTAAGTGGTATTGTTTTTTTCTCTTTTTGAAAACGTCGACATTCAAATAATTTTTTCATGTATTTTTTCATACATCTAAATGGTTTTTTAAAAATAAGTCTTGGATATTTTAACTAAAAACAATTAAAAATGTGAAAACGTTGCATGTTTAAAAAATATGTTTTCTTCAGTTTGACTAAAATCGATTGCTAACAAAACAAATTGTTTTAAAAATATATTATTGTGATAAAAAATTTTGTACATTCACAATTAAAATTTGAGAAACAGAAATTTTTGTTTTATTAATGTAAATTGTCTGAAATATGAAGAGCTCTGTCGACAATGCTTAAACAAAAAGAAAGTTATTCAATTGATAAGAAAAGCAGATTTTTATTGCAAATTACACACAATCCTTGCCATAACGAGCTTTTGTATAACGAGGAATCTCTCTTTGGTACAGCGAGGAAGATCTTCTCTCGCTACCCCCACTTTCTCTCACTGCCGTACGCCCACCCACGCTGGCCACGCACTCCAGCAAACTCGCTCTTTTTTACACAACGTCCGTTTCAGGCGAACGGATTAGTAAAAAGGCTTTTAAAACGTATTAATAAATAATTGCTATCTATTTTTTCTGTAGAAAAATTATGTTGAAAAACATCATTTGCATTCATTACCAATTATTTTTACAGACATCCAGAGAATATTTGTTATCCGATGATTGTTTATTTATAAAATTTGGCAGAAAAAACTTACTTTGCACTCTGAATCCATTGTAGATATTCCGTTCAAAAACTGCGAACTAACATTTTTGACGTGAAATACAGATCAATGAAAATGGTATGTAGCTGAATTTATGAAATTAGTTGATTAAAAGTTTCGCGTTTTCCTGCAGAATGATATGTAAATATACAATGATTAAACTTCAAACATACAGTCGCGCATACGTGCTTGCTTGCATTTGCATCTCCTCTGGCCCCACCCACTGCCATCTAGCCTTGACGGCCACATGGTGGGTCCCCCGCTTTTCCTCGTTATATCGAGGTGCTAGGATTCCGAGTTGCTCGTTTTAGCAAGGGTCGAGTGTATTCTTAGTTTTTGGGAGTGTACAGAATAATTATTGTCAAATAATAAAAATTCATACCTAAAGGTGTCATGATTGTGATCATAGGTGGCTTTGAACTTGATGTACATCAAATAAATTGTAGCGTAAGAAGCACCCAAAAAAATGATTTTCATGATACTGTTGTATGCTGATATGAAAGTTGTCACCAGATCCAAATATCGAGCTGTGTAAACTATGGCGAACAGCACCTGCGATTTCCCACTTATACCTGCAAAAAAATTTTTTTTAAGCCAATGACATTAAAAAAAATTTTTTTTTAATCAGAAAATTCCCTTTTTTTCTTGCAAGTTTCTCAATTTTTGATTACGAAAATTTCTCAATAGAAAAATTTCTAAAGTAAGGTACTTCATACTATAAATGTAGGAATGAAAAATTGTGAAAATGCATTGATTCGAATACTGGGACGTAATGTTTAGATACACAGATATTCTCAAACAGAATTAGAGACTTGATTTAGAAACTTGAGATTGAGAAACTAGATCTAGAAACTTGAGAAAAGAAAAGATACGAAAGATACAAATTAAGGAATGAAGGTTAGGATGTACAACTTTAAAATTTTGGCTACAAAAATTTTGCCTATTACACTCTTGAAAACATGAATTCAACTGTTTTAGAGTTTTTTGGAAAAATTAACAATTTTTAAAATTCATAGATTTGAATTCTGATGACAAATTTTAGTATGTTAGGTATAATAAATGAAATGTAAGCGTTAAAAAACTTCAGAGTTTTAGAATATGAAAATTCAGGAATTTTAATTGGGATGTATACATTTTAATACTTCGGTTTGCAAAATTACAATTATTACAATGTTTGAGATGAAAAATTAAGTTCTTTACATTTTTCTTTGAAGTATCATATGCATCACTAGATTCTCAAATTTCCATGTAGGAACACTCAAGCTTTTTTAATTTTTTTCACATTAATTTATCAAATTCTGAAGATACTTTTATTCTCATTACATTGGAAAAATTGGATATGTGAACTAGAATACGAATTTGGGGATACCAATTTAAAAATTATAAAATTAAGGAAAAATATATAAATTCGACATCATTAAAAAAACTTTATTATTGAAGTTATATTTATTATATTAACAACTTTTTCCAACGTTTCGGCTCACTACCTTTCTGGCCCTCATGAGGAAATAATAATCTACATAAAAATTAATACACTATGAACTCTAAGGAGCCCGCCTCGATCCTGTCGCGTCTCGCTGCGATTTTACCGGGGAACACAGAGGAACACGAGTTTCGCTCGAGAAAGCGATCGCGCTTCCGACCTTGCCAGTGGCGTAACACACAGGCAATACTAGACCACGAAAATTACGGAGCATATGTGGCCATGTTTATAAGGAAAAAATTCGACAGGCTCTACGCTCATGGGCTGCTCGCGGCGTGAATGTCTCAAGCGTAACGATTGCCTCGATCGTGTCTGACTCCGGACTCCTTAGAGTTCCTAGTGTACAAAAGGTTCAATAGCTCTTCAATTAAACAATTCACCAAAGAAAAACAGACACAACTCTTACCCAATAACGGGATCATTCCAAATAATCTCAACGTCCAACATTCAGAACTCCATATTGTAGGAATTATATCTTAAAACTAGTGGCTCTAAAAGTCATTATAAATTAATGACTGTCAATATTCTCTCCTTCCGAACTGCAATCCAGTGACAAAGCACAAAGAAGAACTGGACCCATTAAAGTTCAATGTCCAAAAACAGGCCACAATTCATCGTCGATTAAACCACCGATTAAGAATTATAGCAATTGAAGTCAAACAGTTTGTAGCTTGAGACGTGACAAACAGAATGACACTACTGGTACGAATAGAAAAAAGCATGCAGAGCGAGGAGGAGAAGATAAGAGAAGAAGGAAGCATTCAGAAGGACTGAGTACTAGTAGGACTAGGAGGGGGAAATACCAGATAGATATCAAAGAAGACCAATTTCATAGACGTACATTCACTTAATCTATAACCTCCTTATAATCCTTTTGTACCTCAAATCCAAGTTAGCCGTATCGATCTGTGCATTAATCACCGATCTACCATTCTTCTTAACATGTACCATCTCCGAAATCAATCTTCTCCCTCTAGAAGGTTCCCTATCCAATATCCTGACCTTCTTCCAATCAAATTTATGTCCACACTCCATCCTGTTGGCGTTAATAACCGACCGTTGGTCGGTTATTAAATTGCTTTCGGAGATGGTACATGTTAAGAAGAATGGTAGATCGGTGATTAATGCACAGATCGATACCGCTAACTTGGATTTGAGGTACAATAGGATTATAAGGAGGTTATAGACTGGGTGAATGTACGTCTATGAAATTGGTCTTCTTTGATATCTATCTGGTATTCCCCCCTCCTTACTACTCTGTCCTTCTAAATGCTTCCTTCTTCTCTTATCTTCTCCTCCTCGCCCTGCATGCTTTTTTCTACTAGTACCAGTAGTCATTCTGTTTGTCACGTCTCAAGCTACAAACTGTTTGACTTCAATTATTATAATTCTTAATCGGTGGTTTAATAAACGATGAATTGTGGCCTGTTTTTGGACATTGAACTTTAATGGGTCCAGTTCTTCTTTGTGCTTTGTCACTGGATTGCAGTTCGGAAGGAGAGAATATTGACAGTCATTAGTTTATAATGACTTTTAGAGCCACTAGTTTCAAGATATAATTCCTACAATATGAAGTTATGGATGTTGGACGTTAAGATTATTTGGAATGATTCCGTTATTGGGTAAGAGTTGTGTCTGTTTTTCTTTGGTGGATTGTTTAATTGATGAGCTATTGAACCTTATGTATTAATTTTTATGTAGATTATTATTCCCTAATGAGAGCCAGAAAGGTAGTGATCCGAAACGTTGGAAAAAGTTGTTAATAGAATAAATAAACAAAATCGGCTGGTATACGTCGTGATTCATTTCTATGAGTGAGCGGGGAAAATAAGAGTTGAGGAAATAAATAAATGTTATACTTCTCATTATCATAAATTTGTGTATTTTATCCATCTAAATGCATATTACTAATGTAAATTTGGCGATGAAGTTTTTCAAAATAAAAATACAATATATTAATACATTTAAATATTGCCTAGTAAGAACCCTCTACCTACTAAAATTTGTTGAACATAAATTTATGAATTTCGAAAATTCTTTTCTATTAAAGTAACATTCATATGTTAAAATCAAATCAGATCTGTAATCTGAATAGTTTGAAGGTAACAAGTTGAATTTCCCGTAATTTTTACTTGCTAATTATTAAATTTCTAAATTATGGAAATACTTTTTTGTAAAATATAAAAAAAGCGAATAATTATGAGCAGATTATGTGAGTTCCGAGTTTATGTATAAAATAAATTTATTCGATCTTTAAGGTCTACAAGATACATGTCTTTATCAACAGTAAAAAAATAGTACATTTTGCACCTAGGGAAAAAATAAATTTCTCACGAGGGATATATTTACAAGAAGAAGAAATTTTTTTTTTCATGGTACGAACGATTTTCTTTATCGTAGTGAGAGAATAAACCGGATTTGGCCCGTGAAGCAGGCACAAAAGTAATCTTTTTCGACCGCTATGATAAAAATTATAAAAATATAAAAGAAACTTGATAAACAGTAGTTCCTCTTAAAAAAAAAAAAAATAATAATAATAATGATAAAACCCTAACGCATATGAGTATTTATGAGACTTATCTGGAGACCTATTCCTACATTGAAATAAAAAAATTAAATAGGAGAATTTAGAAAAACTAATAAAAATAAACATTGCTAGAAAAACCTCGTACTAAATTTATGATTATCAGATAAATGGGTACTGCATGGGGTGATTCCGGGAGAGATGGGCCACTTTTTTTTCAACTGCTGCTGGTACTCACAAAATCAATGTAAATATCTTTAAAAATTTTGAAATGTTTGTTCGAGGCCTATAGAATGTACTATTCAAAATGTTTGGCCATTTTTTAAGATAGAATAATGTACTCTTGAAAATGTTGAGTCATTGTTTGTTATTCACATCATTTCAAACAGTAGAAAAAATTTTGTAGTATTGCAGATTTTTAAATTTTTCTGGGAGAGATGGGCCACTTTTTTTAAAATTGCTGCTGATACTCATAAAATTAATGTAAAAAATCTATGAAAATTTTGAAATGTTTGTTCGAGGCCCATAGAATAATGTACTATTCAAAATGTTTGGCCATTTTTTGTTTTTCACATTATTTCCAACAGTAGAAATTCTTTCGCGTAACTACCAAGAAATGTATGAGTGTTGAAAAACTTTGACGTTTTTTTCCGACGATGTCAAATTTAACACTCCTTTTTCCGAAAAACATCAAAGCGAGTAACAGGTTTGACAAATGTATTTTAATGGGTTGTTAACTGGCACACCAACACAAAAAAGTGGCCCATCTCTCCCAGAATCACGCAATATTTAACTGTTTGTGACATAAAAAATGGTGTTATGTTATTCTTTCAAAACATAATCTTGATTATTTAATTTTGAAATAACCATGTAATAGTATATTTTATATCAAGAGGGAGAGCAGCGTCTTTTCGTGCGCGACGCCAACATTCTCGAAACGAGGGAATCCCGAGGGCCATAAGCCTGAGGTAATTCCTCGAGTTTCGAGAATTTATCGTCGCGCGTGGAAAGGCTCTCCCTCATGATATGAACGATATTTTTCATTGTAGCGTGGAAAATGATACGTGTGTTTTGCTGCGTCACGGATTGAGCGTAGGTGCCCCTTTTCGAGTCAGTAGAATAAATAGTGACTTGTGGAATAATTGATGACCTGGTACTTTTTTTTCATGGGTCCTTTTACTTCCATTCACCTCTCGAAAAGGGGCATCTTACGCTCAATCTGTATCCAGCAAAACACGATCATTTTGTGCGCGCACAATGAAAACATGATTCTCATGGTAGCGATTTAAATGAGTGTGTTATGCTGCTCGCGGATTGAGCATTAGAATCGCCTTTTCGAACGGTGAAGGAAGAAAAAACCCTATGATGCACAAAGTCACCAGTTATATTTCACCGAGTCGAAAAGGGGAACCTACGCTCACTCCGCTGCGCGCATAACACACGCATTTACGCGTCTACCAAGATAGGTACAGTGTGTATTACGGGGCAAAGCCTTTTCACGTGTGACGGCAACACTGTCGAAACTCGTGGAAATACCTCGTTTGGACAGCGTTATCCCGTCATGCATGAAAAGACGTTGTTTTGCACCTTGATACGCAATATACTATTCCGATTGCAAAAATTCATCAGATATATTAAATTTGTGAATTACATAAATTAGTCAGTACAGAATTTTCATTCTTATAACATGAAAAATGACATTTGGGAATGTTCTTATCACAATATATGAAATTGAAATTTCTAGAATGTTTAAATCACAATCAGAATGATATGTCAGAATTGATATAATCTCTTAATTTATAATAGTATATTGTGTAGCTAGGAGCAAAAACTGCAGATTTAGAACGAGTGTTTTTGTTACAAATTACACACGATACTTTTTGCCTCGAAAACAGAAAAAATGAGCGTAACAAAACTGTTTCATCATGGCAAATGAAGTATTGAAGGTCGACACGGAGGCTGGAGAAAATGACAGTCGACAGGGGAAAGGAGCTTTTTGGCCCGCCGGGTTTCCAAGGAGCCAAAAGGGTCCGCCTTTCACCTCACCGATTGTCATTTGTCTACAGCCTGCGTGTTGGCTTGAAATAATTCATTTGTTTATGTCGAAACATGTTTTTAAACTCTCCTTTTTAGTGTTTGAGGGGCAAAATAGCTATTTGTTTATCTAGGTGTAAAAGTATGACATTTCGAGACAGGACCAATGTTTGCGAAACAAGGATGAAGTAAGGTCGCGCCTGTGGGCGTGACGTTATTTTAGCCTTGTTTTGAAAATATTGGCGTCGCCGTGAAACTTCATTACTTTTCCGCCGAGATAGACATCTAGTTTTTTGTATCGAAACCATCAACAAAACGGGTTGTTTACCTTATGTAGAGCAACAAAAAAATTTCAGGTTGTGTTGGGCAATGTGCAAAGCGTCTGCCATCGTCACGTGACCTGTGCAGGCGCTTTACACGTTGCCCAACACAATGTGAAATTTTTGCGTTGCTGTGCATGAGGTGAAAAACTCGCTGGTGATGGTTGAGGTATAAAAAATATTTTTTTTATCATAGCGGTCTGAAAAGCCTACTTTTTGCCCGCTTCGCAAGCAAAAAGTGGCTTTTTCTCCCACTACGATAAAAAAAATCGTTTGCACCATGGAAAAAAAAAATTTCTCACTCGGGTGAATATATCCCTCGTAAGAAATAATTCTTTTCCCTAGATGCCAAATGTACTATTTTGTAACAAAATACATATTTTTAGTCTATTTTGAATACTCGAATGTTTGCATGTTACTCAATTAAGGAATCACCATGTAGAAACGCCCTAACTGCTGAAATTCATAAAATATGAATTCTGTGGCTTCCCGCGATAATCGAGAAAGTCACTTGTGCCATAAGGCTCAGTTTACATGAGATTCTGATAAAATTTGGAACGTTATGGCATGTGTGACTTTCTCAATTATAAAGGCAAGCCACAGTATTACTAAATTTGAAAAATTCTTGTCTTTGTAATATATAATGACATGGTTGAATCAGATCTATAAATCAAGATATTTCGAAATATATAACTGAGGTTTTTGAGATTTTTTACTTGAAATTATTACATTTATTCATACGAGAAATATTTTTTTTCAAAAAAAAAAAAAAAAACAGTATGTAAGAATTTAAAAAAACTTCATAATAAATGACATTACAAAAAAATACCAATTACCAGTATTACATTTATGACTATCATACATTTATCTGTTTTGTAAAGTTAACTGCTTTTAAGTTAATATAGTGTAATAGTTTTTTTTTTATTTTGATAATCTTAATAGTAAATTTTAAAACTGCCATGTAATACTTCAACTACAGAAATTCGTTACATAAAAATTTCCAAATTTCATAAATTCTTGCCTATGAAATTTTCATTCTTATAATGGAAAAAAAAAAGATTCGTCAATCTTCAAATTGCCAACTATATATTAAAATTCCTAGGATACCTATTTAGAGTATTCCTAAGAAATACTATAAAATCTCTTAATTAAAAAAATATATTTTCAGAGATGAAAATATATTCTTGTCTATTTAGAGAACTTAGAGTTTGCAATTAAAAATTTTAAATAGAAAACATAGTTCTACTACTGAAATATCTTTGATATGAATTCAAATCCCTCAACAATTGAATTTTATTTTTCATAATGACATAGTGAAACTTTCTGAATAACAAAGTATCAAACTAAAATTTCAGGGACGTTTCACATGGAATTGAAATAGTCTGTTTTTAAAAATTTTCTTGTAAGGAAAAAACATTACCCAAGAATTAAAAAATAGTTCAAAATTAACACTGAGAAAAAGAATATAAATTATCATTTGATTTATAATAATCATTAATTTGAGTATTTTTTGTATTAAATTGCTAGTAATAGAAGTGTTGGTGCTTCAGTTTTTTTCAAGATAAAATTTGAAATAATCAAATTTAAAAATGTCAAAATAAAAACAATTCAATTTTTTTAACAAAATAAAATAGTACTCAAGAATTTGAGAAACTCAAGAATTAAGGCTGTTTGAAAAAATATCAATTACCAATGATAGTTGTGAGTTTATTATGAATTTTTGTATTGTGTATATATAACTATTTGTAACGTAATTTGGTGATACAGTTTTTTTTTTTAAATGAAAATATATGTCGTAGGATGAGAAAACGCAGCTTAGTGGCAAAGTCAGTGAAGGTTCACTTGGGACTGACTCGAAGTTTTGAGCTTCAAGTGCCCAAATCACTGCAATGTGGAATCACCTATTGTGTTCGAGCTTGATCATTTATTTTTTGACGAATTGCGCTTACATTGGCTCAGTTTGTTGAGGCTCAAGCTCGAACACAATAGCCCTTACACAGCATGATTCTTTGGGGCACTTGGGGCCCAAAACATCGTTTCGATCCAAAATAAACCTTACCGATTTTGCCGCTAAGCTGCATTTTCTCATCCCATGACACATATATGTAACTCAATTCCTAAATTTCCATACAAGAACTTCTATTACAAAAATTTGTCAAAAATGAATTACGTAATTTTAAAAAACGCCTATTTTGATTGTCATCCTTATAAGTAAATGGAAAAATTAGATTCTTAAATTTGTGAACTTGAGGGTATCAATTGTTGATTTTTCGTTTTCTACTTGAGATTAGATACATTCTACAGAATGTAGACTTGAGGTATTGAAAATTAGTATGATTTCTTAAAAACTATGTTTCTCTAAACCCCTGACATAATTACTATGTTTTAATTTAATTTGTTTTTTTAGTATTTAAAAATACCATTCAAAAATATGTCATAGCAACAGTAATTTGCAACTTATGATAACTTTTTTTCTTTTCTAAAAATTCTCTCAATATTTCATGAGTTTAATTTAACAAAACATAAGTTATACAGATGAAAACAATTTTTCAATAAATTTTTGACAGAAGTCATGATTCCAATATTCATCTCGAAACTAAATCTCCAAAACTAATCTCTTTCCATTCTTGACAGTAGAAATGCGTAAAATCTCAGAGATCCACCACTGAAACAAACTATAGTAAGGAAAACACAATTGTTGTTGTTCATTTTGTCCAGGAGGCAGTGAACTCGTCGATTCGAAAATGAAAACAGCGTTCACAGAAAAAAATATGTCAGAACTGTGTTTTGAAATATAAAGGATCGGGAATTATTTACCGGCACAGCTCCGCGTCTTCCTGATCTTGAGAAGCAGGATTATGATGGCCAAAAGGTGCGACAAGTCGCCCAAAAGCCGAAATATATTCATGTTTTTAGAATTTTCGAGGAACCACGGAGACAAATACGGTGTAACCTGCTTATTCGCAACCCGCACACAAATATATTGTGACGTGGCTTCCTAATCTTCGTATCAGCTTCGTATTTGCAACAATTTGCAAACTGTGGCAAACGATGAAGCGCGGAACAATCAGGAACTGTCAGGAACAATGCACAATCCAGAGAAATCAAAATAACACTAAATAAATCCGAAGTCGTCTTCTTTCTAGTTTCTCGAATACATCAAACCACGTCTACCACACGTCTACGTCGAAAAATTCACAACAATTCTCAATGGGTGGGGTGCCATATATGTAATACTATATAAGTATTACATATATGGTGGGTGCAGGTTAGGTGCAGGGGTCTGAAACTCAAACGGAGCTCACTTGCTTGCCACGCTGGGAAAAAAAACCCGTTGTATTAACCGTAGAATCCGGTTGTACCAACGTTGATGCAAACCGTAACGTTTCAACATTAAGTTGGCGTTGCTAACCACGGCGAATTCCCATCGTCAATCCAGCCCCGATTGGCCACGGGGAATCAACGGGAATCCAACGCTGAAACGACCGAACTTGATATATATATATATATATATGTAGTGATACAACGGACAAAGCATAGCTGACCGTCAGATCAAAATTGGCAGCACACGGGGATTTCTCGTGGCCATAGGGCTGGATTGACGTGAAAGCAGTAACGTGAAGCAGCCATGTTGAATCGCCGGGATTTTTTTCCCAGTGCACGGTTTTTAGTTCTCTTTTACCCAACACCAGGTGTCTCTGGCAGTCTCCAGTAGTGTTCACTAAAAATCGATTTTCATTCGAGCTAACTTCAATGTTTCAACTTCGATGTTGGCGATGTTAACTCCATGTAGGGAAAAACCGTTAAATTTAAAATGTGACCGTCAACCATCATTCAAATTACTTATTGACGAAGATTATTCCATAAATAAATTTTTCTCAACAATCATACAACTATGAAAAATTCTAGACATTTAAAGCATTTTTGATGAAAAATTTGTAATTAAAGTCAAAATTTTTCAATGAGCGATATATTCGAGTGTTAATACATAATATGAAAAAATGAAAATTTCGATGTACTTGATTTTCTTTTACAAAATCGGCAACTCAACTAAACCATTAATTAATTCATAATTGTCAACATCTACAACATTGATTTATAATCGACAACATCAATTGATAATCGGCAACATCGACAACATTGATTAATAATCGGTCGCACTGATTAAAACATCGATTATCATCGATGTTTTAAAAATCGATTTTTAGTGAACACTAGTCTTCAGAAATGTTCGGAAATCGTCGGCCATTCCCGGCCAGGGCTCGTCAACGCAAATGCACTGGGAAAAAAATCCTGTTAGGTTAACCGGAAAACACCGCTGCGTTAACAGAAAGGGGTACCGGCAGGTCCGTCAAGCTGGTTATCCCACTTTTGAAAATCCTGTTAATTTTCATATCAGAATAATGAGCTAATTATGATCTATTTTTGGACAGTAATTATAATTTTTGGACGCTTTTCGTTTTTTAGAAAATTAACTGTTTTTGTGGGATAACTGGCATGACGTCAAGGTAGTTTCCCATTCTGTAAAACATTGTACTAATCAAATTTAGCATCAATCTATTTAGCTCATATTTTTGACCAATTTATGGGCTCTAAGAAAAACATATAACATATTGAAAAAAATAATTATTTAATTGTAAAAATAATTATTTACTTCGGGGCCGTCTGGGCGCATGCGCGCGTTATGATTTCGCGCGCCGGCGAAGAGCTTACGGTTTACGTCTACCTTCCGTAACCGTATACGACCGTATAAGACGTAAAACGCGAAAACGCGTGGGCACACGCGGGCAAATTCAAAAGGAAGTTTTTCGTATATATCTTTAATAATAATCCTTGGTATCTGTTTTATATTTAGAAAATATTGGCATCTGTTAAGCCGTGTTTAATTATTATTAATTAATTGATTATTTGAATATGTGGTTGAGTTTTCAAGAGAGGAGTGACGTGACGGTCGATGGATGGGACTCCAAGAAGTATTAGATAAGCTTCAGGTTTTTACAAAAATAAGTTGACGAGTAATAAATAAATAACCGTGGAGTTGGCGCAACAAATTATTATAAATATTTCCTATCAAATATCGATTGTTAACAGTGGAACACTGTAATGTCAACTAGCTATAAAAACATAACCCTAAAGTTATGTTTACTTATTTTCTGAAATTTTTCGGATGATGGAAACAAATAGAATGCATTTCGACATCAATCATTTAACTCCGTGAAATATTTTTGAATCGATCTAAATTTTCTTGGCCAAAACAATGGTCGAATTGTTTGTTGTCATATTTATTTGTTCGTTGGTACTCACAATAATCGCAGATTCTATTTTTATTACACATTCATTTATGTTGTGTTATTTATTTCAAGAATTTTTTCATGTTTCTCACTCATGAAAATTATTTTATTAATTGCTATTATTGGCTTATTACAAAAGTATATGACCATTATATATATTATTATGGTCCACAAATGGTATAAAATTCGAAGAATACACAAATAGAATAAATATCTGCCTAATTACTTACTTATAAAATTTGAGTTATTATTTATTTATTTTTAATTGTAGATTATACATTTCTTGATAACTTAATTTTTTCAATCAAATATGAATAATACGTCGAAAGACAATTGTATACTCGGGAATCAACTTATATATTATTTATGACCATGGACAAATATTTTTTTCTCATTCACAATGGTTTTCTTTTGTATCTTTTCATAATTTTCGGCCCTCGCATTCAAACATACACGTTATCTGGTGTATATCTGGTGTATAAGTGGTGTATGTTTATTTTCGTGGATTTCGGGCTTATAAATTCTAAATTGATGATAAATCCATGCCTGAGCATTATTTTATAAGTTCGATTATAAAAATTTATGCAAGAAAGTACCGAACATGTATGATTTACAGCATTTAGTGGGGTTTCAGGGCGACCTTGGAGTACCATTTTCAAATCGTTATCTTAGCATTAAATTGTCGGAGAAACGTCTAAAAATTCGTAAAAAAAATAAACTAAGTTCCCGCGGATATTTTTGAGAACAAATATGTACTCTAAATTGCAATTTGTAAAGTGATCAAATTATCGGTCAAGCATTATCTCATATATCTAATATGCTTGTTGCGGCTGTTTATATATAGGGTGTACTAAACTCCCCGCGCCAAAAAGAAACCTAATATTCCTTATTGAATTACAAGTCAAAAACTCCGCTACCATGTATAACTTTTTAAATTTTGAGTTTTATGAAAAGTGATAGAGGACTTTTTGACTTGGTAATTGAATAAGAAATATTGGGTTTCTTTTTGGCGCAAGGAGTTTGGTATTGTTTGGTACACCCTGTATAGAAAAGTGTAGCTAACATTTATAATTTAATCCGTCATCAATCAGTCATTTTCAAGCAGAACAAAACTTTTTAGAATTTTTGTGTGTGAATATTATTCAACTATCAATACCAGATATTTCAATATGTCGAAACTATGGGTCAAAGAAAGGTGAAATTCGGATCAGAAAATTATTTTTATATCAACTTCCATTCTTTTCAGTAAAAAAATAATTATTAAGCTGCAAAAATTTTGAAAAATTATATTAACTCTTTTTTCACCGTCTGAACCAGATGTATCACAATTTTAAACCTGGGAGTGAAAAGAAAAGTCTGAAAATTATTTTATCATATTATTTTAATCAATCTATCAATAATTTCCATTAATTATTGATGTGATCATATAAAATTGCTCATACAATCCTTAAAAATTAAAAAAAAAAGTAGTTTCTAAGAACCCTCAAAATCACTATGTAGTGCCACCTGGCTCACAATGTACAAAATATGTTTAAAAATTATAAATCAATATTTCTGTTACATGAACAATTTCGAAAGATTAGCGTGATAGAGGAACAAAATAATGAGAAAATCATCAAGTGTTGAAAGGATGTGGTTTCTTAAGACTTCAGAAAACCGCAATGAGATTATTTAGGCTTCAGCCGTGTTGTTAGAAAAAGTTTTGAATGAGATACTTATATAATATAACAAAGTAGGAAAGCTTACAATCGAACCAAATTTCAATAAATCATAGAGAGTTGGTGATTATAAATTTTTCTGTAAAAAAGTAAATGTGGTACGATTTCTGTGTGATTGAAAAGTTTTTCTGAATGTGCTCTTAAATCATCGTACTGGATCCAGTTGCCTTTTCTGAATGCCACTGCAGTGTAATGGCCATCAACTGATTGGTTATTTTTGACCACAGTTGGAGTTTGAAATTCATGGAAATTTAAAAGGCCACCCAATTCATAGCAACTTTCAGAGTAAGGCATTTCCAGACTGATCGGAATATTCCTCAGTTTGGTACTCCATCCTTTCCCACTGGAAATTTCTATTCCAAGTAAGTCTCCTAAAAATAAACAAAAATGTATAAATAATCAAACAATTGCAACCTTTATGATGATGATGATGATATCAAATGGTAATATGAATCATAATAATAATAGGAATAATAGTTTACAAAGTTGATAGCAATAATATCCAATAAAAATAATAAAAATAAACAATAGCAATAATTTTTTTTCAGTTTCTCTTAATACTAATTCTGCCAGACTGGAAATAAAAGTAACAAAAAGTCAAATTATTTTTTTGAACATATAAAAAATAAATGACAATGAAACAACTGAAAAAGATACAGTTTAATTGTAGATGTGTTTAGTTTACTATTGTACCTCCTGTGACTGCCAGTGCAACTTTGCTTCATTTATGAGAAACTTTAGCTTTTGACTTGAGTTTTTCTTCAATGTCACTGTAAACTGTCCCATTCGAAACAGAAGTCCCATGGAGGTGAAACATTACATAGACTTTTTCGATTTTCTCAGTGAAGCATGGTTTGAGGCATTTAATTTGGAGAGTTGCGCTAGGTATTTCTGAAAAAATTTTGCTATATACGTCATAGGCTTCTGCTTGGCACCAAAGAACCCTGTGATTAGGATTGATTGGATTCCTTTGAATTTTTTCAGAGAAAATTTCTTCTTAAATCTGGGCTCTTTGGCGATAAGATCCAGTAGACAATCCTTTCTCTGAAACGTTTTTAGCCATTTTCAAAAGTTTGATCTGTGAGTTGGAACACATCTCAGCAAAGTGTTCATCATCGAACACTGACACCAAAGCGAGCTGAAAAAAATTGTAAATATTAACATTTCTTAAATATATACATGTCTTTGCTACTGTCAAATAAAATAGGCAATTTTAAAATTGACATTAGGTAAAGATTCTCTGACTTTATATGCAAGAACATTTCAAAACCTAGAGTTCGGCTCAAACTATGTTTTCGCCTCTCAAGCATCGAAAATGAGTCATTGGCAACCTGTTTTGACTGATGGAAGTGAAGCATTCCAGGCCGGCACGCAGGTGGTGGGGAATGGCTCGCGACGATTGGGAGAAAGACTCCTTAGGCACGAAGTAATGGTTCATTTCTTCCCTGCGGGAAGAAATGAACCACCACTCCGTGCCTGAGAAGCCTTTCTCCCATCCGCCGCGAGCCATCCCCACCGCCTACGTGTCGACCTTGAATGCTTCACTTTCATCTGTCAAAACACGTATGGCAATGAATCAATTTCGATGTTTTCGAGGTGAAAATTATCGTGTGTATCACGGGGCTCACACGAGTTGAAATCGGCTGTTTTCACCCCTAGATACACAATGTACTATTGTTCAACGCCCGCGAGAAATATGTAATTCCGCGGCCCTGTTGAGAGTTGGCGAATTCATAAATTTCCTGACTGTTGACAAAGCGTAGGCAAATAGCTTCTTCTCCCACTAGTAGGAAAAGAAGTTCTTCGCCCACAGCTGCAGCAGAGGGTTAAGAAGTAAAGAGAACGCAATACGGAGTTAATATGAAGAAAAAATCATCGGTGCCATTATTCTTGTACATTTAGAACTGAGACTGTTCAGTTTTACAACTAAAAACGGGATTTTGACGTATACTAAATCTATGTGTGTAAGCGATTATTGGCAGCCATTTTCGAAGACGACCGCAATTGATCGATCAATTCAATATTGTCAAAAATGTATCGCGGGCCCCATGGTTTCACTTAACTTCACATTCCTTGCAGTGGTTGAACAAAATATTGTTTGCGACTAGTATTCATAGAAGAATATTCCACTTTATTGGACAGTTAACAGTGACATCGATGAAAAACTAAAGTCTGAAGCTAAAGTTTCTCATAAATGCAGCAAACTTGCCCTGGCAGTCACAGGAGGTACGATAGTAAATTAAACACATCTTTAATAAAATTTTCCACAAACTCCACACTCGTGGAATCTTCTCCTTCTCTCTTAGTCGCACAAATAGCTAGTATAATATCCTCACTTTTAATATATTCAAATACATTCAGTATAGTGAATTTTGTATTTCTTTAGACTATTTAAGGCTCAATACCATTATAAAAGCTGGTTTGTGAGATTTAGACTTAATCAAATTTACCTGGAACAAACTGTCAATTGGGCAAGTGTTGTATACAGATAAAAAGCCGTCTTTTAAAGCAATGGGCTGCAATTCAGCGCAATTTCCATTTTTCATGATAGGAACTTTCTTCAATTGATTGTGCAAAACGAAATTGTTTTCAACGTAATTTGGCTCCAAATAGCGAGATTTTTTTCTACCTGCTTCTCTGCTATCTTCATTTTTTCTTCGTCCATTCTCTTTCACGCAGTTTCGTACTGGAAACAAAAAATTGAATTTTTTTCAGTGTTGGGCTCTACACCTTTTCTCATCATCTCATGGTTCACAGACGTATGTTATAAAATAAGAAAAAAGTGTATGAGAGGCTGTTGGATAAAGACATCGCGAAAGGAGAGGATGAGATACTAGGAGAGTGGAGTCCTGAAAAGAGGTGAAGGATAGCTGTCATAAAATATATTAGACTGGCGAAAATCCATTTGAATTCAAATCAACACAGTTATAAGATATAAGGTAAAGTAATGATAATAGCGATTATGGAAAAGTGTAAAAAAAAAAAAAAAAATGAAATAACGTCTTCCAATAGTACTTTCTACCTTCATTATGTGAAATTGGGCTGAGTTGAAGGTCGTTGAAGTCAGTTATTTCCAAGTTGGCATTCTGGTTCGAATAAAAGCTGGAATTTTTCATTTGTGTTCCTGGAAACGTGTATAGGGAAATTTGTTCAATGCTTTTATTTTACAAGTAGATGTTTTCTAGATTTAAGTTTCATTAAAAAGTTTTAAATTATACTTCTAGATCCTTTGTCTTTAGATTAGTGGGATCATTCACTTCTCTTTCAAAATTAAACTTTAAAAACGACAGAAAAAAAAAGATTGAAGCATATTTTTAAATAAGGTATCCTTATCAAACTATAAATGAAGCTAATTGGTGTCTAAAATCAAGATATTGAAAGTCAGTTGCGCGTTTCGTACCTGAGATAAATTTATTATTCATGTCAGAAAAATTATCATTGCTGATTTCCACTGCTTTAGTGTCACCAGCAACGAATGGCGAGATTTCCTGGATGTCAACCATTTTTTTCTTTTTCTTGGTTACTTTTGTGACCAGCGTTTTCCAATCTTCTTGGTGTTTCATTGCTACAAAAGTTATTCAATACGAACATTATTTTACAAAAAGTGTAACCAGCTTTATCATTATGAACTAGTAGATTTGACTTAAAAATGCCTATTTGAAAAATTTTTATCAATCGGTTGGATTTCAAGTTTTCAAAGGTAGAAACCCTTGTTGAGTACTGTCGAATAATCAAACTATTAGAAGTATTGCAGTTGTGGAAGAAGGGAATTCCTATTCACAGCTGATCTAAGGGTTGAGCATAAAGACTTCATGGGTTCGGGACAGCTCAGCTAGTTCAGTAGCCCTTCTCCCACCAGTGGCGTAGCTAGACATTTTGCCGCCCACAGCTAAAATAAGAAAATGCCGCCCTTTCTGAAAAAAATTGATGACCTTTCTTTTTCTTAGATGTATCATCTTCAGGCATGCCTTTTCTTTAGGTGCATCGATGTTGTAGCAATGTCAATAAAGTCGCGCCTTAACTGCGAGTGTAATTGGCCAATCGAGACGCCGCTTTCAAAAAAAAAGGTCATCATTTTTTTACTTTGAAAACGGCAAAATGCCGCCCCCCCCCTCCCCTAGCTACGCTACTGTCTCCCACTGTTGCAAAATTTTGAATAGCTCGAATATTCGACAGCACACGAGAGGGGGATTTTGTGGGTTTTTTTTTTTTTCGTATTCGAATCATGAAGTGAATTACATTGAAATGCATATTATTATTATTATTATTTTTTTTTTTTTGAATATTCAAGCCCTAATTTCGAAAACAATAGTACATTGTGTGCTGCGGCGCGTTATTCGAATATTCGACAGCGCACGAGAGGGGGATTTTGTGGGTTTTTTTTTTTTTTTCGTATTCGAATCATGAAGTGAATTACATTGAAATGCATATTATTATTATTATTATTTTTTTTTTTTTGAATATTCAAGCCCTAATTTCGAAAACAATAGTACATTGTGTACTGCGGCGCGTTATTGCTGTTCCGAGGACAAGGACGATAGTTTCTCGACCGAGGCGATAGCCGATAATAGGAAAATATCGTCTTTGTCTGAGGATGGCAAACGCGCCAAGGTCCACATGAGATTTTCCACCCGTATAGGTACAAAACCCTTTATTCTGAATTTATTACTATCTATACGTTTTTTATTAACAAAAGTTATTGAAAAAATTTCGAATCATTTCCCTAGATTGTTTTTTGGTTTCATGAAAATTCGTTTCATAGCTCAACCACTACAAACCATTTGTAGAAATGACGCGAAAAATTATATGGACACATTGATATATGAGGTTGGGTCACTCATTCAATAAGTTTTCTGTTGAATCATCTTATCAGATTTTTCAAGAGAAATTAGCAAATTCTAAATGTTAAAAAGTTTGTAAATCAAATGTCGTTATGAATATTGCTATAGTTTTAGGCTGCTATAGTTGTTCTTGTTTACATGTTTACTTAAATTCTACTAAACTATCGAAAACAAAAGGTACAATTAAGTGTGATCTACTAATCATTGCAAAATCTTTAGTTCAGGGAAAAGTAGTTACATAATGTTTTTGCCTACTTTTACGTTCTGCCTTGTGTACCGATTGCAGACCAGGCTTACATACCAAGCAATAAACAAAAAACAAAAAAATCAAACAAACAAACTTGAATCTTCATGTAAACATGATGTTGACAGTTTATGTGAAGTTTACATCCTTTTGTGGACATAGTGACATGTAAGCTATATGTAAACATGTTAACAAGAGTCTGAGCAGACAAATAATCATTCACTTTGTAGTGTAAATTTAAAAATATTTCTTACAAAGTTTTGGAAAGTTTTTCAAGTATATATGAGCGGCTCAGAGCAAAAACCGGACGAGTAGAGACAGAAAACATAGAGTTTGACATCTATCTGTCTCTCTCTTATCCGGTTTTTGCTCTCAGCCACTCATATGACAGTAATGTTTTAAAGCAACTCCTTTGAACTGGATCTTACCCGAATAAACATTGTCGCTTTCTTTAGACAATGTTTCATTTTCATTTCTATCTTGCTTTGTCTCTACATTGTCGCTTCCTTGAGACAATGTTTCATTTTCATTTCTTTCTTGCTTTTTCTCTACATTGTCGCTTTCTTGAGACAATGTTTCATTTTCATTTCTATCTTGCTTTGCAGCTTTTAATTTCATTAACCCATTCAGAATCTTAGTGTGTTCCACCACAAACTCATCTGCTCGTTTGGGTAGGTCCTTGAAATCGCGATGTTTCAGATTGTTGAACTGGCATTCAACGTGAGTACTTGTTGCAGGCTTTCTCCCAAATCCAAATTTTGGCTGGCACACACAAGACCAGAGAGGAAATGTTCCGCATTCTTCGATCAACTTATCAGCCAGTTGGTTTAAATGGTGAGCATTCAAATTTTCTGAATCAAGTTCTTTCAGCGGATCAATAAATTTTTTTTTGCAACTTTCATTAAGATTCCATGCCCATTCTGAACATTTTCCTCTCAGCCCGAGTTCATTTTCTGTGATTTCTTCAACTATGCTGGCAGAGAAATCTGATTCATTTAGAACCCGCTCGATTGTCGCTGTCAAGCTGTGAGGATCTAAAAAAAAGAGTTCTCCATTTTTATTTGAATGGTATGAATACAAATTAAAAAACAAAAAAACAAAATTATTAACCTTGCCAAGAGTTAAGAAAATTAACGATTTTGCAGCTTGCAAATTTTTAATCTGAAAACTTGATTGGCTGTATTATAAAGTTAACTTTTTTAAAGAGTAATCAAAAATTAATAGTTCTAAAATATCAGTACATCACAATAAAAACCAGACTCCTCACACTTGAGAGCAAAAAACAGACAAGACCTTCAGAAAAGGAAAGTGAAGTGCAAACTGCCTTAAGAGAAAAAATCTAAAATATTTATCATTTTTTTTCTTGCAAGCCTGAGGAGTCAGTCTTTTACTATAATAGTGTTCAATGATAGTAGAATGTTCTTTTGTCAGTGTGGAAACTTATTAAATTAGAATGCTTGCCATTTATTTGTGCTGCAATGCTCAGATTCGTATAAAAAAAGTATTTCAGACTAGCCAAGGGCAACATTTTGTTCAGCAATCCGAGTAAATGCAAGTTTTATGGGATTCGAACGTAATAAAAACAAGCACTTTTACCGTGGGTTTGAAAAAAACAAAATTATGAAACTAAAAACTTACATTAAACAACTTTATGCAATGCATTCACTTTTCTGTCTTATTATACACCCTTCAGTGAAAACACAAAGATCCATTTACCTACCATTATGTTGACACTCGTCAGTTTAAGAGGAATCATAAATAAAATCAAAAAGAAATCGTTAATGTTGCAGCTGCCCTTGGTTGTACAATGTAGGAGCATAAAACATGCCAGTGAATGGCCTGGTGTATTCATCTCCTGGCACCATAATATTGAGAAAAATTGCTTGCATTGCATAAACTACACCGTACAATAGAGAACTTCAATGAATATAAAACATGACTAATTTTTTCTAACTATTCTTATGGCCTCATATCACCTCGGCAACAACTCATTCATGATTATTGATTATGTTTTATAAGAATCTCGTTACTTTTCTTCTAACTTAAAAATACTGTCATAAAATAAGGGTTTTTTTTTTTTCAAAATTTTGAAAGAAGTAATGCTTCTGCAGCCTCAGATAAAAGACTAAAGTGACCCTTTTTGAACAATGAATGTCGGTCCTTTGTTGGAGCGTACAAGATTAATTACTTTAATGTCCTAGGACTTGGAGGTGAATTTTATTAAAAAGGGGAAACTTTCACCCAGGGAAATGAAGCCATTACGACACATTTTTAATAGAAACGCATGCATCCCGAAGTCCCCTCAGACCTTCGGTCCTCAGTGACTTCTGAACGCGTAAATTCCTAAACAAACTTTGTCCTGATCGCTTCATTTACCCGGGCAAACGTTCCTCCTTTTAAGGAAAATACACTTCTCAGCCATACGACATTTAAGTAATTAATCTTGTATGCTACAACAAAGGACCCTCATTCATCGTTCAAAAAAGGTCACTTCCGTCTCTTATCTGAGGCTGAAAAAGCATTAATCCTTTCAGAATTTTGAAAAAAGAATTCTACGCGCTACGGATCAAACCCTTTTCATATTTCGCCCCTTTGTTGCATTCCGAAACGGTCCCCTCGAACCTTCGGTCCTCGGCCACTTCGGAATGCAACAAATGGTCTCGTTATGAAAAGTGGGTATTCTGATCCTAGCAGCATAATGTAATATTTCTTTAAGGAGATTCTGTTATAGGTGTTACTGATGTAATACTTTTGCATGTGAATACAGTCCTTGCGGAGAGGTGGGGTGATTAGGTACCAAATTTTTCGATCCAAAATTTTTTGTGCGGTCAAGTTATCACAAATTTAGGGTTTTTAGGTTTGTTTTGTTAGTACGTACCAATTAATTAACCTTAATTTATGATGACTTGACCCTACAAAAAAATGTGGGATTAAAAAATTGGGGACCCAATCACCTCACCCCTTGTGGAGTTCCTAGTCACTGGTGTGTATGACTGGAATGGTAATTGCATGCGAAAGTATTACCTATCACGACCTCCTTAAGAGTTATGTTTTGATAATTATTTATGAAGAAGACAGGAAAAATGTAAAACAAATTTTTCGTATTTGCACTGAAAAAATACTTGGTTATCAAACTAAGTCTTGTTGATTCCTACAATTAAAGAGTTGATGACATCAGTCAAAATTTTAGTCACCACAATCAAAACAAATTTGGCTGGTTCTAAATTGGTCGCTATAACTGAGTAGTTTTTTCAATGTTGCTTTTTTTTAGCACGCTGCACATACTGATTTTCCCATTTTTGTCGATCGTAGTATTCTTCTCTTCTTTCGTAATGAGTCCTTTGATTTCGTTTTTAAAAACCTGGCAAGGCGTCGGTTGTCCATCATCGGTTTTTCCATCATAAATACTTCTACTTATAATGAGCAGCGCTTTGATGATGTATTCAAATTTCTCAAGGCTGTCTGCCATAATAGCTTGACCAATGGCACCCAAATAAAATTTCTTTATTTGTAGAATCATGTCAGGTTTTGTCTTGTGTAGAAAATCCCTCCACATTTTCATTTTGTGCGCAACGTCATACCTTGTAATATTCAACAAATTTTAAAAAAAGGGAGTCAAAAAGAATGATCATTTGAAAATGAAACAAAAAGCAATGTTTACTAAAGGTGTGCAGGAAGACAAATTTGTTCAGTCGGGACGGGGCGGGAAATTTCTCGATGTTTTGAGACGGGATCCTGAAATTCAGGATTTCTCGAAAAGTTTTCGGGAAACGGCATATCCCATCCTGTCCTGGGTTCGAGATTTATAAAATGTCGGGATCCTGCATACCTCTCATGTTTACTTTCAATTTCTTATCGTTTTGAAATTCGTCCACTTTTTGATAACATTTGAATGTAAATACAAGACATCAAGCAACGTGTAAAAATTCAAAAAGTAAAATTTAAAAACAATTTAGTTTCAGTGGTGGTAACGTTTCAAAAAAAGTAAACCCTTAATTTTTTCAATTCATGAATCTTTTAGAAAATAAAGTAATTATATTATAAGGTAATTATTGGAAAATGAGGTAATTGAATAGAGACTAAATAATACACCAATGCAATATAGGCAGTAATACCTCTTTTTCTCAGAAATTCCAACTAATACGGGCAGTATACATTTCTTAGTACATCTCACATAAATTTCAATCAATTGAAAAAAATATCTCTCATAATAACTGCCACAAAAAAATCAAGAAAGAAATCATAATCCCGAATCCCGGAATTCCAAAAACGTAAATTGTCGACTTCATTTCGAATTCGCGAAGTCAGTAAATAACGATTACTGATTGCAAATCAGTTAAGCTAAATACTACTATACGTCAAAAAATAAAGCAAAAAATTCAATAACAGTTGAATTTTTTAAAAATTTAGAAACTGAAAACCAATTGCGACTAAATTATTAATAATGTGGTTATTTAAATAGTAAGAAAAATAGCTATGGTTGCACCTTATGTAGCACCTGGGCAATTCAGCTTTATCGTTCAAAATAGCTTCGAAACACTTATCAGCATATATGCGTATCGTTTCGCAGGATGTAAAGGCACGCACAGCAGCTGTTAGCAGAGCCAAACTTCCATCCATGACTGCTTCATCTGGGATTTTTGCCCCACTCCGAATCCATTCCAAGAGGTACCCATGGATTGCGTTGGTGTCATGTTTTGCACTAAGCATTTGAGCAGCTGGAAAAGATTCGCTGGACCCGTCAGAAGGAGAAGCCATGATTTGATATAAAAAAATGACCTGTAAAGATCAATAAAGGTGAGGATATAAAAAAACTGTTATATGACAGGCTGAGAGCGAAAAATGGAAAAGTGAGAGACAGATAAACGTGGAACTCCATATTTTATGTCTCTACTTGTTCAGTTGGCGCTCTCAGTCTATCATATAAACTTCAAAACTATAAAAATGTTGACATTTTCCATTCTATATTTATCCATGAACCAGAATTGAACTTGATCTTTCATACACTCAATCTTAGCTATTAGTCCTTAGTTGCTTTGTCAATCCATAACAGTAGTCCCATAGAGTCAATATGTCAATGTCAATGACTATCAAGTTTTTGTAGAAAAATCAAGGTTAGCACGAAAGTAGTATAACGTGAGCTATATTTGTCTCGTATAAGGTAGTAAAAACATAAGTCTATTGTGCACAGACATAAAAATGCGTTTTTATATCCATGATATAAAAAAATGCGTTATGAAACGAAATAATCATTGTAATTAAGTGTACATAATCTAAATACTAAGATAGTGAACATTACAATGTTCTATTGTGATAGAATGGTCGCACTGAGCCAAAACATTTCAAGCCTTTGTATAAATTCAAGTTTTTGGTTAGTCTTCACTGCAATCTACTTCGGGAACACGCGTCAAAACCGTTTCTGTTTCTATATCTTTTCCTTTTTTCGAATAACCCGATTTCTCTTGTCTAAATAATTTATGATGGGAAGCGATTTTAAATATTACAGTGATGATTCTACTCTTATCAACTATCCTTATCCTTACTGCTTCTACTCCTGTCATTGCAATCATGTGTTAACGTGTGGGCAGGAAGAGAAGCTAAAAAATATAGAAGGTTAACAGGAGTAAAAGCATAACTATATAATAAACACAAGAAAACGAAGCATGAAAATTTAAATTATCTACTTTCATTATTAATAATGGATAATTAAACCATATTCAAAGCAAAGTTACAATAGATTTGACATGAATTTTTTAACAGCTTTACTGAACAAAGGATTTTAGTAATTGTATTGGATTTTCTTTTTTGCAATTTCACATTCTAGAATCTAAAATTTATGCGATGTAAAGGCTATTTCGCTTTCAAATTAAGAATATCCAAAACTAACATTATATCATTAGTTATGATTTGTTAAATACAATAATTTTTAATTGCACCGTATTGGTATGATTTCAAAATGTAGCCTTTTTTGCGAGCAATTCTGCAATCTCAAAAATTTTACAACTTAATCTAGCAGGTTAATAATTTGACAATTTTAACGCATAAAGCAAGAATATTAGAAAACCAGGATGGATTACTCCCTATGCTTGCCCATGGTGCTCGGTATGCCGATAAAATTTCGAACTTCGAATGCGCGTAACGTAAAAATTGTACCAAGCGCGCATTCGAAGGTACACTTCTTTCTCTTGAATGAGATGGACGCAAACAGTACTGTGGGCCACTAGTGGCCACCCACGGGAGGAGTAGAGAGCGGGAGGACCTATAGGATACGCCTACGTTGTAGAAAATTTCTGACATCCGTTCGGAGCGTGAGTAATCAATCCTAGTTTTCTAGTATTCTTGGCACAAAGTAATAATAATAATAATAATATTTATAATTTTATGCCCATACTTTTAGGTTATTTTATTCATAAAATAATTATTTCAAGTCATACTGATACTATGATTTTAACAATACCTGAGAAAATAGTCCATTCTTGTAAATGATGTTGTTCGCAAAGCCTCCAGATGCATCAAGTTCTATTGTGACTCTGCCTTTATCAATTAAAATTTTGTATTGGTGCAGTTGGAAAGTTGACCAATAATGGACCATGAAAGGATCATATCCAATATTGTGAATAGTTCCTTTCAAAAGCCCATGCTTTAAAATGTAAAGAGCACATGCCACATCAGAATCGAGACGTGATTTTGTGTTTGCTTCATATTTTATTTGCCTCAAAACACCTTCTTCGAACAAGAAGCCAGGTTCTTTATCATTGTATTCCATGTGTATGTTGGCTTCTGTTTTATGATAAGTTTTCGCTGCCAATTTTTCATTTTTCATTTTTTCTCTCAATCCTGTTAATAACAAGCGGTGTAAAGTGAAGGATATTGGTTATTTGATAAATCTGATTTGAAATGAAAAAAAAAAAAAAAAAAAAAATCCAAACACTTAAATTGACTAAAAATGGGTTTTCAAGAATGGTGTGACTTAAGATGATTTCTCGTTATGCATAATTGTTTTCCACACATTTTTATATAAAAAATATGAACAATTTATTGATGAATCGTACATGTAGCATTCAGAGTTTTTAATGCTAAAAAAGTAGTATTTTTCAAAGTACTCAAGTAAAGTGAACACTTTGGGTTGATAAAAGGTTTTTTCGATTTTGAGGTATATTTTCATGAAAGCGTCAAACTTTAAGTGTCTACAATGCATCAGACAGAGAGTGACTGTATTTCTTCCTCTGTATGTTGCGATGCTGACGCTCTACGCTTGACACCCCCACGAAATCACTACTTGAAGTGTAGATTCAAATTTTGCAAGAAACCTCAATATCTTATGTTCAAGCTTGCAATTTAAAGCTGTAAAAATTTCAAGAATCTTTTATATTAGAATTTCAAAATTTTTAAAAAAGTCTTGACTCTAATCCTGAAAATATTTGTTGGAATTTAAAAATAGCAATTGATTGCTATGACTCCATAACCCTCATGAAACAATTTTTTTTGATTGGCACGTACACACGAACTCCAGAGTCACGAGCAGAATGTTTTTCCCCTAACCCCCACTCCTTCACTCGGCAGAACGCCGCGCAAACCACAGTGTTGACTACCACACAAACTTACCCACACGTACACGGTAGTGCTAGAAGTGGAGACCCCTCTCGCACTCGTGACCCTGGAGTTTACGAATTTTTAACTTCTCGTAACTCTAGAGTTCGTGTGTATATGTAGGTATAGTTTTGAAGCTGGAATTTTTAATTCAGAAAAAATAACAATCTAGCATTCACTTAAGATTTGTTTTCGACAAAAAAGATGTTTAAATGATTTTATAGGAATTAAATATGAGCTATTAGGGCAGTGGGGGGGGGGGGGAGTAGGGAAAGATCATAGAATGTCATTTAGCAACATTTCTCAGGTCTCTGAATATATTTATTTATCTTCGATAATTCGCAAATCAGTAATTTGTTACAGTTACACACAAGAGAATAAAATCAAGTTTTATACTTCATTAACTGACCTAATCTGTGGCTTCCTCTGGCGATTGTCTTGCTGCATTTTCCATTGCCCTTGATAAAATAGCATTTTATGATCACATGCTTCTTATCGATATCCTTAATTTTTCTATCTAATGCTGAGCCACAAGCACAGTTAGCTGTGAATTTTCCAGTATTTGTTGTCGGCGTTATTTGATGAGGCCCAAAACAGAAACCACATGTTATGCCAGTCGTTTCCCAGATTCTTCTCGAAAAAGGAAGTTCCCATTCGTTTTTTTTCAAAAAGATCCTGTTTCTTATTCTGCTTTTATTCTTCCCAGGTATTTTTTCAATAACTGTTCTTGTTTCGAGAAGAGCCTTAAATTCATCTTGATGAAATTGTATGAAAAATTGACGCGAGTCTGGAGCAGGACATGTAGTCATGTAAAAATCAGTTGAGTCTTGGGAATCATGAACTAGAGATGTTTTTTTTGAATCAGGCTTTGGTGAACTACTCAACTCAACTTTCCTCAAGCGATGTAGATGCGAGTATAGAGCGTTTATGGAACAGTTGCTTTCTTTTGCGAGTAATTTCCAAATTTGGTTTGTGCGTGGCAATATGTCGCTCGTTTCGGATAACAAATCCTGTTTATATTTTTCGAGGACATCTCTGATTACGTTGAAGTTTTTTTTTCGAGGTCTTCCACGATTACCCATTTTCCTGCATAAATGAATCGTGAAAATTACAGTTATTAGTAATTTATTACAATTATGCTACGTCTAATAACTATTTTTCTTGATTCCTCTCAAAACTTGACAATTGATAAATATCATGTTTTTAGATATCCGAGTCAAATTTTATAAATTTTCGTTTTAACTATAACATATCAAAAGTTATAGGGGGATTCAATAATACAAGATATACTTATAACCACACATCCGATAAAAAATCATATTTAATAACTAGTCTATTTTATTTTTCAATCGAGATCCATGGAGTTGAATTCACTTCCTATGGATTATTTTTAAGAGAAACCACGAAGCTTGCAACGAACCACAAAGAAAAAACGCATATTAACAATTTAGAAGAATTAAGTTTTTATTTTGATAATAATTTTGTGTAAATTAGAATTATAAGATATGACATACGAATTGTCTCTTTCTTCCCTTAATTTATAGAAAAATTGCAACGACTTGTACCCAATTTAGATATTTTAAACGTGATTAAATATTTCAAAGTGAAGTAACATTTCAAAATAATAGTATTTAAAAAATTAAAAAATATTAAAGAGCAAGACAACTTTTCGAAAATGTTAGCATTATAACGAATTGCAAAAAAAATTATAAGTAGTAATTGAGATCAGTGAAGATTTAAAAAATTATAAATATTTTTGTCCATTTCATAACTAATGAAAGTTTTTTCCTAATTTTAACTATTAACTTGCTAATTATTAAGTATCTACACCCGGAAAAAAAGAACACCTAACCAAGGCATAATCAGACTTTTCGTAATATATCTGAAGCACGCTAGGGGCCGTGCACATAATACGTCACACGTTTTTGGAAGATTTTAGACCCCTCCCCCTCCCTCCCCCTTCGTCCCACATTTCTCCATAAGAGCTAACATGGTTAATTACACTCAGGTTGACCCCCCTCCCCTCCCCCCAGAGTGTGACGTATTATGTGCATGCCCCCTTAGTGCTTTAAGAATAATATTTCACATTAAAATAATATGCACAAACATTAGCCAGTTCGCCTTGGCAACATGATAAACTTCAAAGTCCGACTTATGGAATGTGCCGTCCTAGGCTGTGAACTTTGACGAACTTTTGAAATTTTTATATTTAATGCATGAGCATATTTAAAAATACAGGGAATGTTAAGTTTACTTCAATTAAGTACACAAAGAAAGTTTATTTTTGTATTTTTATGATAATTAGATTGTGAATAATCTTAAGTCTTAATCCGAGTATAAGAAAATACATGTATGTACAGTACGTTTCATAGATGCCTTCACTATTTCAAACGTTATAACATGTGTTCGCGTTCGAAAAAGTCGAGGCATTCATGAAAAATACTGTACAGTATTTTGCGCTGAACTTTTTTTCGCAAAATCATTGATTAATTTCTCGCAGTTGTTATCAGTAATCAATAAAATCAGCATTACACTTTTTGGCGTTAATGTTTCTTTCTTTTTTTGGTATAATATGCTTTCGGGCCTCGACGAGCTTATATCACTCAATAGTATGATAATTCATTTTTCATCACTTTAATCTCAAAACTAATATTTTGAAGTGATTTGAAGCTATGGTGGAAAAAATTTCGTTCGCACTCAGGAGCTATCACCTATTTGAATCAGCTAATTTCATTCCTCGCCTCCAACTCAAACGAAAAACCTTCTGTTTTGCTAAAATTGGCGATAGCTACGAAGCACGAATTGTGGAATTTTTGTTAGAAAGTATTTTGCTCATTTTTGGACCTGTTTTTTAATTTCTGACACTAGAAAAAATTTTAAATCTTGAAAAATTTTTTTTCTTGAACCTGCCGACGTCCAAAAATTGTGCTGCCCTGGGCAATTTCCTACTTTTGACCAGGCCTGTTGAGATGAGGGAGATATAAGGGGGATTCCCCCCAGACCTGGAATTTTTTCAGGGGCTCGGTAAAAAGACTGACAATGCATACTGTTGCCAAGGCCAAATCAAAGCATTAACAGTAGTTACATATCTCAAAAAAAAGCATGAATTGTTTTAATAACTAATTGATGACTTTTTTTTCTAGAGAGATTAAATAGAGTCTCTTATATTTTTCTCACGGGTCCAAGTTTTCTCTCGACGGCCCAGCTTCTGCCTAATGGAAAATCTGACCCTGACTTAAATTGATTCGATGTGTCAGTTTTCCCAGTTTATATATTATAATTTGTAACTGTGCAATTATATTGTCTAATCCTTTTTTCATATCGTTTTTAATGTAAAGATTGTTCCCTTAATTACTAAATATTTATTAAAAAATGTATGAAATACACAGAATTTTCCAAAAAGAAAAAAGTAAGCACTTGCTATATGTTCATTAAAAGTACAATAAAATTTACAAATTCATGAAAGATTTGGACTAATCGAGCTCACCTCACTACATTTTCTGAAACAGTTCGAATTCACAGAAATGAAAAAAATATCTTAAAACTTAAAAACGTGTTATAAAAGTATACCAATAATAGTACTATGATAATAGACCATGACTAGGATCTCAAAATTGTGATCGAAACATTAGAAAAATAAAATTACATTGACTGGAGTTTCGATAAACGAGTATGATTATGACAAACGTACCCAGCGATAAATAGACTGCAAGAATTGTTGTAAAATTCTATGAGAATTGCCAGCTCAAATAGACAAAGCCACTTAAATTTTTAAAAAAATTGTAAATCATTACATAGAAACTATCCCTTATTTCTGAAATACGATGGTGATTGAATTGCATTGTATTTATGCTTGCAGAGTGCTACGCCTGGTTCCAAGCCGAACTTGAGGAATCGTAGAATTGTATGCCAGCACAGTCTTTCAGCTGGATGCTTGGACTTTTGCAACGAATGTGATAACTATCTCTTTGGCCTCAAAGAACAACAAACTTTAGAACGTTGAATACTTCGAAAACACTCACATTACGACGCTTATAACGAGGCAGAAATCTTGACATGTTGAGCACAATTTACCAAACTGGGAAAGTGGAAATCTCCTGGATTTCTTTGTGAGTTACATGTAATTTCAATCTTTTATATTCTGTATGAAACGGTTTAGTTTTAAATAAAAGTTTGGAAACAATTATTTGGTTTTTTGAGTGTACTTTTAACGAATCTAAAGTAAAAAGAATTTGTTTACAGATTTTTGAAAAAACTTGTTTACTGAAAGTCGTTAAAGTTTTAAAATTTCGCAAGTTTTATGAATTTCTCGGTAATATTGCAGTCGAAAATTATAGTGAAATGTGGATTGAATTCAACGTTTATGGATTTTTAGGACATTCCACGAAAATTAGGAATATTTTTTCGTTGCCGAAAAATAGCGAAGAAAGTAAACATTGAGCAAAGCGTTTCTTCGCTCACGTCAAGCAATTTTTTGAATACACATATACTACGTATTTATGCCTTTGCTGAAGAAAAGAGATTCTCAAAATAACAAGACTACGAAACCAATTTTGAAAAACGCTGAAAATTTGAGGCAAAATGTCGATGATTCCTGCAAAAGATATGTTCGAGAAAAAGGAATATAAATCTTTGTTATTACTTTTACTTATAAAAATAACTAAATATTTGTTAGTGCCTTATGTTATAACACTGTTATATGTTATAGTTATTAACCGCATTCGCTTTTTGCACATCAAGGATGTTATTTTTGAATGGGAAAAATAGTGTCATTATTTTAGTTTACTTAAACCAATTAGCAGCGTATTGTAGTTGAAAATAGACAGAGAAGAGTTTTTTTTTAAATAAGAAGTTCATGAGAGTATTCAAACTGAGGTTCAATATGAGTTCACAATGGATCATTTTGGCTGCAACTCTTTTGACAATACAAAATGTTGTATGGGACCCTAGCGGAAATGTCGAGACAGTGTCGAGACCATGTCAAGACAGTGTTTGGTCTCAACACTGTCTTGACGCGGACGGTGTTAAGACAGTGTTTACTTTTTTATTTTTCAAACCGATTTGCAGTAATATTATCATAAATGGAGTTACCAAAATGCTTTTCTTGAATATATTGTAGACAATAATGATGAAAAAACGCGTTTTTCACGCATTTATTCTTCAGTATTCGTTTTTATAAAAATCCCTTATGCACAGGGGCGTAGGCAAAGAATATTCGGGAGGGGTTTTTCTAAAAAATATTTTTTGTCCGAGATTTCATAATTCTTAATTTTTACATTAGGGTTACAAGAGAGCTGTTTGAAAATTTTTTACATTCCAGAATTTTAAAGTCCCAGTAAACCACGTTACTAGCAGCACCCTGGCAGCAAGCTTCCCCGCAAGTCTGTCGACGACTGGCAGCTAGCTGCCAAGTGCCCCTATTTTTTACGCTAGCCGCCAGTGTTCTGCTAGCTTCCAGTACAGCTCGCTGCTAGTGTGTGGCTAGCTGGCTGGCAGTAGTCTGCCAGCTTCTAGTACAGCTTGCTGCCAGTGCGTGGCTAGCTGACTGCCAGTTAGCCTTTAATTATTGTCAGTTATTTATTAATCCGTTAGAATACAGCTTTGGTTCTTTAATATGTACCATTTATTTATAATTTTTCGACAGAAAAGGTTTTCATAACTTACTCCGTGCGTCATTTTTACCAATTTCAAATGAACAGTTTCTTGAACGCTTACAACCGTGTCATACTTTATAATAAGGCATTTAAATTCCAATAAACCCTACTGAAAAAAATATGGGTCAGATCTTACAAAATATCTGACCTTTAGCAATGAATGTAAATGACACAATGTTAAAAAAGCCGACACACCCAGGAGTTAGATTTGAAGCAACTTTTTACACGAATTGACAAAGGGCGAAATGGCTCAGTGGCAGCATCTTAGTCTGTCACGCCCGGGGGACCCGAGTTCAAATCCCAAATGTGACAACAATTTTCCATCATAAGATTTTCGTATAACAGGCTTTAAATAATAATAAATAGATGATACCCAGTGGATTTTCAGCCATGAATAATAATATAATATGTTTAATATTTTGTTTCAAACGAACCTAGAATCTGACGTCAGATATAAGATCTGACCCATATTTTTTTCATTAGGGAACTTTTTGGCAAATGGAGCTCTTAAAAGCATTTTAGACAAAAATATTTCAAATTTCAATCCTGTTTTATTGTTATGTTTCTGCGTATTCATTTATTACTTTTTATTCTAATTTTTTCTTTCATTTCTCAGCAACATGTACTACGAATTTGATTGCTCGAAAGTTTTTCAAGATTTATGTTTTTCAGAGAAATGCAAACAATTTAAATTGAACAATGTAATTGTGCCAACCATCCGACGTCCGTGAACTAAGTTAAAATTTTTGTAGTGCGGTGTTTTATGTTAGTGAAAAACAATGCATCATTGAGGTAAGTGCCATTTATTATTTATTTAGTCGTCAAATTACACGAAACGAAGCACATGTTGTTTACATGAAATTTTGTATAATTTCTTATTTGCTTCTCGTTAATTAATCGCTCCAATCTGCATTTATCCTTGCTTGCTTCTCTTGAGAGCGAATTAAACGCCTACGAGCGGTATGGAACCATGTCTGCACTCGCTTTTCGAAGTTTACTTCAGTGAATGAGTGCCACTGTGCGCATATAATCCCTGTTAGAAAAAATGAGTTAGCAACATTTCTTTTTGGAAAAAAATTTGAATTAACGTACTCATCATTATTTGCGTAACGCTCCTTAGGCCTGAAATTTTCACTTTTTTCCTCTGGCCAACTTTTCCAGTCCAGTTACACCCTACAGAGAAAGATAAATCGAACATCTTTTGTAGTACTCTATCAACATGGTTGTTCCCTGTCGTACCACTGCATTTCATAACCATGTTTTCCTGAAAACAATGAATTACACAATAAGCAATATTTCACAGTATGTCATAGTAATCTAAAAATAAGTATCAGAACGGAAACCTACAAACTGCTGTTTCATATTTTCATTTTCTGAAACCTCCTGATCCCATGCCCTTACTCCTCTTTTGCTCTTTAATGGCAAATGTTGGTTTATAAGATTATCTTCCATCACGTTTGACTTTTCCAAAGCTTGAAGACGATTTTGTATATCGGAAATTATCAAACTTGTTCTTGGTCGCCGAATAGCTCGTCTTTCGTTACCTGAAACAACGTAACCGACATTAGTTTACTGCATATGTTGCTCATATAATTAGGTTGTAGAGAAGGGGAAGGCCAACTTTATAAAACGTACAAGAGAAATAATCGAACACTAAAAATCGAAAATACAAGAAGTTCCTCAAATTGAAATTGTAACGTCATAACTGAACTACAGCTATTTAAACATCATAAATAATTTACCATTTTCAGTTTCATTGTTCTGGGATGTTTCTTCTTCAGCAAATGTATACGGGTTATCCTCTTGAGTGTTGCTTCGGATTGGTGAGATAGCGTTAGCTGCAACATTCATATCATATTTCCCTCATAGGCATTTCCTATTATTAGGCATTTCCCCCATAGATATAATCTTGAAATACACTCAAACCTCGATTTAATTGGTCTCGATTTCAATAGATTTCAATTGATAATGCCTCCAATAAAATCGAGGTTTGAGTGTAACATGAAGTTCACATAAACTTTATACATAAAATATGTATTACTTTTATGAACATTTGGCGAATAATTGACTTTAACTGCTTATACCTCGTGAGACAAGTTATTATGACAACATTTCCACGATACATATGTATATTTTTTTTTATTATTTAAATGTTATTAAAAATCTGTTTCAGCATCTTCTAATTTTAAAATAAACGTTGCAATTAAAATAAAACAGTGGTTAATGGATTTTACAGTGACAGATACAAGTTATTTACCAATTTCTGACGTAATGATTATTATTTAACATCAACAATGATAATTGGGTATAATTACAAACAAATGTTCAGAAAAATTTACCATCGATTTCACTCTCATTGCGCTGTCGATTTGTTGAAAATGATGACCATCTTCGATTGCTCACATTCACGTTTCCCAAAGCGTGAATCTCAGACAAAGCAGAAGGCGTTGATGTTTTGTTTAGCTGCTTTGCAGGCCCACAGTATGTTTTCGTTGATGGCTTTGAAGCACATCTAGCTAAGTTCGGAAATATAAACTGATACTTAAATATTGAAATACTTACAGACCTATTGCTGTTAAATCTTAAAGATCCCCGCAAAACCACATTTAGCAAAAGTTTAAATCACCGAGTTTCTTTTTTTGGGGCAGACTGTACTTGCCGGCTCGAAAGGACCGACTACAATGATTGATGGTCTCGGGCGGGAAAATATTGAGAGCTTTGAGGTAATGGTTTTTTTTTTTTTTTTTTGTTAATTTTCACTTTTGTAACTAGCAAGATTTTTTCAATTTTGATTGAAGAAATGTTTTCCTTGACCATTGAAACACATAACATTTTCGTTTTTCAACTGTAGAAATCAAGTGAAAATTGTCTGAAATTGGGGACATGGTTTATAAAAGTCGGATTTCAAAGATCCGAAACCGGTTTTATCTATCTAATACCAATAATTATTACGCGAAGACAAACTTCGCAATTCTTCGGTTATAAATGTATTATATACCTTTATAATTTGACACTGATGGAGTAGAGTTTGCATTATCAATCGGACTTTTTGACGTGGAACGACAATGCTTTCGGTTAATGCGATGGCGGTCCTGTAAATCGTCTTCGTTTATTGCATTGTTCCCGGAACCGTCCCATTCAGCATTCTCGTCTACGATATCGTTGCTTTGGACATTGTCATTTTCGGAATGATCGCTTTCAAAATTGTTGTTTCCAACAGTATCATTATCTTTAGAACCGTATATTGACGCGTTGTCATTCTGTACAGATTTATTTTGGATGGTATCTGCATAACATAAAAAAATATTAAACGTGAATGGAATCCAAATTTATTTCTTTATCAATCAAAAATTACAGTATAGATTAGAAGTATACAAACAACTCTAGTTTGAAAAAAATATATCAATCTAATTACAAATGAAAAATCTTTAAGGCATTACTGGCATGAGTCGCCATTTTACTGTACTTAGGTTAAAGACGTTCAAATCGATTTCTCGCTATTTTATGATTTTCATTAACAATTGCTATTGTATTCATAGAATAACAACAACGCTTCCCAGAGAGCAGAACTCGGAGCACAGATTTGTTGTTTCGAACAGCTTGAAGTTTTGACACTTGTCATAATCTGTTTGCGATTTGTAGAATTGAAAAAAAAACCTTCAGCAAGGTATCGTCAATGCAAAATACCATAATTTGTTAGCAAAACTCCTGTCTTTATAGTCAGATTTTTACCTTCTTTATTATATGGTTGAACACCCACTTGTGTCACATTTTCAGGAGCTCTTTTTAAAATAGACACTGATGGAAGACAAATTGGTTCTGATCTTATAATAGTCGGTTTAATGACTTTGGATCGTTTGGGCCCATAAACATTTGTAACCTTTAGTAACCTTCTACTGCAACAAATTATTATAATGAAAATTATCTGTCGTTGAAAGAAATTAAATTATAACTATCGAACGCAGGAAAACGGTGTTTTGCGAAACGCTTCATTATCATGTTCAAAAATGATTGTATTGATCTAAGTAGAAAATGTAATACACAATATTTATTTTCATTTTTTTAGGAGTCCCTCTTTTTTACTCAGAAAATGTACGTTTTTGCAGTTTTCTATGTACATAAAAATCTTGTTTAATAGAAAAAATTCTACATTTCGGAATGTTATTTTTAGGGGGCATAGGGAGTTCTGTCGCATACATGTGAACGCTATCTTTCATAATAAAAATATCGAAATTTTATGTCGTAAATGTGTGCACAATGTCTTGTTAGTACTGTTTCCGCATTAATCCGTTCTCTCTCAATACTATTAATTACCTGGATCTTCATTTTCAACGACTTCAGAATCGGAGTACTCGGTGTCTGAACTGCCATCAACAATCGAACTTGTTGAACTTTGATCAAATTGTTTTTTAGAAATTTTCTTTCTTTTTCCTTTGCCGAGCTTCTCGTTATCTGTCGTCTCATATTCGGAATCAGCGGCTCTCTTTCGGGCTTTTTCATAAGTATCTGGGTGATATTAATCATAAAAATGTTGAATATAGAACATAAAAATTTGTTTTTCATCACAAAAAAATGAAAGATATGTCACATACGAAGTTAAGAGTTAACCTTATTCGATGTTGACATTATTCTTCATGTAATATACTGATAAAGTGAAAACTATCTGTTTTTCTGTTACGTTTTCAGAAAATTAAAGCTTTTGAATACAATGGTGCGCTAACATGTAAAATGATACACAATGATTTTCTAGGAAATCAACGTACATTTACATGCTTCTTCAGCACTTAAAAAAGGTGAAAAAAGCTAAAAAGTGGAAAGAAAGTGAGATGAAGCAGATATTATAGCGTTTTTCGATGATTGCTCTCGGAGCATTTTCCTGTTTGTAAGAAAGAGACAAAAGGGCTCTGAGGAAAATTGGAGCACTATCCATCTCTTTCCCACCAATAAGAAAAACTGCTCCAAACTGCTCCAAATATCGTAGGTAGGGCAGGTTTTGACTTAGTTTCAACGCAGATAACCGTAGTTTCATATAAGTTGAAAATAGATACAAATGAAATTTTTAATTAGGCATAAGCGTCATTTTTTATACAATGAATCCTACCACATTGAAATAGAATGTTGATGTCATGGATCTCCCACGTTTCCTTATCTGGACTGGCTGCTCTTTTCATAAGCATGCTTTTGTCTTTGACCGTCGTATATGGCCACCACGTCTTCCATTCTCCATTTTCTTTTTTCATCAACCATTTTACAGGTATTTCTGAAATGTCGTTGTTAATAAATTTTGCAACCACGTACGTGGTTGTGGACAACAAATCCATGGTTTTTTCACAACTCTAATCAATGGTTTCAGAACTGCAGCTGAAAAAAATTCGAGTTAAAATTTGAAATAAATTTTGCAGGGAAATACAGAAGTACAATCATTACTCGATGATAAAAGGTTTAGGTAATTTTTTTATTTTGGTTTTTTTTTTTAATGGCAAAGGGAAAAAATTCTTAGAATTTCATGAGAAGTCCATGTTTTCCGATAGTCCCGATTTTTTGAAACACCTTTCAGATATTAGGGGCCATCCACATACTACGTAACGCGATTGAAATGAGACGAAAATATTTTTCAAGGTAAATAAGACAGAGACAAGAATAGAAAAACGCGTTACGTAGTATGTGGATGGCCCCTTACACCTATTACATCTATAAAAGAATATCCCGGATGTCCTGGTAAAAGTGGATCCGACGTTGTAACGTCGGATACGCGTAAACGTCGGATAACGCGGAAAAAAGTGGAACCAAAAAATACAGAAAATTTTCAAAAGTACAAAATTTTAAACTCTGGGAAATGTCGTCAATTCTGAAAAACATGCTGGCATATTTGAAATATTCACAATAATATCTCTAGTATTCTCGAAAATAATAATTTCACTGCAAAAATTTCTCCTGATCGTTAGAAATTATGAAGGATTCAATGAATTACAATATGTATCTATGCAATTTCAAATGATTTTCCTCTGCGAAAATTCTAAGAACGTGCTGACATATTCAAATAATTCTAAAAATACATATAAATTCTTGCAAATTATGTGTTTACTGAAAATTTTTCAGGATTATGAGGAACTGCGAAAGATTTAATGGATTTTTTCGAACCGTGAATTAATTGAAACTCATTACAATGTCGAGTGAAATTCTCGAATTCCGATTTTTTTATGGTACCGCAATATCAGTCAATGTGAAGATGATACATTTTGTGTGAAATTCTTGAAATTTCAATCACTAAATCATGACTTTTCGAGAGTATCAGGCGTCACTAGATTGACACTATCAGATGTGATAAGCTTTTAAACTTAAAAGCATTTTTTTTTTATAATAAGTGGCCCTTCGGAATTAGCGTGGGTGAAACTCCTTCCAATTTCAAATACTAATAGCTAGAGTTTGATAACGACTTAGTTTGAGTGATGGATTATGGGACTTTTCATGTGAATTCATTTTTTCGAATACCATGGACCGTGAGAATATTTTGTTGTATATTATTTATTGGATGAGTGGGCGCGAATTTTCTTAAAATAATGGTTCAAAATTTATGTGAGAACATTGCAACGTAATAAATTAAATTTTCGCTTGGAGTATTCCCTGATGAGAGTCACGTAATTTACTGTCCGTAAAGTTGGAAATTCCGCATGAAATATATTATTTCTTTGTTGACTGGAGTAATTGAATCATTAGACAACCAATATGATCAATAATCAGTAAACATCGTGACTTGGTTATGAAAAATCCTAAATATTCAAATTTATATCATTAATTTCTTTACAGGCATTTCCACATTTTAAGAACTACAATCGATTTCTTTTCAGTGATTTAGGGGATTTTGATATTTGCTGAAAATTTTCCACTGACTTCTTATGTCTTGAAATGTCTGAAAAAATATGAAATTTCTTAATATCATAATTTACTTAGATTCGAAACTGAATTCGTCGTATTTGTCAATTTTCTCCCCACTTGAAGAAATTTTAAGACAAAAATACAGAAAAATCAAAGTGCAGTTATATGATGCTAGTTCAAAATTCTTGGAATTCTCAAAAAACATTTCATAACTTCTGATGGCATTCATATCAATTTGAGAAATATTTATCGGGAATACAGTTAACTGATGAATACCTAAGATTTTAGACAGTTTTGAAAAAGTGTGTAATTTTTCAGAATTGATATATCCAATGCTGAAAACATTTAAAAAATTTTGAAAATAAAAAACTAACTGCAAAATTTAAATGGAAAAATCATTTATGATGTTTAATGAACATCTGAAAATTAATAAAAGTCTATCAATCGATCAGAGACTACAACGTATATGCAGGGTGTAATTTAAACCACGAATCATAATTTGCCTGATTTTTTTTTCGGATTTTTCTAAGACTAAAAGTCCCTTGCCACTTTTTACAAAACCCAAAATTAAAAAAGATAATTGAGTTTGAAATTTAAACAATAAATGCGCTCTTCCGACGAGTGGGGATAAAAGCCACAGACCAAAATTTACCAAAATTTTCTTCATATTTTGCTGAGTCAAAAAGTCCTTTTTCACTTTCCTTAAAACTCAAATTCAAAAAAGACAATCAAGCTAGAAGTTTTAACCAATCAGATTTCTTGAATGGAAAAACTTGAATATCTTTTTTGAATTTTGATTTTTTGAAAAGTGGCAAAGGACTTTTTGACTTAAAATAATATGGAGCAAATTTCAGAATATTTTGGTCTGTGATTTCTATCCCCACTCCTCGAAGGAGCGCTTTTTTTGGTTAAATTTCAAACTCGATTATCTTTTTTTATTTTGAATTTTGTAAAAAGTGGCAGAGGACTTTTAGTCTTAGAAAAATCTGAAAAAAAATCAGGCAAATTATGATTCGTGGTTTAAATTACACCCTGCATATAAACACTCAGCAGTTATTTTTCACAACACAAATGCAAGTTCAGGAGCCCATAGGAAAATCGGGAAATCTCCGTGAAAATCGTGAAAACCCGGGAGTATAAAATCTTGCGTATATAGATGCGGTAATTACGTTGATTCGAAATGTCAGATTAGTCACGCGACTTTTCAGCTCGTTATCGAGTTCATTCTTGTTTTTATCGTTTGGAAATCGCGATTTCAAGGTGATCGTTAAAACATAGAACATCGATTTTTCGGATGAGCGTAAAATTCCAATAATTACCGGAAGCAGGAAAGAATAATTTAAAGATCAGATGCCAAAATTTTATACCTAATAGTGTAATTAAAACATTTTTTTGCAAAACACGCAAGAAAAATGTACTTCGAGGACCTGTATGGCGTCATTGAGGACGTCCTTTTACGACCGGCGAATGCTTCAGTCCCCGAAAACACGCACTGAAGAAATCAATTTACTTCACGGCGTGTTTTCAGGGAGTGAAGTACACGGAGAAAATTTTTGAGTAAAAATGACACTGAAAACGTTGTAACTCTGGGACGTATTGTCAACTCAATAAATTTTACAGTGAAGATCTCGGTAATTTCAACTCCTTTTATGATAAAATTTTATGAAAATGGCATAAAATGTACGCTTAAAGGAGTTGAAATTGCAGAGATTTTCACTGTAAAATTTATTGGGTTGACAATACGTCCCAGAGTTACAATCATTTGAGGGTAATTTTTACTCAAAAATTTTCTCCGTGTATTTGACATTTTTTGCTTCAGTGCGTATATTCAGGGATTGAAGCATTTGCCGGTCGGAAATGGGCGTATCCCATGTGGCCATACAAGTCCTTTAAGTACATTTTCTTTTGCGTGATTTGCAAAAAGTATCGTTTGCACCTCGGACCGTGAGCGTGGCTTTGACCTCGGACCAAATATCAGCCTCGGCTGCGCCTCGGCAGATAAATTGGTCCTTGCCCTAAAAGCCACGCTTTAGGTCCTCGATACAAAATATACTATTATTTATTTGATCGAGAAAGAAATTATGTTAATAAAGAATAGTTAATTGAGGAATGTCTGAGAGTTATGAAGTTCCAAAAATAAGAGGAACTGATGTCCAAAATATTTTTATTCGAATGTTTTTTTTTGCCATTGTATGGAAATTTCATTGCGATTCTTCCAAGTTGCAATTATGAGAGGAAGTTTACATTCAAATTTTTATTCTGTTTTTTCTCCGTTAGTGTAACAAGCGCATTGATGTAACAAGCGTTAGTGTCATTGATGTAACAAGCGCATCACCAACGTTGAGTCAGAAGTTGAGATAATTTCAAGATCTCATGAGTGAAAAAATAAGACTTCTAAGTTCGAGTATTTAAAAGTTGAAAAAACTGTCTTAACTGAAATTAAATAACAAAAAAATGTAAAAATTATCAAATTATTTTTATATGTATATTACATTCAAGATTCGAAAATCAGAAAATTAAATGATTTCGATTCGTTCATTTCGAAATTTCAAATAGGTGCATTTGAATAAATATTAAAAATTTTAAAAATATAATTTTCGATATTTAAGAATTCGTGATGCATTTCATGAAATTGCAATTACTCAAAAATGGGAATAAGAAAATCTTCACACGAAAAAATCCTAACGTGGAAAAACCAAAATGTGCGTTTAGGAATTTTATTTATCTCATAGTTCACGAAATAAATAGAAAATCTATATTTTTTTATAAAAAATTAAAAAATCGACAATTTAAAAATAGAAATTGAAAAACTGAACACTTGAAAATACAAAAGTTTAAAATTAGGCATTTCTTTATGAAACTGTTAAAATTTTGATATATTAAATTTTTATCTGGAAAGTTGGAAATTTCTTAAATATGAATTGGAGAAAAATTATTGAGAAAAAATGTCAAAAATTGAAAATCATTCGTAGTAAAATAAGCAACATTTTATAGTTCTAATGCCTCTAAATCTTATATTCCGTTGGACATTTGGACAGTGATGTTTCACAAGTAGTCTCCTTTGGTTATCCCTCTTTCTCTCGCGGTCCCATTGCCGAGAAAATTCTCAATGCCTTTCGTGCGTCAAAGAGAGAACGAAGAGAAATAAGACACGGCTCCGAGCAGATCCAGTCTTAAGGTCCCCTGCGGGACCTCAGGATTCCGGTAGCGAGCGACAGCGAGCGAGAAATGAATGGTAGAATGGAACCATAGTAAATGCGTATTTTGAGATTTTTTCCTTCTCGAAGGAAAAAACAGACGACATTCGTCAAGTGCGAAAACCACAAATTTGAAACATGATGGCTGAAAAGCACCTTCTTAACCTACTTTATATTTCTTGTGATACCGAAACCGGTTTTCATAACTGATTTTTCATAAAAATATTCAATAAAAAGTTATAGACAGTTAAGACGACTCGTAAGACGTTTTTTTTTCGTCTCTCTTCATTTTAACTGAATCCTGTTATAGGCGTCTCTCTCGTAATACATTATGTTGCGAGTCGTCTTAAATTTTTTCCACGCCAATAAATGACAAAATAATAATCCCATTGAAGGAAGTTAAAAAAATATTCAATACAATATTTTGAAATAAATAATAATTATCAAATTTTTTTTGTTATTTCGGGTCTGTTTTTGATGACATTGTTTTCGTGGAAGTTACTCTTTTCTTGCATAGAAATACTCATAAATAAAGGGTCGGCTGTCAAAACCTGTTGAGACGACTCGCAAGACCTTCTCTTTTCTTCTCTCTTGCTTGTAACTGAATCCCGTTCTAGGCGTCTCTCTCGCACTACAGTAGAGGTTGCGAGTCGTCTCAAGTGACATTTGCCATAATGCTTATATTATAACGAGATTCTGTATAATGAGTATCATTATACAATTCTGTATAATGAGCTTTATGGAAAGTGCTACTTAATAGGTTTCGACTGCGGACCCTTCAAATGACAATCCGTTGCAAATTTCAGCACAAAACTAAGAATATTTGTTTTGCAAATCTTCGAGCGAATATTTTTAACACGTTTTTTTAATACGATCGATATTTATTCGGCTATTTGCATGTATTTTGAGAACTTGAGTGTTTACAACTTTTCATGTCATGGAAAGATGATTATAAAAAATTTTCTATTTTAATTGAAATTTTAGTTTTTTTTACTTTTAATTCGAAAATAACATAACGCCGAGAGTTCATTTTCCAGTGTCAAACATTTCAAAGCTTCAAAAAGGAATAGAATGTGTATTAAACTTCTTAACTCGATTTGTACTGTTAGATTTTCCATGCTTCATTCAGGTATTACTTACAAGTGAATCTTTCCTTGTCACCTATGAGCACTTATCATTGCTTGCAAAAAGCAGGAATAATAATTATAATGTCCAGAGAAAATTAAAGGAGTTAAGCAAAATACTCTAAATTTTCAACAATTGTACAACTACTTCTTTGCTTAGTTATTATTTTAGAATCATACTTTAACTTTTCACAGTTTTCGAATTTTTGTTATCTTTGAAGTTTATCAGTTTATTGAGATTTTTTGAAGTAAGTTATAGATCAATAGTGTTACTGAGTGTTCTCAATTTTTTGACGCTCCTGAGATTTTTAAACAGTTTTGACAGTTCAATAGCGAATAAAAACTGTTGCATTCACAAATATTTTTTAAATTTGCACAACTAACTGAGATTTTCAAAAATTAGCGACCTTTCCCCATAGTATGTACGTCAATCTTACTCTTTCCCACATAAGAATATTTAACATTATGGCACAAATCTATATGTACATTAGATGAATACAGCTGTGGAATAAAATCACTCGATTCTCGGTATAATTTTTTGAATTTTGACACTCAAAAGGAATAAATTTTCTTTAGACAATTACGCCGTAGTTTGTTACATTTTAATCAGTAACAATAAAAATAAAAAAAAAAATAAAAACGCCTAATGTTCAATCACAACGATATTGACTCTGTCATAACAGTTCAATTTTTTCGCTTATTGTTAGCATTTAACTGAGCATTGATAATAAAATCTTAAAAAATTCCTGGTCAAAAACCGGTTAGAAACTTTAATAACTACAAAATCATAATAGTACACAATATGTAGAAAGAAGCATGTACTTGTATACATGCAATAATTTTGTTGATAAAAACTCTTTGATAACGTGATATTAGAAATTGTAACACTGCAACAACGAATAATTAATAATTTTTCACGAACATTTGGAAAAAAACCTAAATTGCAATTAAAATAGAAAAATTTTTCTAATCATCTTTCCATGAAATAAAAAGTTGTAAACACTTGAGTTCATAAAATATATCCAAATAGCTGAATAAAAATCGATCGTTTTAAAAAAAGTGTTGTTTAAAAATGCTCGCTCGAAGGTTTGCGAAAAAAATATTCTTAGTTTTGTGCCGAAATTCACAACGGATTTTCATGTATGCGCATTTTTATGCAAGAGGAACTTTCACGAAAACAGACTCAAAGTAACATAAAACATTTGATAATTATTATTTATTTCAAAATATTTGATTAAGTTTCTTTTCAACTTCCTTCGATGGGATAATTTTGTGTCATTCATTCGTATTTATATGTTTACAAATATTTATTAAATATTTTTTTTAAAAATCAGTTATGAAAAACGGGTTCAGTATCGGAAAAACATAAAATATGTTCCACAGGGGATCTCAAAACTGGATCTGCTCAGAGCCGTGTCTTTTATTTCTCTTCGTTCTCTCTTTGACGCACGAAAGGCATTGAGAATTTTCTCGGCAATGGGACCACGTGAGAAAGAGCGAAAACCACGGGGGACTACTTGTGAAACATCACTGCATTTGGAATCAAGAAATTGAGTTTGAGAGGCAAAGCCGTTTTCTCGCTCTTTTCTGTTTCCTTGCAGTCAGATACACAGGAATATTTGTCAAGGTCGATTAGATCCCGTTTTGAATGAGAGTTCAAAAGGGTCGCCCGTGATGCGAGTAATTTTTGAAAACGTTGCTTCCTTAGCTTCCAGTTGTTCTTTTAGATGTATAGACGCTTTGATATCGAATGCCTAAATTCGTGTTCTCATCTTACTGATTGATCTCCAACTCGGAAGTGAACGGGTTCAAATCCAAAGTGAGTGTTTTTTTTTTATTATTGTTTCTATGAAACCGATTCTCAACTCCTTTCATTGTTATGATTATTTGTAATCTTTTTTTCGAATCGCTACTTATTAAAAAGTTGTTTCATTCGTGCACAACCATTTAATTTTTGGTATGAATCCTTTTTGTATAAAAAATTTTCATTTGCATCAATTTTAAACATTCTCAAAACATTGAACATTTATAAAGACAGATGAATCTTCGAGAAGAAAAGTGTACTTAACTTTCCTTTTGAAGTTTCTGAAGTATATTGAAAATGTTGAGGTTCATTCAATTCTCTTTTTATATATTTTATAAAGTTGAAATATTATATTTGCCCGAGATGACTATAAACTCAAGTTTTTGGCCATCACAGGAAAAATCTGCAGGACATTTTTCTTATACTTTTTAAAATTTCGAAGGTTTCATCCATACGTTAAAAGCTCTGTCGAAAATTCTTTGAATAATTATATTTGAGAAACAGTTGATTAATAAACTTTTTGGAATCATATAAAATGTATAGCACCACGCTCACTCGATGTTCTAATTTTTGAACGACATTCTATAGCAATGACATTTTCTGCAACTTTTAATTGAAGGGCATTTCTGCAAATGGGCAATATATAATTTTTGTTTTCTTTTTGTTATAATTTAACAACTCTTAGTGATCGTTTGTTGAAACATTTCAGAAAAAAAAATTGTTTCCAAATACGATTAAAATTTTTTTTCTTTAGCCGTGAAAGTGATTTTTGGAGGAGTAATTTCAAAATACTTGAAAAAGTTGTTAAGTAAAACTCGAAAAAGTCTATTTAGATTTCCATATTAAATTTTTCAACGTTTCATCATTTTCGACTGAGAAAACTTTAGAGAACCTGACAAATAGACAGTTTTTAAAGATTTCGATATCCCTCATTTTTTATTCTATTTCAAAAAATTAAAATTTCAATAAGAAAACAGTTTTTTTTTTTTTAATAGGAGTGCATTCTTTTAATCTTTTAAATTTAAAAAATGTATCTCATTTACTTCGAAACGTTTTGCTGAAAACTTGAAGAAAATATCATAAACATAATGAAAAATATGAGGGTACTGAAACATTAAATCTAGAACTTAAAACCATCGTACGTATATGACAATAAAAGAAATATGGCTTCTACAGTAAAATTATTATCACTTGTAACTTCCAAAATTTTGTATATCCATAGATTATAGAATATTGATAAAACACTGAAATATCGAAGCAAATATTTTATTTACATATTTTCCACGATATAATAACTTTGAATTAATTATTGATCAATTATTTCTTAAACTATGATTCATACGATTTCTTAAAATATTGTTGCAGGACACTTTCAAAATGTTAGAAAGTGAAATACATTTTTTTTGCATATACTTCCTGCAATCTCAAAAAACTTGAGTTCATAGTAATCTCGACAAATGTAATAGTTCGACAAAAGTTTGTGTCATAAAATACCAAAAAAATACTTTTCGACACATATATTTCAAATAATTAAATGAATTTAAACATTTCTAAAACGTATTGAGACAATTTGAAAAACGAAAGTTACTTAAATTTTTCTTTTCGAAAATCTATCTGTCTTCATATTTGCAAAAGTCAAAACATGTGCGGTAATTAAAGAAAATCGAAATATTGTTAAAAAAAAAAAATTGTATAAAAAATACGCAGTTGTGAAAGAACCAAAAAACATGTATACGATAGATACGATAACAAATTCGAAAAAAAGAGCAAAATATTTGTATTGATTAATATAATATCAGATAATGTACAATTATTTCGTAAAATTAGCGCTTGCATGTTAATAACATTCCTTCTTATTAAATAAAATTTTTAGCAGAACCTCGTGAAAAAGAAAGAAAAATATAATTCTGTTTGGAAATTTTAATTCGTAGATTCCTACTTATATTGCAAAACGTAACTATAAAAATTCAAAGTACGTCAGTAGAATGCAGATTTAAAAAGGCGAATTACATTCAATTGTTTCTACTAAACACAACGCGCCAAATTTTATTATGTCGTTAACGAATTTCGAGTGTTAAGGTGAGGAGAGCGCCGCTGAATTGTGAGTGAGTGCGAGAAGGATGCATAGAAGGGAATTGTACTAGAGCGAAAGAGATGCAAAAGTCAACCGCTCTCCCCGCCTTAACCTAACGTAACATCGAAAATAATGGCTTCTTCGAGTGACCCGATCTGGAGCAGATCTCGGGCGATTTCAAGGCTAAGTTGAGCACATATCAGCGAAAAAATCAACTCCATATCAAATTTAGACTGCTGGGTCTCTCGAAAACGCGATAAAAGTTCATCAAAAATGAGCAACTACCGAAAATTTCTTTTAAAATAATATTTTCGTTTTTAGGGACTATTTATTCACTAGCAAAAGTTCATTTTTCAAACGTAAATAATGCAAAAAAAAAGCTAAAAAGCACTTAATCGTTGGCACTTTTCTTGATGCACAGTGTAAGCTAAAATCGTTTGTGAATTAAGAAGGTAAAAAACTCACTTTCAGCTGCTTCCAGCGTTCCAGCTCTTTTCCCATCAGCTTCCAACTCGCTCCTACGGGTTTTCTCAGGGCCGAGGAATTATATTTTCGGCGAAAAATTACGAAATAGAAGCAAAATGGACGCGACGTAATGCTGGTTGTAATTCGTAATATGCCGTAGTGGTAGTATGGCAATGAATATTCGTTTTATCTCGCTTAAGACGACTCGCAAGACCTTCTCTTTCCGTCCTTCTTTCTTTCAATTGAATCCCGTTCTAAGCGTCTTTCTCGCACTACAGTAGGTTGCGAGTCGTCTTAAGCGTCTCACAATCAGAAATGTCTATAGATATGTCTAAACACGTTCTCGTAAAAAGGTGGAATTCAAGCAAGAAGAAAAGGCAAGACACGCCCTTGCATGTGTGGGTCGGTGGGTGGGTCGTTGACTTTTCGAGAGGCCTGATGGAATTCTACTACGCGACAAAACCAGTTTTGGTCGCGTAGTAGAATTCCGATACATCTTTCTTCTCTTCGTTTCAGTTCCCATGCCTCTTCTTCTTGCTTGAATTCCACCTTTTTACGAGAACGTGTTTAGACATATCTATAGACATTTCTGATTGTGAGACGCTTAAGCGAGATAAAACGAATATTCATTGCCATACTACCACTACGGCATATTACGAATTATAACCAGCATTACGTCGCGTCCATTTTGCTTCTATTTCGTAATTTTTCGCCGAAAATATAATTCCTCGGCCCTGAGAAAACCCGTAGGAGCGAGTTGGAAGCTGATGGGAAAAGAGCTGGAACGCTGGAAGCAGCTGAAAGTGAGTTTTTTACCTTCTTAATTCACAAACGATTTTAGCTTACACTGTGCATCAAGAAAAGTGCCAACGATTAAGTGCTTTTTAGCTTTTTTTTTGCATTATTTACGTTTGAAAAATGAACTTTTGCTAGTGAATAAATAGTCCCTAAAAACGAAAATATTATTTTAAAAGAAATTTTCGGTAGTTGCTCATTTTTGATGAACTTTTATCGCGTTTTCGAGAGACCCAGCAGTCTAAATTTGATATGGAGTTGATTTTTTCGCTGACATGTGCTCAACTTAGCCTTGAAATCGCCCGAGATCTGCTCCAGATCGGGTCACTCGAAGAAGCCATTATTTTCGATGTTACGTTAGGTTAAGGCGGGGAGAGCGGTTGACTTTTGCATCTCTTTCGCTCTAGTACAATTCCCTTCTATGCATCCTTCTCGCACTCACTCACAATTCAGCGGCGCTCTCCTCACCTTAACACTCGAAATTCGTTAACGACATAATAAAATTTGGCGCGTTGTGTTTAGTAGAAACAATTGAATGTAATTCGCCTTTTTAAATCTGCATTCTACTGACGTACTTTGAATTTTTATAGTTACGTTTTGCAATATAAGTAGGAATCTACGAATTAAAATTTCCAAACAGAATTATATTTTTCTTTCTTTTTCACGAGTTTCTGCTAAAAATTTTATTTAATAAGAAGGAATGTTATTAACATGCAAGCGCTAATTTTACGAAATAATTGTACATTATCTGCAATTCTTTAGGAAAAAATTTTGTCCCGTCTCCAGCGAAAGTATCTATTCTAGATTTAGTCATTTCAAATAAAAAAAAAAAAATGTGACAAAAGAATGTTGCAAAAATACAACATTATTTTGAAAAAAAATGATCTATTACTGTAGCCATAATTTTCAATAAAATTGTTCAGACACGAGATTTGAAATTTTTTTCTAATTTAGTAGAAAAAGATCTTTACAAATTCCGATAATTATATTTACTTAGCAGTTAGGTACATTGTGTAAAATGGATTTTGTAAATTAAAATGAAAAAATGAAAAATGAAAATGTATCGAAAATACCTATATTAAATTTAACTCAAATAAAGAACACAAGTTCTTTATTATTTATGATTAAAATATTATTTATAATAAGAATAATTATCTGATAAAGTAATACATAATATTATTTTACACTTCCGTTATTTCAAAAAGTGATATATTGACCGTATAGAGTTTAAAAAATTTTTTTAAAATATACTCTACCCAAAATTTTCAAAAGCCAATAGAAGTTTGAAATTAAATGATTATCAAAAATTCTCAATTATAAATTCAATAATAAAGTGTAAATTAAATTGTTTCTTTCAAATGTTAAATTTTAAAATAAAACGTTTATCATATGGAAAAATATAATTTTAAATTGTTTGACATTTGTTATATAAATGAATAAAACAGCTCTACTCATCTTTTCGAAATCAAAAAATCAAGTAACAGGATTTAAGACGACTCGGAAGACTATCTTTTCGTCCTCCTTCCTATGTTTCTATCAACTGGTTCCCGTTCTACGCGTTTATCTCGCTCTACAGTAGGTTCTGAGTCGTTTTAAGATCCGGCTGAGTCAGTCGGGTTAATTTCTACGCACCGTAGAATGAGCTTGCCCTATTGTTAAGAACCGTATAGAGAAAGGTTTAAAGAGAGCATTGTACTTATGTAGGTATTCTCGAGCGTGATATAGGGTCCACTTTGTCACGTGACGTTTGTTCTAAAACCAATGTATCATCCTCAACTTCCCTCGGCTGCACCTCGGGGTCGTTTCGGCTGATACTTGGTCCTCGCCCTAAACGTCACGCTTCAGGTCCTCAATACAAAAATATCTATTTCGTAGTTTTTAAATTTCTCGGAAGCTCAAAACTACTACGACTAGAACGTATGACATTGAATCTTGAATAAATGTTTGGTTCCGCTCATTAAGTTACTTTTATTGGAAATGCTTTTTCGATTCAGAGTTTGAACGATCATCTATGTATAAAAATTTCCAATTCATAGTTAGCTATGAAGGAGAAAGTGTCTCTTGAATGAAAAGCCCCGCCTCGCCGAGATTTATTGGACGAAATAGAATTATTAATAACTTTTTTCATTTTGCGAATTTTAGAAAATTGCAAAGGAAAAAGTGTCTTAGAGTTTACTGAGGAATCTATCGTTTTCTGGTGCTCCGCCGACTTTGGGACAACCTGTAAAATGGTGCACGCTCATTATATTCTGAATCAGACGAAATAAGTGTAAAAAAAAATTTTTTATGTACTTCTGGCATAGAAAACGCATTTCTCTGCCAGTTCAAAAACTCAAAATTCGTTTTCTAGCCTTCGGTATATAAAATATCGTACGTAACTAGGACATAAATTTTTTATTCACTCGTGTGATTGTAAACCTCGGCTTCGCCTCGGTCTGCAAACTTCACACTCGTAAATAAAAAATTTATGTCCTAGGTACGTAATATACTATTGTTTGTATCATGAATTAGTTCAAAGAAACATGTCAGTTGAATGGTAGCTAAAAGTTAAAAAATGTTTTCAAATATTATTTATAAATTATGAAGGAAATAAGCTCTTCAAAATAATTATCAACGTAAATACCTACTAAACAAAATCGAATGATGCGCGAGTGCTGTTCGGTACGATACACTTTTTAAAAATTTTACTTGCCTTATTCTCTTGCTATGCCTAATAGTGTATTATGCGCTCATTGACAAAAGTAGTATTCTTTGGGCGAGCAAGTGATACGCAACACATGAATTTGGCGAGTTTTATAGTTGAGTTTTCGAAAAAATTTCTTGAAAGAAATAATTTAGAAAAAAAATATTTGCAAAATAATTTTGTGTAATTTATGGGAAAAAAAATTTTGACAATAAATTTTTGGCAAAAAGAGTCTTGTACAAAAAAATTTTGGGGGAAAAAAATTGGAAAAAGCATTTGATAAAAAATAATTTTGCGGAAAAAATTTTGCGAGAAGTTTTGGATAAAACATTATTGGAAAAAAATTTTGTAGAAAAAAAATTTTTTTAATGAAAAAATTTGTGTGGAATACATAATTTTGGAACATAAATTTTTTGGGAAAAGTGCATCCTTGCTATAAAAGTGGTAATAATTATGAATTTATCATTTTTATTATATTGTATTAATAATCTTACTAAAAATCAATATTTCTGGTAGTGTCGTGATAGTCTTCTAGTAGTGCTCTGAGAGTCTATTTGGCTGCTTCGCTCTGACTGCGGGTACGAAATGTTTTGAGAGTGCTGTGAAATAATGAGATAAATTTGGCTTTCTTCTTAAGATGATAAACACATTCCAAAATGTTTCTCAAGTCGTTTAGAAATTCGTTAATAATTTTCTAGGCGTAACATAATTCTTACAGATACGTAAAGAGTGCTTGAAAATGTTTATAAACACATTTTTAGTTCTTAAGATCAATTGTCAGTTCAGACGAAACTTATTGCAAATATTATAAAATTATTAATTGCTGTTGTTTCAGGTTTGAGTACAATTTATGTAGTATCTACTCTAAAGGACGAGGATGCACAGAACCAAATCAAAAAAACCCTTTCACCTTTTGTCGAAAACCGGTCAGCGCTTACGAATCCAGGCACACATTGCAGCACAAGAGAGTCAATCAAGCTCAGTACACTTGGCGAATCATGTTTCTGCTGAAAATAACTTCCAACTACCTCAAGAAGACGATGATGCCACCGAGTACGACGACGTATCATCGGTGGGAGAAGGAGACAATGTGGATGACTCTTTAGACTGGAGCGACTTGGACACTGGCTCTGAAGATGACGGCATATCAGAAAGCAGTGGAAACGATTATGTCATCGCTTCCGCAAGTGATGAAGAACAGTCAAACTATTTTGATTCAAATGAAATCGCGAAAGAACAAAATTCACTTGCTCGGAAACTAATTACATGGAAAATAAATTTTAATATTAGTATGATATGTCTTACTGCTCTTCTTTTCATTCTGCGAGATCATGGTCACTCTGCAGAGTTGCCGAAAGATGCGAGAACGTTGCTGAAACCCCCGAGGAATACTCACTCTTTTATGACAAAACTAGGTGAGGGCAAGTATGTTCACTTTGGAGTGGAGTCGAGTCTCCTGACATTATTGAAAAATTCCTCTCGAATACCGGAACACATTCATCTAAATATAAGCATTGATGGTCTTCCTATTTCCAAAAGTTCCAAGCAGCAATTTTCGCCGATTCAAGGTGCAGTTCTGGGGGCGAACAGTAAACCATTTTTAATTGGAGTTTTTTGGGGTACAGGTAAACCTGAAAGTGCTAATTTGTTCCTTGAATGCTTTGTTAACGAAATGCACACTCTGATGAAAAATGGGATTATATGGAAAAAAACGAAAATTAATGTTCACATTCATGCTTTTGTATGCGATGCCCCGGCTTTGTCCTTTATTAAGAACATTAAGTATCACTCAGGGTATTTTTTATGTCCACGGTGTTGTCAGAAAGGATCAAGTGTTCGGAGAAGATTAGTATTTCCTTTTTCGACATCTGAATTACAGAGAACAGACGAAATGTTCAGAAAGCAGCTTCAGCCCGAACACCACAATGGTAACACAATTCTTGTAAAACTTGAAAAACTTGATATGATCACAAGATTCCCTGTAGATTATATGCATTGTGTGTGTCTGGGAGTCATGAGACGAATTTTGCAATTGCTTGTTTTTGGGCGACGCTATGTTCGTCTCGAAAATAATGATTTGCGATGTATGTCACGATTACTTGTTCGATTGAAAAAATGTATACCCCGTGAGTTTGCCAGAAAACCCCGTAGTATATTTGATATTGCTTACTGGAAAGCAACAGAATGTCGGCAGTTTGTTTTATATACCGGATTAATTGTTCTGCGGCCTTTTTTGAGTAAAAAAAGATACAGACATTTTTTCACTTTGTTTGCAGCTATCAGATTGCTGTGCGACGAGCGCACATGTTACTCTTTCAATGATGACGCAGATGAATTACTTAAATACTTTGTTGGGCGTTTTTCAGAGCACTACGGGCTAGAACAACAAACATTTAATGTTCATAATCTGCTTCATCTTTCTGCTGATGTGAAACTTTTAGGGCCACTTGACACGCATAGCGCTTTCCCATTTGAAAGCGCTATGCAACGAATCAAGAAAGTTGTGAAGGTTAACGCTGCATCACTGCAGCAACTTTACAATAGAGAAATGGAAGACAGAGCATCAGCAGAAGACAATTTCATTTCTCACAAATTTCCTCGGGCGGTGTACAAACCGTCAACATCTACCGAAAAAAAAATAATCAAGGCAGTAGACTATGGCATGTTTCAAATTTCAACCGATTTCGCGAATAACTATTGTTTTTTGAAAAATGGGACAGTAGCACAGGTTCTTGGTTTTGTTGAAAATCGAGACTCTGTGAAACTGGAAGTGAAAAAATTCAACAAAGCACTGCCATTTACTGTAGAGCCTTACGATTGTACTGGTTTAGGAATAGTCATTGTTGATTGTCGAAAATTAAGTAATAGAGTTACACTCGTTTCCGCAGATGAAGTTGCAATGAAAGCAATGAAACTACCCATGTTCGATGGAAAGAAGATGCAGAGACCATGCGAAGATCATGAAAAATATGTTGTCATTCCATTGCTTCATCACATAGATTGAAAATAAGTTGGGGGGACTGAGGCTAATAGTTCAATTTTTAGAATACATTTTTTTAAAGCACTGAATAATTAAGCAGGTTTATATTAACAAATTTATCTTGTAAATTAATAGTTCACTAACTTTTTTTATGATATATTCAGTGATTCACTTTCCATACGGAACAGTACGGAATATACAGAAGATAGTTAAAGATTTATATCCAGCATACTCAAATTAATAAAAATATTTACTTTGACAGAAATATGTCAGAAAAATTTTCCAAAATTTAAACAATTGACAGCACAAAAAATTCAATATGACACTACAAAACACAGCCTTAATTATAAATCTACACTTTAATGTTAAAGCTAAATGTCAAATGACCATTCACATTTTTTTCATAATACCGAGAGTCTTTTGAGATATAAATTTCAGCACAGTAAATGGTATGGTTTGGAATATAATGTACAATATTTTGGAATATGCGTTTCAAAAATTAAACATTTAGCCTAACTGTAAAGATATCGCTAATTATAACATGTTATGATTATACGACTGATTTGGTGTGACAAGTAATGTAATTGCGAATTATATTGTACAATATTAAATGGCACTTACCTCAATGATGCATTGTTTTTCACTAACATAAAACACCGCACTACAAAAATTTTAACTTAGTTCACGGACGTCGGATGGTTGGCACAATTACATTGTTCAATTTAAATTGTTTGCATTTCTCTGAAAAACATAAATCTTGAAAAACTTTCGAGCAATCAAATTCGTAGTACATGTTGCTGAGAAATGAAAGAAAAAATTAGAATAAAAAGTAATAAATGAATACGCAGAAACATAACAATAAAACAGGATTGAAATTTGAAATATTTTTGTCTAAAATGCTTTTAAGAGCTCCATTTGCCAAAAAGTTCCCTAATGAAAAAAATATGGGTCAGATCTTATATCTGACGTCAGATTCTAGGTTCGTTTGAAACAAAATATTAAACATATTATATTATTATTCATGGCTGAAAATCCACTGGGTATCATCTATTTATTATTATTTAAAGCCTGTTATACGAAAATCTTATGATGGAAAATTGTTGTCACATTTGGGATTTGAACTCGGGTCCCCCGGGCGTGACAGACTAAGATGCTGCCACTGAGCCATTTCGCCCTTTGTCAATTCGTGTAAAAAGTTGCTTCAAATCTAACTCCTGGGTGTGTCGGCTTTTTTAACATTGTGTCATTTACATTCATTGCTAAAGGTCAGATATTTTGTAAGATCTGACCCATATTTTTTTCAGTAGGGTTTATTGGAATTTAAATGCCTTATTATAAAGTATGACACGGTTGTAAGCGTTCAAGAAACTGTTCATTTGAAATTGGTAAAAATGACGCACGGAGTAAGTTATGAAAACCTTTTCTGTCGAAAAATTATAAATAAATGGTACATATTAAAGAACCAAAGCTGTATTCTAACGGATTAATAAATAACTGACAATAATTAAAGGCTAACTGGCAGTCAGCTAGCCACGCACTGGCAGCAAGCTGTACTAGAAGCTGGCAGACTACTGCCAGCCAGCTAGCCACACACTAGCAGCGAGCTGTACTGGAAGCTAGCAGAACACTGGCGGCTAGCGTAAAAAATAGGGGCACTTGGCAGCTAGCTGCCAGTCGTCGACAGACTTGCGGGGAAGCTTGCTGCCAGGGTGCTGCTAGTAACGTGGTTTACTGGGGTTATACAACTTTTGGAGTCCAGAGTCGCACATTTTCATATTCTTAAATAATGAAATTCGATTTTTTTGATTTTCAATTAGTCACTGAGCTTTTTGTTTTTTTTTACTGATACTTTTGGTATTTCTACAACTTTAAAGATTTTCTGATATTAATATGGAATTTTTATAGAACTTTCTAAAATTCGATGCTCTAGTATTCCAATTGCTGGATAATTTAAATATTTTGATAGATTTTGAAGGAATATATAAACACACGGATTCGAACTTTAAATTGTAAAGTATTTCATAGGTTATAGAATTTTCGTATTGTATGTTATTTATGGAATTTTTGAGTAGTTTCTTGGATTTTTATAAATTTCTAGTATTTCTATGGGTCGCTCAATAGATTTTTAGAAATTGATGCTAAAGTATTGAAACTTTCAACGATTTTGAATATTCCAATGGATTTATCATAAAAAAGTATCTTTTATACATATTTTTCATATCTGTACTTACTTATGTGTTACTTCATGTTATTTGGTATTTTTGCAGTTAAAAGTATGTTTGATTGTATGCATTGTAGAAATTGAATCTGATGCTTTTTTCTTGTTTTCTATATGAATTTCTATAATTTTATTAACATCGACTTATGTATTGAACTATATTAATAAATAATCTCTTGGATTAGAAGTTTTTAGAAAAATTTTTAAGAGAAGTAGAACTTAATAGTTTTTATGTATTAGAAAATTTTAAGTAGTCTTTTTCGCATTTCTATAGTATGATCTACGAAACCCTGAAGGATATCGCAGTAGTTTTATGGATTTTTTATATTTATGTAAATTGCTACAATGATTCCAAAAACTCGATGCTGTAAAATGTGGGTTTCGATCTATTTTCAGTAGAAAATCACACTTATAGAAAATTTGTCATGCTTTATTAGGTTCTTTTTTTCATATTTTTGAAATATTTAAAATATTTTGTCACGTTTTCTCAAATTTTCATAGGGTAATAGTATATTTAGAATTTTATGCTCTAGTATTCCAAAATTTATAGATCGTAGAGTGATTCGTCCAGATTTTTCAGAAAACAGATTTTCGTAAAATTCAATTACTTTTATTATTTTTTAAAATATTATATGATTCGGAAAATTTTTTAATATGTACTTTAATTTGCATTTTATATTGATTTCTAGAGTTTGATGACCTAAGATTTAAAGTTTTTAAAATTTTTAACATTTTCATAGATTAAAAATGTTTTTGATTATTCACTGGGTTGCAGTAATTTTTAAATTTATATTTTATACGTAATCATACTTTTTGATGGAGTCTGTCAACGAGCAGTTCCATTACAAAATCCAAATAATTCATTGAGACACGTGATTCTTTTTTTAATTATTGTAACAAATTTTATTTTATTGCTTATATGTTGATTAATGTATCTAAAATTATCAGAAAATCAATATTTTATTATAAATTAACTCGCGCACATGATATCTTGGAAGTTGAGCGTCAATATTACGAATTTGAAATAATAACGCCTTGTCGAGACAGTGTCAGACGGTGTTGAGACAGTGTCAAGACAATACAACGTCTCCACATTTCCGCTAGGGGAGGCGGAGCCAATAACTGTAGTCGCATCGTTAGAATAGTCATTGTGTTTGGATAGGCAATATAGAATTTTATCTCGGATTTACTCTGCGAACACTTACCACAAAACTTGCTATTTTTCCAAAATTGAAAAACAAAAACCATATGTATTATTAACTGACTAAATGTATATAAGAATTTTCAGGTTTTTGTTTTGTTCTGTTTGTTTGTTTTTCTTTCTTTTTTTTTTTCTGACGATTGGGTCAAATTTTTCTCGCAATAAATAATCTGTAAGGAATGATTGTAGTATATTGCGTATTTTGCTTTTATGTATTTTGACAAAACAATAGGTTACATCCAAAGCATATATAGACATGGTCTAAGTATGTAATGTATTTCTTATCGCGCTTTTTCAAAAACTCATAAATGAATTTTTTCTTGGGCAAACATACATTGATTGTAAATATTACTTCCTAGTATTACTTGATAACAATTAAAAAATTGTTGCTTATTAATTGAACGATGAAGAAATTTATCATTCTTTGTATCACAAAATTCAGAAATTATTCTTGAAAAGCAATGAAAACTGTATAAAACTTTCAAGGTATTATAATAGTTGTAAAAACAATGATATGATTAATATCTTTTTCTTAATACCCTACAAGTCAGAATTATGTAAGTTTTTATGAAAAATTTGAAAAAAAAGCTACTCTTCGAGTTTTTAAAAGACCTATTTCGGCTAATTTATGATAGTCCGTGGTTTTGCCTTATACACAAACCACTCATTTTTTTTATAATAGACATTGCAAATCCTCGTAATAATCTAATATTGTCAGTAGATGACAATTTTCTCATGTGAGAATAAAATTTTCCAAAGAAAAAAGAACTACATCACATGAAACTTTCATGATGATCAGCTGGATAATAATTTCTAAAAGGGCTACTGAAAAATTTATATTTTTACTCTTCATTATAACCTATCGTTTTTACTTCGTTTGGTTCTCAACAACCCTGCTCTAAAATTGTGTTGCAAACACATTTTTTTCGCAAAAGTTATGATCAGCTGAAGTTTTCAATTTATTCTTTTTTAAAAATATTCATTTACAAACAGGAAAAAGAAAATTTTCAATGTATACATTTAAATTGTTGTCCTGATTGATATTGTTCTATAAAAGAATTTATTTAGTCATACTTATAATAAAAAAAAAAGAAAAAAAAACAGCGTTTTTGGAGTATTGAAAATTTGAAAACGTTCTCCACCTATGGAAGTTTTTTCAGAGCGAGTCTTATTCTTCCATCTTCTAGGAATACTCACATGAAATAGAAATGTTCTTCACCTCTCAAACATAGAAAATGAGCATTTGCAGACTTGTTCCAACGGTGACAAATGGCGTATTTCTGCCTGCCTGGGGTCGACCGTCAATACGCCATATGCCCCGTCAGAACATGTCTACACATGCTCGTACTCGATGTTTATGAGTTGAAAATTATAGTGTGTGTTTATTATAATTTATACAGCACTATTCAAAAATACCAACTAGATATTTTTTTCAAATTTTTAACGGAATAAGCTTTCAAGAGGAAAATAAGAATTGGGAATTCTCAAATCAGTTTTAATCATTTTCAAAAATTATATGTTGTTGCAATTAGACGCGAAGTCAATTAATGTGGGGGAGCACGGGGCATGTTGGTCGCAGGGTAAGTTGGCCCAGTGCTAATAACTTTGTCAAAAACCTGTAATTGGCACCTTCTGCCACATATTTTTTGTCCCTTCTGGGTACAAACTTTTTCACGAAAACCGATCGCTGAGTTTTGGATTAGTTTATTTTCATGACCATAAATAAAATAATTAATTTTTAGAATTCGAATCATTATTGTTGATAAATTAGAGTTTTCCCAAAGAATCTCCATCTCTCCATGTCTCATGATATACAATCATTATGATGTCGAGGGTTTTTAATTTTAATCCATTGTTATCGGCATAGAATTCTGATTTATTCACTTGAAGTCTGGTTGGGGTAGGTTGGTCGAGTTGTAAAAATAAATCGAGGACCAACTATTTGCTACCTAGTCACGTTTTCGTCTGTTTTTGACCCCTACTTCAAGTAATGAGCATAATCATCAAGTCTACTACCCCTCCCCCACTTTTTCTTACTAAGATTAAGTAATAATAGAAATTCATAAAATAATCAGTAATACCAAATTTTTGAAGACTATGATATTTTTTAATTTATAGCAAATAATTATATAACGATAGCATACTTCTGATACATACATAATTCGACAAATTAGCCATACATTTTTTCATACATTAATTAATGATCTTCGTGTGTCAGAAGACAACTTTCGGTAATTTTAAGAATTTCTACGAGTTAGGTACCTTTTTTCAAATAGTCAAAGAATGTTCAACTGTGTTCGAAAATATTCATTTATATTTTTCAGAGTGTAATTGACGCAAAACTTTTTCACATCTAAAAAATTTACTTTGAAAAACACATTCATTTTTATATTGTATAATAAAAATAACTATTGAATTATTTCGTTACTTGTGGAATATGATGAGATATCATAGAATTAATTTAATTCCTAAAAAATGTTCACTTTATAGTGTCTAAAAATACAAGTTACTATAAAAACTCGGTGACACCTTTAAATAATCAAGTTTGATGAAAAATATACACGCAGGAAGCATTTAAACTCTATTTCTTCCATTTCAGCAACTCCCCTGGGCACGTTGGCCGTTTTTTCGCGATGTGTTAAAAAAAAAGTCAAAATTTCAATTACCGTTTCAGGGTTATACAAACTCCACAATATTGAGCTAAGGGTTGTTGCTATCGAATAAGGACAAAAGCATCTTTCCAAACAAAAAAGGAAAATTCCTGAATAAAAGTTAGGCCGACGTGCCCTGTACTCCCCTATTTGGAACTCATAAATAATATGATAAAAAATGGAATATAAATTTTCAGGGTGGCATGTTTCAATTCAGGTAATGTAAAATTAACAATGTAATTTTTAATCTCATTCTATTTTATCAAACTTACCCAGTTGTTATCGAAGCGCAAACGAAAATTTTTCAAACCGAATTATTAAAATGTGCGGTAATTCGAACGAGATTATTTTTGAGTATTTAGGAACTGTGCGAGAAAGTTTCAAAATGATTGAACACTACAGAAATATAATTGTGAACAACTGTGAAGAATGACCAAGAATGAAGTATCCCACGCGAAAAAATGCAGAACACCGACAAACACCAGCTTGCAAAACAAATGTGAACAAATGACGATCGGGCTTCCACCCTCCTCCGCTTCGGCCACTTTGTCCTCGTTGCTCTAATCACAAATTTTGGTAGAATTTCGCCGTCGCATTATATAAAACCCTCTGAACCCAAGTTTGAAGATATTTAAAAATTTCTTTGAGTGCCAAATTCAAGGCAATAAGTGTTTTTCGTGAATAATTCGTTATTGAAAAATCTTGAAATTTGTAAGCTAAACAATTACTTAGTGAACTAATTTGAGTCTCTTCTATCTTTCATGGAGCTAATCAAAGTTTTAAATTTTTTACAAGTTTTTCCAAGAAAATAACAAACTTTCGTATTTTCTTCTAAAAAACGTTATGTAGAAAAATTTGAAAAGTTTTATAAAAATATTACAAGTATTTCGAGCATTTTTAAAATTTTTTATATTCAAATTCCAATTATCGTTTATTCATCCTTTTTACAGGCCATTGAAAGGATTTTTTGTAATTTAATGTAAATTTTTTAAACATCCTTGATACGGAAATTTTTGGATGAAACAATGACACAAGAACTAAGTTCATATGCTTTTAATTATTTGATAAATTTCAGTTAAAATTGAGGAACCAAAATGATGAAATTCTTGAAAAATCGTGGAAAATATGGCGTATCAGTACAGAACGAGAAGGGGTACAAAGAAAAGGAAGTGCCCTCGATTTCAAATTAATAGATGATAGAAATTTGGAAATAGTTGTTGGAAATAAACATGATTGATAATATTTATTAATGGTTGGTTAAATATTATCAATAAAATTCAACATTGAAAATTTTAATATATTTCAAAATGTCTCAGATTTCCTTGTTTTAAAAAAAAGCAGAAAAAAATCCCAAACCCCGAAATAAATGAAAAATAAACTGATTATTTCTATATAGCAATTCACAGAAATATTATTCATCTCAAAAAATACTAGTTATTCTTTAAAAATTTATTTAGGTGATAAATTCGAGGCATCAAGTATTTTCGCGAAAATGTGATGGAAGAATCTAAAAATTTGAAAGCCAAATAATTATTTATTAGTGAGCTATTTTCAAAGTTTTCCATGTTTCATACATATCCACGAATCAGACTCAAGTCTTACATTTTACAAGTTAAAAAAAAAAAAAAAAAATGAGCAACTTCTTCAATTCCTTATAAAAGACCTTGTTTCAGATGGTCTGAAAATTTCATAAAAATATTGCAACTGTTTTGGGCATTATTTTTTATTTATCATCACTAAATTCGTATTTTTTGAACCATCTGGATCTGCAAACTTTTCGAATGAAACAATTGCATAAAAAACTCAGTAAATGTGCTCAACTATTTGAGCAATATCAATTTGTTCTGAGGAACCAAAATGCCATTCAGGAAAAACTTAAGAAATTTGTATCTCGGTACAAAACAAAATAAATTCAATTTGAAAGTTTGCGCTTCCAGTCAGACAAAAGGTTATTAGGAATTCAAAACTCAAAATTTTGCAGTTTCTGCTATAAGTCTAATTTAATCACTACCATACAAATTTATAGCAATTTTTAAATATTTATACTCACACAAACATGAAATTTACAAAATGAATTGGTGGTAAAGGTATAACACATAAGAGCGTTTTATAATCTGAAACTCCAAGAATCAGTTAGGGAATTTGAAAAAATTTTGTACATAAAAAATATTAATCAAAAACCAACCAGTTGGTTGATGGAAAAAAAAAAATTAAAATGTCTAACATTACCCAGCCAGCAAAGTCTCAGGAGCGCTACGGTAGCACTACCATCCAGTATGGTAGTGCTACCGTAGCGCTCCTGAGACTTTGCTGGCTGGGTATTCAAGTTATTTATCTTGAAAATTTCAATTTATCGCAAGAATACTATTTTACACTGAAATAATACCATTCGCGTCAGAAAAAAATTATAAACACGCAGTGAAAACAATTTTTTATACGTGAATGAGTACAAATTTCGTTTTGATTCAAGGCAAATAAGTACACCAAATTAGTATCTTTCCATTTATTTATCTCACATGAAAAATTAGAGATACAACAGCAATATTACAGTTACATTTTAGAACGCAAAAGATGCGTAGTAAATTTTTAGGAAAAACAGACTTGAAACCTACCGAAATTCAACCTTCGAAGGTTGTAGTTGGGTTGTAGATTTTGAAATGAAAAAAATTAGTGTTCATGTTTAATATTTTTGCAAGGAATTTTACTGAATCATCGTTTTTCATTATTTATTGGCAAATTGAATAGTCAGAACAATGAATTTTGGCCTTAAATTGTCATTTTATTTTTTTCCAAGCATATATATATATATCATGCTTCTTTTATGCCTGGAAAAAAAATAACATGACAATTTAAAGCCAAAATTTATCGTTTTGACGGTCAAATTTGCCAATAAATAATAGAAAATGATGATTCAATACCATTCCTTCCAAAAATATCAAACGTAAAGACTTATTTTTTTCATTTCAAAATTTACAACCCAACTTCAATCCAACTTCAACCTTTAAAGTTAAAGTTTGATTGCCAGGGGATCTAGTACTAATTAAGGGAGAATACAAGAAAGTGTACATAAGTCGAAGAAAAAAATTAACCACACTTATTAAAATTAAAAAAAATTCCGATTTCGCATTTAACCTAGTCTGAGCGCTTTCACTCTTAAGTTTGACATAATTTTGGATGATTGAAAACCAATTCAAGTTTATCATCTGTAAATTTTATTTTGTTTTCAACAGTAAAGTTCAGTGCAAAATTTTGCAGTTTCTGCCTATTTTTCAAATTTTCATACTAGAAAATTGCAACGACCGTTTTAAGGGAAATATTTTCTTGTTAATAAGTTTCACATGAATTCATTGATTCAAGAACTGCGTATTGGTCTGCAATATTATCAAGTTTAAGAGTAGCATTTCAAAAATTACGAATTCTCCCACTGTATATAAAAAAAAGAAACTCTTCAAGGCATTCAGGAGTCATTTAATTAATGATATCATTAGTCTCACTTTCTTTCATTTTTAGGTTGAACATTGCTCGAAAAACAGACGATCTGCTAGCTAAAGTCAATGGGTGTGAACTTGGATTGGGAATCGTGGTTGAGTCTGCGGGTAAGAGAAAGGACGATGTGGAATGGGAGCAAGTGAGCACGAAGATATTCTTTCCCACTTGTTGTCATTTGCACATCGCTCTTTTCCTTTTCTGCAGACCCAAAATCCTATACCCCGAAAAATAACATTGAGTTTGCACTCACTGGCTAACATTTATGGGCAAGAAAATTTCATCATCAATTTTTATGATGATGTCAACGAACTTTTTTGAAAAGAATAATGTTTCCATATCGACAGATAATGGTTTTGGTGGCTCTTTTAATTCAAGTTTTTGGGCATCTCGGGTATCATCCAAGATTTGAGTTATGTCTACATGAATAACGAGATCATCACTTATTTTTGTATACAATATAGAATTTTCATGAGAATATTTGTCTGATAATATCGTGTATTTTTCTTCAGCAAATTCAGAGAATTCAACTGTCTTTTTTTATAATTTGCCAATCCCTGATATCTTGTAACTGAAACCTATTTGAAAATTCAATGACGCATTCTTCCAAGGCTTTAAATCACACTTTGGGCCGACTTCTAATTTCAATTCGACGTTTTTAGTATCGCTACGTAATGTGGTTTCCAGATAGAACTTGTAGTCTTTCATATTTTGCACTGTTATCATCAGAGATGAAATGCAAATTTCACCAAAGTGTCCGAGTTGAAAAATAAGCAACGTGTAGGAATCCCTATATATTTAAGGATTATATTTTTTGTATGATCCAGCTTCCACTCGGTAGGCATCTGAGCAGCTAGGATGCGTAGTTCACAAAAATTATTACAATCTGAAAAAAAATTAATGAAATTAAAGTGCAATAGGCTCATTTATTTGTCATGTAACCTTCGTCAAAATTACATATTTCATGCCTGCACAAAACAAAATCTACCTAACAAAAAAAAAGTATAGCCCATTTGTAGAGTAGATAAGGGAAGGGGAGGAGAGGGTGTCAAGGCCATAGACCCTGCCATGAAAGTTGAGGATTTTCAGTTTTATTAAATTTCATCGAAAAATTTGCATTTCACTAAGAGATAATTTATTCCCATATCCTCTATGATGCTATACTACACAACTGCTATACAAGCTTATAATTGCAAAATTTTTTGTCCTACTACCAGCTATACTTTTCCCCACAAATTTTGAATAAAATTTTTCTTTCTTTATTCATTTCATAATTTTCGATAACCATTTGTTGTTGCGATGAGACACCAAATTAATGCATTTGAACTTGTGAATAACATGTAAAACAATGGAATATGATAGCTAAATTTTAAGGGTGGCGCGTTTAAAGTTATGTAAAATCAAAAATACACATAGTTTTCAATCATTTTCTGTTATAAATTTACCCAAAGTTGTGATCGAAGCCAAACGAACATTTTTCGGACCAAATAATTAAAATATGGAGCAATGCGAACAAAATGATTTTTGAGTCTTTCGGAATTAAACTATCTGGTTTCAAAACTATTGAATTATTGAAAAAGAATTGTGAAGAATGACGAATGACATGCTATACCATGTGAAAAAATACAAAAAATACCTTCTTCACAAGCAAATGACGATTGGACTTCCTTCTCTAATCCACTCCCCGTTGTCACTCGCTGTTCTAATTACAAAATCTGGAAGGACTTCGCCGTTGCTTTAAAATCTTTTTACGCCGCATTTAAAGCTCATCCCTGAAAAGTGGCAACCCGACTCGCTCTGTCAAAGACGACGAATTGCTGCATGTTGTCAGGGACGATGCAACGTATTTGGAGCTCTGATTCTCATGTAGGGAAATTCCATGTATGAAGTCCCGAAGTTTTCAACAAGTATTTACAAAATAAAGATTTGTATGTAATAAATTCATTATTATAAATTACAAAAATTATAAAATCTTTGCAAATTTACAGCGTATAAATTTGATCTTAAGTATAAGGTATGTGTAACAAACGTGAAAGATGTTAAATATTTCAAATTTTAACCATGAAAAACGAACTCTTTCACCGGCGAAGAAAAGTTCCAAAATATTAAATACCAGGTCTTCAACGTTGCACTTTATAATTTTTCAAGTTCTACATAAATGTAGACAGAAAGATTTTTTAAAACGACTTGATAGATTTTAATAAGTTATTTGATAATATATAATTTTCAAATTACTTTATATATGTAAGATAAGCTATTTAATGATTTATTCATTAATAAAAGATTTTGTAAAGTGACTTAATTGTAATCGTGTCTCAGTCGTAGAAAGTTTTAACAACGATCGGTGTTTTCCTCATTCTCCCCGATCACAATTTTTAAATAAAAGAATCTTTGTAATAATTAGTAGATTTTTTGACAGTTTTTATGAAATTTTTTGCTGTAAAATAACTTTGAAACGGATTTTTAAATTTTGTAAAGATTCTTATGAAGACCCAAAAGATGGTCGAAATATTGATGAGGAAGATAAATTAAGAATATGAAGAAGAAATTTTTTAAGCTAATTTTCAATCAAGTTTTCTAATCTTTACAAAAAAGATACGAAGCAAACACTTTGAAATTTTGCATGGCTTTGGAATCTTCCTCAATTCTTTCTGAAATATTAAGATAATTATTCAGATATTAGATATAAATTAATCATTGAATTATTTCCCATTTACGATTTTTTAGGAAAAAAATTAGAAAATGCCTAGTTTGAAGAAAGCTCGAATTTGAACTCGTAGCAGAAGAAACACTATTTACGGGACCATTAGAAATGAAAAGTCATCGTGGATCGATAGAGGATCGTTTCCTATTGTTTGTATTGTATTATTTTATTATTTTTATTATATTGTATTCTTATTGTTACCTATAGGTACAATAAATAACAAAAGATTGATGCATGTAAACATCAGTGATGAACAGAAAGTTGGGTTTCGGGGGTTAAACTCCTCAAGAAATTTGAAAAAATCACCCTTTGATTTAATTATACCTAATACTCACATTCATTTCTATGCATTACTGTCACCATCATAGTTACATTACATACAATTTGGTTATATGTTTAAACATTCTCATAAGTTTTATTAAATGAAAGGATATGAATCAAAACATGTAATTAAAAAAAAATTTATTCATAAGATTGGATTTAATAAATTTAGGAATGATGACGAATCAGTTATTTCATAAAAAAAAAAAAAAAAAAAAAAAATGAAGAAACAAAAAATCGGGTTTTTTTTTGGTAAAAATCAAGAGTGTTAAAAACTTGGAATGCTAGAGTCAAAATTTTAATAAAAAATCTATCGATTTTTCGATTAGTATAATTTAATGCGTAGAGCATATTAAACTTATTTGCCGATTAAAACGAGCATTCTTTGTCCTTCATTTTTGATGTTGAGAAAGAGATAAAGCTGCTCGTTCAATCAGCGAGTTTCATAATTACTGTTCAATTATGAAGAATGCAAATTAATTTAAAAATAATTTTTTTTCAATTATTAGTCTTTTTTCACTCAGAGCTTTGACAGATAGATTTGGTTTAGATAATCAAATTATACTTGAAAAAAAATTGAGAAAGTTTTTAGATTAAAATACACTTTTTTATTATAAATAGTTAAAATGAATCAATTATTATTTTCTGATCGGAAGTTTATTTTTTTTTTCACCCATAGCTTCGGCACAATTTTTTTTCTCACTCAGCGCTCCAACATAGATGTTCGGTTATAATAGTAAATAATAGTCACACAAATTTTTATTCAAGTTTCTTTACTAGAAAATTAATTTTCCATTTTAAAGAAAGAGAGTAAAGGAAATGAATACTTTACACTTTCCTTCCACTTTGAATATCACGATACTTCTAATAAGTTAATTATATGTCGTTACATATCAATTGTTCCCGAATGATCATCAATTTTTCCAAGTAGAGCCTCTGGAAGCACATCCTAGACTTAGTTAAGGTATCTGAAAAAAGAAGACAAAATTCCACAAAGTAAACGTAGGTCATGTTATAAACGTCAGGTGGTTGTCAATTTTCAATTAGACTAGATAGATTATGATTTGAAAAGATTGAGTGTATCTTGAAAATTCTATAAAAAATAAAAAAAAAAATAAAAAAACAATCAAAATTGTATTCAACAAATAAGAGCTCCTTTGAAAGTCATTATCATTAATTTATTGTGCATTCCAAAGTTTAATAATATATTATTGACAGTTTTGGAAATGCTTAGTTTGACGAAACGAAAGATTCCAGCCCTAGGCGAAGCCGAGGGGTGTAATCGTTTCGTGAAATAAAGTAATTTCCAAAACTGACAATACAATATTTTACTCACAGTTTGCTAATAATTCACGTCCAAATGTTCGATTATTAGCAAATTGTGATTAAACATTTTTAACCGAAAATTATGAAAAGATACAAAAGAAAACCATTGTGAATGAGAAAAAAATATTTGTCCATGGTCATAAATAATATATAAGTTGATTCCCGAGTATACAATTGTCTTTCGACGTATTATTCATATTTGATTGAAAAAATTAAGTTATCAAGAAATGTATAATCTACAATTAAAAATAAATAAATAATAACTCAAATTTTATAAGTAAGTAATTAGGCAGATATTTATTCTATTTGTGTATTCTTCGAATTTTATACCATTTGTGGACCATAATAATATATATAATGGTCATATACTTTTGTAATAAGCCAATAATAGCAATTAATAAAATAATTTTCATGAGTGAGAAACATGAAAAAATTCTTGAAATAAATAACACAACATAAATGAATGTGTAATAAAAATAGAATCTGCGATTATTGTGAGTACCAACGAACAAATAAATATGACAACAAACAATTCGACCATTGTTTTGGCCAAGAAAATTTAGATCGATTCAAAAATATTTCACGGAGTTAAATGATTGATGTCGAAATGCATTCTATTTGTTTCCATCATCCGAAAAATTTCAGAAAATAAGTAAACATAACTTTAGGGTTATGTTTTTATAGCTAGTTGACATTACAGTGTTCCACTGTTAACAATCGATATTTGATAGGAAATATTTATAATAATTTGTTGCGCCAACTCCACGGTTATTTATTTATTACTCGTCAACTTATTTTTGTAAAAACCTGAAGCTTATCTAATACTTCTTGGAGTCCCATCCATCGACCGTCACGTCACTCCTCTCTTGAAAACTCAACCACATATTCAAATAATCAATTAATTAATAATAATTAAACACGGCTTAACAGATGCCAATATTTTCTAAATATAAAACAGATACCAAGGATTATTATTAAAGATATATACGAAAAACTTCCTTTTGAATTTGCCCGCGTGTGCCCACGCGTTTTCGCGTTTTACGTCTTATACGGTCGTATACGGTTACGGAAGGTAGACGTAAACCGTAAGCTCTTCGCCGGCGCGCGAAATCATAACGCGCGCATGCGCCCAGACGGCCCCGAAGTAAATAATTATTTTTACAATTAAATAATTATTTTTTTCAATATGTTATATGTTTTTCTTAGAGCCCATAAATTGGTCAAAAATATGAGCTAAATAGATTGATGCTAAATTTGATTAGTACAATGTTTTACAGAATGGGAAACTACCTTGACGTCATGCCAGTTATCCCACAAAAACAGTTGATTTTCTAAAAAACGAAAAGCGTCCAAAAATTATAATTACTGTCCAAATATAGATCATAATTAGCTCATTATTCTGATATGAAAATTAACAGGATTTTCAAAAGTGGGATAACCAGCTTGACGAACCTGGTACCGGCGAGTTTACAACGTTGCATTAGCGTGGTTGCCATGTTAACGCAGCGTTGCCAACTCACGTGAATCCAGCTGTACGGTCCCCTGTTGATTTAACAGGGTGCTCAACGCTGGAATGCCGTTAAAACTTATAATAGGTACATCCAGCCCTCTTCGACTCAGCAAATTTGCGGATAGGGACAGATTTCACCGATAGGGTGGCGCTTGAAGCATAGAGGCTTTGGAGGCCTTCTTACGTGTACCCCTCTTGCCCCGTTCGCATCCCTTTCCCCACTCCACGGTCTGCGAGGTTTGCGAGCATGGATCGGAAGGGGCGGGAGGGGGTGTGGGAATTTTTTCTAGCATGCGCTTAATACATTCGCCTTTGTATTACAATTCGCGATTTTCGAAGTGGGTTTTAAAAAATTAGGTACTTAACAATTTTTTAGACCGCTGATCACAAATTCGAAGTCTAAACTGCAAAATTAGTTTGTTATAACTATTTATTTTTACAAATTATGACAAAAACCATAGTTTCTAATATGCATATGCTTTCTATTGTTTTCTGGGCCGCTGATCATGAATTTAGAGTCCATTTTGCAAAATTAATTAGTGTAAACAATTCGTTTTAACAAATTATGAAAAAAAAAAAAAAATATTCTGAGATGCATATGCTTCCCATGGTTTTCTAGGCCGCTGATTATGAATTCGGAGTCAAATTTGCAAGATTTATTTGTTTAAATAATTTGTATCAACAAATTATGAAAAACATACATATTCCAAGATGCATATGTTTCTAATGGTTTCTTGGGCCGCTGATCATGAATTCAGAGTCCATTTTGCAAAATTAATTTTTGTAAACAATACGTTTTAACAAATTATGAAAATAACTATATTTTATAAGATGCATATGCTTTCCGTGGTTTTCTAGGACGCTCATGATGAATCTGCAGTTGAATTTGCAAAATCTATTCGTTTGAACTATGTTTTAAACGAATCATGTATAAACTACATTCTACAAAATACATTGTAACGAGCGAGCTGTTATCCACCAACAACGATAAAGAAACCATGGAAAATTGATCGAATCCAACGTTGCTTTTGTTCCTCTTTTTCTTATCGCTGGCTAGACTTAGGCTCACTTGTCCAGAGAGGACCCTAGTGGAGACTCTGCCCAAAAGGACCCTTGAAGGGACTTCCAAGAACTAAGAATGATTAAGGATAATAATAATTACATATGAATATGGTTTTATAACATTGAATTTATTATTTCAAACATAATTCTTTAGTACACTTAATTTTACAGTATTTAAAATCTCATAAATCGTATCCTCTTTTATAATTCACAAATCCAAATTTCACTCGTACTCAAAACCACAGTTCTCCCATCTCGGCCAGTTCTAATATCAACGCTTCTGAAGATTCTATCTTCTTGATAGTTGCTTCCGATTCACTGGTTGTACTGGGCTCCTTAAGGGTAGGTGGTTCTATGAGGTCCGTTAACCTATCTTGTTCCTGGTCAACAGGATCTACTCTCAATTCACTGGTCTGTTTGTGACCACAACGCCCACAACTCGTGGTGATTCTCTTTTCAGGAGTCACTAATAAAATTCCGTACTGTCGCGAGGCTTCCTTTGCTATTTCATTATCTAAATCTTTCCAAGTAAACGAAATTTTGGGATCTGGTCTTTTAAGTATCCTCAGCCTATTATATAAATTCAATATCCCTTTTTGTTTAAACACATACTTCTTTTCACTAGGTTTCACTCTCTTTTGCAAAATCAAACTTTTAATAGACCATATTAATTCCTCCACCAAAGGCACTGCAAGACAACGGAAAAGGGGCGTAATTTATATTTCTGGTTAAATATTTCTATCCTTTGTTCCTGAAGTATCTTCTTAAATCATTTCATAATTCATTCCCATTCCATTTCATTAAATCTACATCATATTTCGATAGCATTGATTTAATTTATCATTATTAAATATTGATCCAAAATCGCTCGCAAAACAGAGTAGTATTTCATCCTGGATCAGTTTTACAATAATAGTTGAGAAAGCTTCAAATCGAGTTGCCTTGGAAACTTTAGGTCAAAAGGGATAAATCTCTTTTGCTCGATTTTTAGCTTTCGTAATTTGTTATTATTAATTACCAATCCAAAATCTTTAAAATACAACAAGGTTAAATCCTATCTTTAAATCTGTTTCATAATAACAGTTGAAAAGCCTCAAATCGAGTTGCCTTGGAAACTATGGCTCAAAAGGGATAAATCCCTTTCGCTCGATTCTTAGCCTTCAACTGATAAAATAATTTGGTTTGCTTACTTTTTGAAATAGTCTAATCCTCGTGTAGATAGATTTATGGGCCTGGAGTACAACTCCGGCGTTTATCTATATACACTTGGTGGTCGCTGGGGCTGTAAGAGTCGTCGTGAGGTCGGACTCTTATTTGGGCCCGGGGAAGAGAATTCTTTAGTTCTTGGGCTTCCTTTTTTTGGACTCTTTGGTGAGCTTTGGAGGATGCTAACTCTGAATTTCTTCCATGTTCTAACAAAATCCGCGAGCTTATATACGCTTTTTGGCAAAAAGTGGGATTTTGAAAGAAATAGAGAAGAGGCAAAAACGGGTTCCGTTTTGGCCGTTAATTCATTTGAGTTCATTATTAAAGTATAAAATAATTTGCTCGAAAAAGAATATTTGTTATCACGGGCCGATTTTAGCCCGTTTGCGTCCGTTCATTATTCGAATCGTTAGATATCGAAAAATGCGGGAATCACCGTGAAGCAATCGGTTGTAAAATGACTGTGATTGTGATAGCGCCGCGCGCTATCTTAATGTTCACTAAAATAATTTCTATTTCGAAATTTCGTTCTTTAAAATAAAATATCTAATGTTCTCTAAAAATGTCAGTGTTTATAGAACTAAACTTGTTACCTTTTCTATAATATTATAAATCATGTTTTATAAAATCAGACGAGTGATTAAACCTTGCTCGTCACAACATATACTTTACATGGTTTCCTAGGCCGCTAATCATTAATCTAAAGTCAAATCTGCAAAAGTAATTTGCCTAAACTATTTTTATGAACAAATTATACAAAAAACTATATTTTATAAGATGCCTATGTTTTCTATGGTGTTATGGGCCGGTGATCATGAATTCAGAGTCGTATTTTCAAAATTAATTTGTTTAAAATATTTGCTTCAACAAATTATGAAAAAAATTGTATTTACTTATATGTACATGCATTCCACAGTTTTCTGATAGAAAGCATATGCATCTCAGAAAATATATTTTTACAATAATTTGTTGAAAAAAATTGTTGAAACGAACCGTTTACACAAATTTAAAAATAACCTTGTTAGAATCGAAATTAAGGACCTCAAAAACCCTTTTAAAAGCACTGATCTTAGAAATTCGTTGAGCAGAAAAGTGCGCTCCTGGAATGACATGTAAAAAATAAAAGATTAAGTCTGTTATAAAAAACTACAGGGTAATCTGTTGCAATATTTTGATAAAATCAATCAGTTATTTTTAACAGATTATCATTGTTACGATTTCATTTGATTGAATCTGTTGAATATAACAGGAAATCTGTTGAATTCAACTGATTCAAACTAAGAGAGAACTGAATCCAATTCAACCAAATATATTTCAAAACTGGTGACGATGGATTCAACTAGATTCCAAATTTTTTTATCCATTTCAATCGAGATTTCCGTAGGACATTTTTCGTATTAAATTGGGTCGATTTGCTGATATCCAGTTAAATGCGGGAAATCTAGATTGAAATCCAATCCATTTCTTTCGTGAAATTTTTGGTAGGAGCGAAATCTTGAATGTAGAAAAATATAGTTTAAATGCGATTCAATCTAAATGCACTTCATTGGATTCAATCCAATTAAATCAAATTATATATGTCATTCAGTCCACTGCCGTTTTATGTGAAATTTGTGTAATATAACCGAAACAAATTTAATCCATATATATTTCAAAAATGCCCTACTGGCGACAGTGGATTGAAAAGAATTGAAATGGATTATAATTGAACTCATTTGAATCAAAATAATCCAACCAATCCAAAAAAACTCGCTTTTGGATGGGACATATTTTAATCCATTCCAATAGAGATTTATGTACCGAATTTTCTGTATTGAATTGGATTGATTTCCTGCTATTGAATTTAATGCAGAAAATGATTATTGAAATTCAATGCGTTTCATTCATAAAATTTTTGACAGAAACAAAAGTTTCGAAGTTATAAAATTGAGTTTCAATGCAGTTAAATCTAAATGAATTAAATTGAATTTAATGCAATTTAATCAAAGTATACGTCATTCAATCGAATGCAGTTTTGAACACAATGTGATCTAACTGAATCAAAATAAATCCAAATAAATTTTGAAGCTTGCGATGATAAATTAAATAGGATCTACGAATTTTGAATCCATTTCACAAAAGATTGATGAGTGAAATATTTCGTATTGAATTGGATTGATTTACTGGTATCGAATTTAGTGCAGAAAATCTGGATAAACATTGAATGCGTTTGATTTATGATATTCACGATTAAGAATAAAATTGTTTCGTTCTAAAAATCCAGTTTTAATGCAATTTATTCCAAGTATATTTTATTGGATTCAATGCAATTGATTCGAATTATATGTAATTCAACAAAAGCGGTTTTATCGGAATGAATTTAATCCAACTGAATCCAAAGCATACAAATAATATATTTAAAAACTGGTGACGATAGATTGAATTGGATTCAATTGGATTACATTTGTTTTGAATAAAACCGCATGTGACCGAACGACAAATATTTGATTGAATTGCATTTAATCCTATGAATGACATTTGGATTGAATTGCATCAAAACTCGATATTTTTACTACAAAAATTGCTTCATTGACAATTCACTAATAATTGGACATTCAAACGTGAATTATAATGAAACTGTCAATAAAATATTGTATTGTTATTTTTGGAAATTGCCTTTCTTGACGAAACAATTACAACCCTCGGCTTCGATCGTCACGGACTGCAATTTTTCGTTCCCTCAAACTATTCATGTCCAAAACTGTCAATAATATACTATTCCTATTAAAAATTTCATAAAAAAACGCAATAAATTCAATATTAGTGAACCAACCGATGGATTGCAATTCGATACGAAAAATCTCGTATTTGAATCTCTATCGAAATGGATAAAAAATATATGAATACAATTCCATCCATCGTCACTAGTTTTTTATTATATTTAAATTCAATTGGATTCAGTTATATCACGCTTATTTTGATCAAAACTGCATACGGTTACTTATATATCGTTTTATTATATTACACTGAAACCAATGAAATATGTTAAGATTGAATTGCATTGAAACTCGACTTTGTTACTTGAAAAAAGTTATTCCTATCAGAAATTTCATGAATGGAACGCATTACATTATAAGCTAGATTTTATGCATTTTATTAGATACCTACAGTTTATAAATCAAATTCAATTTCATAAATCTCATACATAAATTTCATTTTAATGGATTAAAAATTACGATCCAAAAGTAAATTTTTTCAAATTGAATTGATTAATTTTGATTTAAATAAATCAATTTTTAATCCATTTCAAAGCATTTCAATTCATCATCTCCAGCAGAACGTGAAGAACATTTATTTGAAAGTAATTCTTGTACCGAAATGGCTCAGGTCGTTGCGTAGACCAGTTTCAACACCCCCGCGGTCCCGAGTTCAAAACTTGACTGAGGCAAAGATTTTTTTCAGAATAGAGTTAAAATGCGTTTTTCAGGTGTCACCGTTAACAAAAACTTAAATATTATTTATGTACAACTAATTAAAACCATAAAATAAAATTTTGTAAATAATAAATAATTTTAAAATCAAATTTTTTTAATCCAATGAAGCAAATTCGGATTGAATTACTTTAAATTTTGATCAACATTTTCTGCATTGAATTCGATCACAGTAAACCAATCCAATTCAATACGAAAAATCTTCTACATAAATCTCTATTGAAATGGATTAAAATTTTTTTAATACAATTCAATCCATCATCACCAGCAGTGTGAGTAAGACCAGTATACGAAAATAAAATAAAATGAGCGAAACAATCGACAATCGCATGCGCTTTCCGCGGCCCGCGCTTCCCTCGGCAGCCAACGACGACTTCCCCTATTATCCCTACCGAAAAAAGTCTCCAAGCTCGACGCCCCATCTGCCGGTTTAGTTCATTTCGTAAACGTAAAACTGTTTCTACAGCGGATTAGGGAGTCGGAGAGGGCTGGGTATATCTATATATAGTTGTATCGAATTATCTAGATAATAAGATATAGATAACAAACGACGCGCATGCTATGTTGGCAGTACCGGCTCTGCAGCACTGCAAATCCCCGTTTATTCAACAGGGGAGCAACGTTGCGTTAACAGGGAATTGTCAACAGTGCACCTCCCTGTTGAAGCGGCAGGGTTTTTTTCCCAGCGTGGATTTCGTGGCGAATTCCAAAGTTGTTTCCAAAAGCAATCACTTGGAGCGCCACTATCTATCAAAATATTTATTCGAAACTACACTGGGAAAAAAAACCCTGCCGCTCCAACAGAGAGGAGTACTGTTGACAACTCCCTGTTAACGCAACTTTGCTCACCTGTTGAATTAACAAGGATTTGCAGTGCTGCAGAGCCGGTACTGCCAACATAGCATGCGCGCAAGAATCTATAATAAGGACCCGAAAGTCGGTCGAAATCTTGAATGCTGAGACGGTTCTCGCGTAGGCGGAGTTTATAGTCGAGCTAAACTCGTGCAAAACGTTCTGCGCAGCTTTCTCACTTGCACTGGTGAAAGACAGAGATATAGAGGCGTTACATGTTTACAGTTACAGTGTTAGACTCAGTCAATGTTGGTGTTGGCTGGGAATCTGGAATCGCGGTAAAGCAGCGAGACGCGCACGCATGTCACCACTTGATTCCTGGAAATCGGGATACGGATTCAAAACGACCCCCTGTTGGGAGTTATATCTCCTTAATATCTAGCCTTCTTGTTGAAAGCTTGTAAGCTGAGCGCGATTACGGCCGAGTCGGATAGCTGCTATGTCACGATTCCGAAAACCTGGTTATGTTGGTATTGCTCGTTGCGATCTGGTTGTGATAAACACGTTTGTCACAATGTCGGTGAGGTAGAACTGGAAAAAAAATCCCACAAAAATTTCGTAGAAATCGGGTGAATTCAATCAGTAATCAGTGCAAATCAGTTCTCTCCGGCCTTTATTGAATTAGGGGGTTGTATAGCGTGCGGATGGATAATTATTGTTTAATTAATAATAATAAATAAATTAATTAATTAGAATGAATGTATGGATCAAATGAAATTAATTGATTTTATAAGGTGTATTGCAGTTACCCGAGAAACTATGACGAATTGGGTCCCCACATTCAGATAAGTATATGTGTAAATATTATTAATATTTTTGTAGCATTTGTTTCAAAAGTAATTATTGTATTAGCGTTAATAATAAATAATGAAATTTGAATAAAATTAACAAAATTGAGAGTTAAATTACCGCACAGCAAACGAGAAAATATTGGATGATCAAATCCTCAATTCAAACTCGATGACTTTGAATACTTTCCATAAAAGATCAAAGTGCCGACATGAAAAGTATTCAAAGTTATCGAGTTTGAATTGAGGATTCGATCATCCGAAATTTTCTCGTTTGCTGTGCGTGAATGTTGAACTAGAAACGGGATTCCTGGCAACCCAAATGTAACGCTGTAGCGTTACAGTTTGCGTTACACTTTTTAAATCGTCGATATTACGTTTTGAAAAAGCCTAGGAACAGGAAAACGGTAGATTTGTGTAGTTTTTAGTTTTTTACACTTATTGACATCAGAAAAAAACTGAATATTACGCTGGTTTTAAATATATTGAGCGTTAAATAAAATGTGTCTCAATTCATTTACCTTTTTTAAACTACAAATTTACAACATTTTGCGAATCATGCTATATGCAAATGTGGTACCAAAATAAGCAAAAGAGGTTAAATTTTTAATTTTGAGGCATTTGGGAAAGTTTAGTGATTTTCGCAAGAGTTACAAGTAAGATCAATTCAAGCAATTTTGGGGGGAATATTGTCGCTACAGAGTTAAGTGTCACTGGACCGCCAGGCTGTTCACAGCGGGAAATTTAAATCACCTTATTCAGTTCGCGCAGCTTTTTTTTAATTGGTCGTGGTTTTGCCTGTCAAAAGGCGCAGCAGCGAGCAGGCGCCATTTGACGGTGATCAACTCCTGCCTAATTCTGTGTTTACAATATTTAGCCTGAAAATGAGTCAATTTTTTTTCTCTGTAATTCTTTCAAAAACGAATAACTCCTTTAAAATAACCAAAAATGATGAATCCAAATTTTTTTTCTCTTGATAACCACACTTACATTGTGCAATTAACTTATCATTGTAAAATATGTGGTTAAAAAAAACGAACGATTGCATACTTGATTTATTTAACGTTAAATATATGTGAATAAGCATTATTTGCATTGAGTCGATTGCTAAAACTGATAAAGAAAACTCTAATCCACTCAATTCGACCAAGGTTCGATGACTGAGTTTTTTCAAAACGTATTTATTACGGTTTACAAAGTGTAGCGCAAAGTGCAACGCTATTGCGTTACAATAGCGTTACATTTGGGTTGCCGAGGATGTAAACAAACAACACAAACCATACCCTAACGGAACGCACCCGACCAACTTTCGAGTGTTACCGACCACTGCGGTCGGGAAGTATTCGGGTTTCAGTGGGATATTGGTCGGGTGGTAGAATTATAGCAAAAGAAGTTGAACTATGCGGATACGACGCCCTCCCACTCCTCCATTCATCACGTGACCTTCCCCCACCCCGCGGCCACGCCCCTCCCCCACCCCTAGTCGGTAAGGTAGGGATCTAAGATGGCGGCGGTCGGTAACTATTACCTGCGGTCGGTAACTACGGTCTATACCTATTATCTGGAGTCAGTAAATTCATAATAAACACCCATGCAAATTAATAAACAATTTTTATTGTTTTTAATTTTTTTTATTTGACTAAATGATTAAAATATTTGTTTATAATAATTACATATATATATATATATATATATATATATATATATATATATATATATACTACTACTTCCTTGAATCTACTCTTCTACACCATACTTTTCCCTCATATACCCATTCGTCCATACGACTGTTGTTTTATAAAATTCATGCTTTCGACGCTCTTCAATCATTCGTTCACTTAAATTTACAGAGTCTTCGCGATTGTTCAAACAGAAAAAATCATGCGCACTTTCACTCCAGTCAAAAATTCGTTCTTTAAATAACAATATTTCACATATTCTATCACACTCGCATTCATCCTCACATTCAAACAAACTTAATTCTAAGGCTTCAATCTCTAGCTGATATTTCATCCTCAATCGACTAAACTCCTCCTGACGTTCCGAAAACTCTTCATTATTTTTGACCATCAAGTTATTCAAATTATCTATTTCTTTTTCTATTGTATCGCTCGTGTCCACCACTCCATTTAACTTAGCGACGTCGATTCGGATCTTCTCTACCACCGACAAGCGTCTCAGTGCATCGAGCTCCTGTTCCTTTAACAATAAAAAAAAAAAAAAAAAAAACGTGAAAAAGTACTTGAGTGTATGTATAAATAAATATTAAAAAATAAGCATTGTTACAGAAATATTGAGCTATGTAGAAATTTCCGAACTTAACGCTAAAAATGCAACCGTCACTGTGTACTAACCCCTTAACCCGACTCAAATCCCTATTTCACTCGCGCGCATCCTCAAAGAACAACGAAAAAGAAAAATTATCACTAACCACAATTAATTACTTACCGAAATGAAGTATCGGCCGACGAGCACGTACTCCTCTTCGAGTATCCAATGGGTATTTTGCAACCCATTCAACAGCAAAGATTGTATGAGGCGTACAATTATCAAAACGTACGCCTCATTTGAAAAATCGTAAAATTTTTCAGGTAGGAAAAACTTTTCACTCCCGAAGAAAAATGAGGGATACATTTTATATTATAATACTTTTGGAGTAGAAAGGTGAGAAGTGATTTCTATAAATGGTTTTAGGCGACTGAGATTCAAAAAGAATATGCATTATGCTCGAACCAATTTTATTCCAAAGATATTTGGATGTTAAAATAAAACACCTCCCGCAAATTCATAAACACCATAGGTCCTAATTACCTCACGCGAGAGTCCGAGTACCCTATCTTTTCTAGCGTATCCAAAACAACGAGCGCAGTATAATCTCAAGTGCGCCTATAAAATTTTCGGGCTGCAATAAGACCATACATTCCTACAATGCGGAGAACTGTTGACATTTCCTAAGATCTCGTGAAAACGTGTTACACACAGCAAACATAGAAAAATATCAAAAATCATTTTTTCCAATCAAAGAATCTAACTAAACTCATAATAAAATTTCATCTCAAAAATGATGAACTGTTTGATGTTCACATGATATATGAGTACGTGAATGTAATTCAAGTATAAAATAATTTTACACAACTATTTATGCTAAAAAAACTCTAAAAATTTCAAGACAGTTACCATTTTCTTTATAGTACCAGGTTTCCCGAACGTAAATGTAATTTGAGAATCGACAAATTTCATGTTATTATTTAGACTACGAAAACACTAAAAATTTGACACCGAGATAAGATTTGCCTGATTTGTTTATAGTATCGGGTTTCCGGATGTGAATGTAATTTGAGAATCGACAAATTTCATGTTATTATTTAGACTACGAAAACACTAAAAATATGACACCGCGATAAAATTAGCCTCATTTGTTTATAGTATCGGGTTTCCGGATGTGAATGTAATTTGAGAATTCATAAATATAGAACCAAGTGTTTATATGAAAATTTGTGACGTAGATGCGATCCAATCTCATTGGTGATTTTTAACAGCGGTATCCTTTGAAGGTGGCAAATTTATGACCTTTGTTCACAAACCAACTTCCGGCCCAAGATGCAATATGATCCTGATGTTTTTTTCGCTGCGCAGTAGTCATTTGATACTTTTGCTTACATTTTCTACACAGTTGTAATTTGAGTATCCTGTTTTGTTTCGGACGTCAAAGTCATTTGATTCCATTATTTACAGAATCAAGAAATTGGATCTACAGAAATTGAATTTACAGAAAAAAGAAAACTATACCGTTGCGCCGATTCATGTGACTGAAGAGAAAAAAGATCAACATGTGAACCTTCTCCTTGTACAGAATTATTATATTGAGGAAGATGATAAAGACAATCAGGAAAATGAGTCCCTGATTTTCCACTACGTCTGGATCAAGGACCTTGCTCGCTTGGTGTGGGGCCAACTACCAAATCATAAAGCAAAGTACCACATTTACGACAGATGCTTGCATTATTTTATAACAGCAGAAAAGTTGACCGCGCATAAAACTGATTGCAAAGAAATTAATAAGTGTAGATTAAAATTACCAGAAGAAGGGGAAAACAAAACTAATTTCAATAATCATAAAAATTACCTCAAAGTGCCGTATGTTGTATATGCCGACTTTGAATGCATACTCAAAAAAATCGATTCAAAAAGTGAGAAAAACACTAAAGTCATTCAAATTCACGAAGCTCACAGCGTAGGGTATTACGTAAAATGTAGCTACGACGAGAACCAATCATCTTACAAAAGCTATCGAGGTCTCGATCCAGCGCAATGGCTTTCCAATGAGCTCGTGGCTCTATCTCATCGAGTCAAGGAGAAAATGAATGATCCCAAACCTATGAATCAACTAACACCGGAGCAACAGTTGAGTTGGCATAATGCTCAAACCTGTCACATCTGTAAGCAGCGATTCCTGAAAAGGATTGAGAAGGAGGGTGACATAAAAGTACGTGACCACTGCCACTTGACGGGGGAGTTTAGGGGAGCAGCACATAGCCGATGCAATCTCCAGTACCGAGACGCTCTCACGATTCCCGTAAGCATATTTTATATTGGAATTATATCATTTTAAATTTGAAAAATAATTATTTCAACAGTTTGTAAGGTAATAATTTTTTTTTTTTTTTTCAGATAATTTTTCACAACTTGAGTGGATACGATAGCCATCTTATCGTAAAACAAATTGCGAAATGTGTCGAAGGAAGGATCAACCTCATACCGCAGACCATGGAGAAATACGTCTCATTTACTAAATACATCAAGGACGACAAAATTTCACTCAGATTCATAGATTCTTTCCGCTTCATGGCCTCGTCCCTTGAGAAACTGGCTTCTTATTTGTCTGAAAAGACCATTGTGAGGAGAGAGTTTAACAACTACAACGAGCAGCAACTCCAACTTCTCATGAAAAAAGGAGTCTTTCCATATGAACATCTAGATTCTTGGGAGGGACTGGATGAAGGTCAACTACCACCGAAAAAAGCCTTCTATAGTTCACTGACGGATGAGGACATTTCTATCAATGACTACTGGTGAGTTGAAAAAAAAAAATTAACTTGTCAGGACTATGAAAATTGACATTTTTTTTTTTTTTTCTGATGATTCCAGTCATGCTCAGTCAGTGTGGGACAATTTCAATATCCTAACGTTGGGCGAATACTCTGACCTATATCTTAAGACCGATGTCCTCCTTCTCGCTGACGTGTTCGAGAACTTTCGCGACAGCTGTCGGCGGGTGTACAACTTGGATCCGGCCCATTACTACACGCTACCGGGATTCAGTTTGGACGCCATGCTGCAACATACTGGGATCGAGCTTGATCTTCTCACAGACATCGATCAACTCCTCTTCGTCGAGCGTGGCATCCGAGGAGGTGTCAGCCAATGCAGTAGTCGTCATTCATGTGCAAACAATCCCTACTTCGAAGTCAACTACGACCCGGAACAAGATAGTAAATATATCATGTATTTTGACGTCAATAATTTATACGGTTGGGCTATGACTCAATATCTGCCTCACGGGGGTTTTCAATGGGTAGAAAATTTTGATTGGAACGTAGCTGATGAGTAGAAAGAAGGGTATATTCTCGAAGTTGATCTTGATTATCCCGAAAATTTACACGATGCTCACAACGACCTACCATTTTGTCCGGAACATAAAATTCCTCCCGGCTCAAAACAGCCTAAATTACTAACAACTTTGGAATCCAAAACGCGTTATGTAATACATTATAGAAATTTGAGGCAGGCCTTGAGTCATGGTCTGATTTTGCGAAAAATACATCGAATTTCGAAATTCAAACAGGCCAATTGGCTTCAAGCGTATATCGATCTGAACAGCAATTTGCGAAAATCTGCAAAAAATGAGTTTGAAAAGAATTTGTTCAAGCTTATGAACAACGCGGTTTACGGTAAAACTATGGAAGACGTTCCGAATCAGACCGTGACTCAAGGCCTGCCTCAAATTTCTATAGTGTATTACATAACGCGACTTTGATTCTAAAGTTGTTAGTAATTTGGACTGTTTTGAACCGGGAGGAATTTTATGTTCCGGACAAAATGTTAAGTCATTGTGAGCATCATGTAAATTTTCGGGATAATCAAGATCAACTTCGAGAATATACCCTTCTTTCGAATCATCAGCTACGTCCCAATCAAAATTTTCATCAAAATTTTCTACCCATTGAAAACCCCCGTGAGGCAGATATTGAATCATAGCCCAACCGTATAAATTATTGACGTCAAAGTACATGATATATTTACTATCCTGCTCCGGGTCATAGTTGGCTTCGAAAAATGGATTGTTCGCACAGGAATGTCGACTACTGCATTGACTGACACCTCCTCGAATACCACGTTCAATGAAAAGTAGCTGGTCAATGTCTGTCAAGAGTTGAAGTTCGATCCCGTTATGTTTTAACATCGCATCCCAGCTGAATGCAGGTAAGGTGTAATAATGGGCTGGGTTCAGGTCGTACACTCGCAAACAGCTGTTCCGAAAGTTCTCGAAGACGTCAGCGAGCAGGAGAACGTCGGTTTTGAGGTGTAGGTCGGAGTACTCGCCCAGAGTTTGGATGTTGAAATTGTCCCACACTGACTGAGCATGGCTGAAATGAGAAAATGTATTATGATTTTTGTTCTCAAAAATTTAAAAAGTTTAAAAATAAAAAAATTACCGATAATCGTTGTCTGAAATCCCTTCATCCGTCAAGGTACTATAGAAGGCTTTTTGAGGTGGTAGTTGTTTCCCCTCAAGTTTTTCCCAAGAGTCGAGATGCTCGTACGGAAACACTCCTTTCTTCATAAGAAGCTGAAGATATTTCTCTTCGTAATTTACAAATTCCTTCCTGACGATTGTCTTCTCCTCCTTATTCAAGTAGGAAGCCAACTTATCAAGGGATGAAGCCATAAAGCGGAAAGAGTTAATGAACCGCAACGAAATTTTGTCCTCTTGGATGTACTTTGTGAAGGAAATGTATTTCTCCATGGTCTGTGGTATGAGGTTGATCCTTCCTTCGACACATTGGCGATTCGTTTTATGATAAGATGACTGTCGTATCCACTCAGGTTATGAAAAAATATCTGAAATCACAGTTAAATATCATATGATTGAAAATTGCTCGAGTCCATTTTTTTTTCTCTCTGAAAAATATATGTATTGATAAAATTTACCGGTATCGTTAGAGAATCTCGGTATCGGAGATTGCATTTGCTATGAGCGGCACCTCGAAATTCTCCCGTTAGATGGCAATGATCGCGTACTTTGGTGTCCCCCTGCTTGTCGATTTTCTTGAGGAAAGGCTGCTTGCAGATGTGGCATTTTTGAGCTGTACGCCAGGCCTGTTCTTGATTCGATGTGAGCTGTTTCATTGGTTTTGGATCATCCATTTTTTCTTTGACTCGATGAGATAGAGCTACGAGCTCGTCAGAAAGCCATTGTGCTGGATTAGGTCCTCGAAAACTCTTGTATGATGATTGTTCTTCGTCATAGCTACATTTCACATAATATCCTACGCTGTGCGCCTCATGGATTTGTATTACTTTAGTTTTTTTTTCACTTTCGGAGTCGACTTTTTTGAGAATGCATTCAAAGTCGGCATATACAGCATACGGCACTTTGAGGTTATTTTTCTGATTTTCGAATTCGATTTTATCTTTTCCTTTTTCAGGCAACTTGACTCTGCACTTGTTTAATTCTTTACAATCAATTTCGTGTGAGATGAGTTTTTCTTTATTATAAAAGAAATGTAAGCATCGTTCACAAATCCAATTTTTATGTCCATGTTTAGAAATTTGTGAGCTCACAAGCCTAGAAAGATCTTTAATCCAAACATAATGAAATATCAGTGGTCCACTTTCCTGATTGTCTTCATCATCTTCGTCAATATAGGCATTCTGTACAAGGAGAAGGTTGACGTGTTGATCCTTTTTGTTTGCAGTCACATGAATCGGGGCAACTATATAGTTTTCTTTCTTCTTTTCCAAAATATATACATTCACTGACACGCCATTTTGTTTCTCGAACACTTTTACTTGTTTTGGTGCGACGGGAGAAGCGATTCCTTCGAAGTTCAATTCCCCATCGTATATCTGATAATTGGAGAGATGGTTCACATTTCTCTCAACCGGATGTAGCGCCGAGAGAATCACCCATTTAAAACACTCGTCGTCGAAGTTTTTGACGTTCACACACGCTTTTTTGCTCTTGATTAATGGAGGTAGATCGATGTAGGAGCTGCCCCTCATGGGGTTGTATTTGCTGATATGAACGGTAAGGCTGATGATCCTACGCAACGTCCATCCGGAATCTTTTTGCTGGAACTCTTCAATGTCACGAGGTAGACGATCTTGAACGTGTTGGAGAAACCACTTTGCCAGGTCCGTAGTAGCCATTATCGGTGCCGTTTTTGTGAAAAAGCTCTTGATTTCGGTCACTTCTTTATCGTCCTTGATAATGGTGAACTCGGCGTCGAGAACCGCGTTGACTTTCAGTGCGTTTTGTCTACGTAGAACTTCTTCGACCTTAGTGACAAAGATAGTTTCCGACTCCACCAGAAAGTCGTTGATGTCCAAGTGGTGGAGGTTGACAATCATCCCGGTTTGTAAGTTATGATTGAATGCCGTTTCGACATCTTCCCAGGAGATTCCGAGGTCTCCACCGCGCACTAGGTATGCACTCAACTCACGATTATAACTGCGTAAGTGGATAATCAATCGCGTACACTGGAATTTCTGTTCGGGTCTACATCTTTGTCCAAATAGCATCAACTCTCGAACACTCGCGTCGGCTTCCTCGATCAAGGCCGTTACCTCGAGAGTACTGGCCGAACCCGCAGCCAACAGCTGTCTTTGTCAACGCACCACGTCTTTAGCACCGTTGATAGCCATGATGTTCGCTATAAAACTGAGTTACTTCGCGTGAAACACTGTACTTATAGCATGTGACTGTAGCGCGACAACGTAGCGCGACAAATCGTATCGCGACAAACCGTAGCGCGACAAATCGTAGCGCGACAAACCGTAGCGCGATAAACTGTAGCGCTCAAGTTCGATACTTTATTTGTCAGTTTCGTCAGTAGACTGACTCTTTCCGCGTGAAACGTCGCACTTGTAAATGTTGGCGCTGCGATCGATCACCCGAACATTTACGAACTTAACCGAAAATTGTCGAACATTCACGAACTTTGCCGAACGTTGTAAATTGTTTTCAATTGTTTACGAACGTTTCCAATTGTTCACGCACGTTTTAAATTGTTTACAAACGTTTTCGATCGCACACACTGTTGCCACGTTGACACACTGTTGCCAAGTCTATCTGCGCGCACTGTCTGTTTAAATTTTCTTGTTTTCTCATACATAAACCTTTTGAATGAACAAACTGTTTGTTTTCCTCCTCGAAGTAGAAATTTTCCTACGTCAGCAATCTCGGCTTCGATTCTCTCATTAGGAAAAAAAGTGCAAAATTCTTTAATGATTTTGAAATTCTCAGGGACGACTCTGTCAACAATTGATTTTTCACAAATTTTTCGAAACTCAAAATTTAGGAATAAATCGTCCGCGCTGTATGACTTTAAAACGATATCAAGACTTTCCTTGTAGAAATTAACACTCCCGGTATACAAAAATATTAAAAAATGTTCGATAACGACACTCGGGAAATCGTTTATTACCATTTGATGTTCAAGTGATTCTCTCCACGGATTCGCGAATAAAGTTTCGAAATATCCCGATCGCGCCGCGAGAACCGCACTGTGCACTCTGAACTGACGGGTTGGAATTTTAATTTTGAAATCTGAGAGATTTTCCGTGAAGAATAAGTTCCTAAAACTTTTCACAAAACCGTCGAGTTTATAAGTTTTCTGAGAGTCGAAACCTCCCGACAAGTGGTAGTATATTCTGAGGCTTATTACAAATCTACCGTCTTTCAGTGGTTCCTCTTCTGAAAGTTTATATTCTCCACTGTCGGGGTGGAAAATTTTCACATATTCCTCAATTCGCGGTAGGTGTAAGTTTTCAATTATTGTTGCTGCACGCCACTCGGATAAACTGTCAACACGAGCACTACAGTGAACAACGGGTTGCAACTTCTCCTTGTCTGTTTTGCTCACAGTAATTTTCCACGAAAAATAACAATCAGTCTTTACCGCGCACTCGGTACCAATTTCTTTTAGATTGCCACGTATAATTTAATCAATCGGAGCCATATTCCAAGCGGATAATAAAGAGATTCGCGATGCCGTAATCGCGACTGACTAATGATGGGAGAATTGGGTGGTATTATATAGAGGTAAGGTGACGTCATCGTCAAACCCCACTCCTCAACATGAGTCATAGGTAAAATTAGATATTGACTAAGGGAATTGAGCTATAAAGATAATCACTTTTGTAAATAATGGAATCAAATTACTTCTACACATAAGACAAAACAGGATACTCAGGTTACAACTGTAAACAAAAGTATCAAATGATAACTGTGCAGCGAAAAACGCTACGATCATATTACATCTTGGGCCGGAAGTTGATTTGTAAACAAAGGTCATAAATTTGTCACGATCAAAGGATACCGCTGTTGGTAATCACCAATGAGATTGAATTGCATCTACGTCACAATTTTTTCATATAAACACTTGGTTCTATATTTGTCGATTCTCAAATAACATTCACATCCGGAAATCCGATACTATAAACTAATGAGGCAAATTTTATCGCGCTGTCATATTTTAAGTGTTTTCTTAGTCTAAATAATAACATGAAATTATCCAACACTCGAATTATGTAAGCATATATAGTATGAATATGTAAGTACTAAACTTTAGTGAAATTAAAAAAAAAAAAAAATGTCTTTAAGAAGCAATTGCCAAACCTCATCTTTTGTAAAATATAATACATTTAAATAATAGATTGATAAATTTTTAAATCATCCGTTTGAAAATGGATAAAGCATCTTATCGCGAATCATATATAATGCAAGCATATTTCTTGTTACATGTAATAATCATTCATATATTTTTGAATAATGTTTTATATTGTGGTAGGTTTCACCTTTAATTTCATGAATAACTCTTTTATTTTAAACCAAACATGCACGATGATTCATATGAATGGGAAAAACAAATCGAGTATATTTTTGAGATGAAATTTTATTATGAGTTTAGTTAGATTCTTTGATTGGAAAAAATGATTTTTGATATTTTTCTATGTTTGCTGTGTGTAACACGTTTTCACGAGATCTTAGGAAATGTCAACAGTTCTCCGCATTGTAGGAATGTATGGTCTTATTGCAGCCCGAAAATTTTATAGGCGCACTTGAGATTATACTGCGCTCGTTGTTTTGGATACGCTAGAAAAGATAGGGTACTCGGACTCTCGCGTGAGGTAATTAGGACCTATGGTGTTTATGAATTTGCGGGAGGTGTTTTATTTTAACATCCAAATATCTTTGGAATAAAATTGGTTCGAGCATAATGCATATTCTTTTTGAATCTCAGTCGCCTAAAACCATTTATAGAAATCACTTCTCACCTTTCTACTCCAAAAGTATTATAATATAAAATGTATCCCTCATTTTTCTTCGGGAGTGAAAAGTTTTTCCTACCTGAAAAATTTTACGATTTTTCAAATGAGGCGTACGTTTTGATAATTGTACGCCTCATACAATCTTTGCTGTTGAATGGGTTGCAAAATACCCATTGGATACTCGAAGAGGAGTACGTGCTCGTCGGCCGATACTTCATTTCGGTAAGTAATTAATTGTGGTTAGTGATAATTTTTCTTTTTCGTTGTTCTTTGAGGATGCGCGCGAGTGAAATAGGGATTTGAGTCGGGTTAAGGGGTTAGTACACAGTGACGGTTGCATTTTTAGCGTTAAGTTCGGAAATTTCTACATAGTTCAATATTTCTGTAACAATGCTTATTTTTTAATATTTATTTATACATACACTCAAGTACTTTTTCAGAATTTTTTTTTTTTTTTTTATTGTTAAAGAAACGGGAGCTCGATGCACTGAGACGCTTGTCGGTGGTAGAGAAGATCCGAATCGACGTCGCTAAGTTAAATGGAGTGATGGACACGAGCGATACGATAGAAAAAGAAATAGATAATTTGAATAACTTGATGGTCAAAAATAATGAAGAGTTTTCGGAACGTCAGGAGGAGTTTAGTCGATTGAGGATGAAATATCAGCTAGAGATTGAAGCCTTAGAATTAAGTTTGTTTGAATGTGAGGATGAATGCGAGTGTGATAGAATATGTGAAATATTGTTATTTAAAGAACGAATTTTTGACTGGAGTGAAAGTGCGCATGATTTTGTCTGTTTGAACAATCGCGAAGACTCTGTAAATTTAAGTGAACGAATGATTAAAGAGCGTCGAAAGCATGAATTTTTAAAAACAACAGTTGTATGGACAAATGGGTATATGAGAGAAAAGTATGGCACAGAAGAGTAGATTTAAGGAATTATAAGTATATATATGTAATCATTATAAAAAAAAAAACAAATGTAATTAACAACTGAGAGAAAAAAATAAATAAAAAAATAAAAAAACAAAAACCAAAAAATTTCCTAAAATTACCTACCATAGGTAATAGTTACCGACTGCAGGTGATTATTACCGACACAGGTAATTTACCGACCGCCGTTATCTTGTTTTTTCGACCGCCATTTTGTTGACAGCAATTTTTCTAGGGAAAAACCCGGAAAATCTAGGGGAAAGTTTGAAAAATTTAGGAAAAATTCGGAAAAATCTAGCGAAAATCCGGAAAATCTAGGAAAATTGAGGGAAAATTTTGGAAAACCCCGGAAAATCGCGGAAAAATCCGGAAAACCCATGGGGTGGGAGGGGAGGAGTGGCCTAATCAGCGCACAGGGGGCGGGACCTAGGGGCGGGGAGGGGCGGGGCGGACCAATTAGCGCACAGGGGAGGGGGAGTGTGCGGGGCTGGGGAGGGTGGAGGGGTCACGTGATGGTTGAAGGAGTGGGTGTATCTGGAATCGGCATAGCTCTTCTACTAAAGCTGCTCTTGCCGACGCACAATATCTTTCGCGAACTCAGTAGCCATGATGTTTACTATAAAACTGAGTTACTTCGCGTGAAACATTGTACTTATAGCCGCGATCGATCACTTAAAAGCGTGAAAATGTAGCGCGACGAACGCAGCGCGACAACGTAGCGTGAGACTTAAATGAGTTCCCACGACTTTCACTCGGCAATGTTTTCTCGGTTATGTTTGATTACACTCAACAACGTTCGGGTATACTCGACAATGTTCACTCGGTTATTTTCGATTACAGTCAACAACGCTCGGGTATACTCGACAATGTTCACTCGGTTATGTTCGGGTTTACTCGGCAATGTTAGGGTAAACTCGAGATCTCATAATTTTTTTTTCTTTCTCATATACTTCTGGAAAGAAAAAATCTTCTTATTTCCTCCTCGAATTAAAAGCTCTTTTACTTTAGCGATTTCACATATAATTACATTATCTGGAAAAATGTCACAGAATTCTTCAATTATTTCAAAATTTTCAGGGACGGCTTGATTAACGATTGCTTTCGCGCAAAGTTTTCGGAAATTTAAATTGCAGAATAGGTCAGTAGCTTTATATAAATTCAAAACAGTATCAAGACGATCTTTACGAAAATCCACCCTTCCGGTATATAAAAATGATAGAAAACGTTCAATAACATCACTGGTAAACTCATCAATGATAATTTTACAGTTTTCGGATTCTTTCCATGTATGGCTTAATAAAGCTTCAAAATATTCCGATTGTGCCGCGAGAATCGCTCTATGGACTTTGAATACACGATCGGTTGTGATGATAGAAAAATCTGCTTGATTACCCGTTAACAATAAATTTTCGAAACTTTGCGCAAAAACGTCGAGTCGCTTACCTCGTTCAAATTCATCCCAATACTTGTAGTATATTTCCAATTTGACTGTGAATTTACCGCCGTCCACAAATTTTCCTTCTGCAAGCTCGAATTCCCCATTGTCGGTATGAAAAATATGCTTGAACTCGTCACTATAAGTTGTATGAACGTTTTCGATTGTTGCTGCTATACGCCAATCAACTGAACTGTCAATACATGCGTGACAGTGAACAATTGGTTGAAAACTTTTTTCACTGATTTTACGTGCTGTTAGTTTCCACACGAAATTATAAGCGCGCACATCACTGGAACTACACTCGTTGCCAATTTCTTCCAAAAAACCTTGTAGACATAAACGCATCGTTGTGTGGATAAAAAGTATATCAATCTATAAAAAATAGTTTTTCACTACCGACCCGAATTAACGCGAATTTAAATGACGCGGAGTGCTGCGCGAATCAAAATTAATATGGTACGGAATGTTGAGCGAAACGCAATGACGCGAATCGAAATCAAGATGGTTAGAGTGATGTGTGAAACGTTACTGACTAATGATGGTAAAATTGAGCCGACTTATATAGAGGTAGGTGACGTCATCACCAATTCCCCACTCTTCAACATGAGTCATAGATGAATTTTGAGAATTGATCGATAAAGATAATCGAATCTGTTAATAATGGAATCAAATGACTTTGACGTCCGAAACAAAACAGGATACTCAAATTATAACTGTGCAGAAAATGAAAGCAAAAGTATCAAATGATAACTGTGCAGCGAAAAACGCTATGATCATATTACATCTTGGGCCGGAAGTTGGTTTGTAAACAAAGGTCATAAATTTGTCACGATCAAAGGATACCACTGCTGGAAATCACCAAATGAGATTGAATTGTATCTACGTCACAATTTTTTCATATAAACACTTGGTTCTATATTCAGCTCTGATCAAATTACATTCACATCCGGAAACCTGATACTATAAACAAATGGAGTAAATTTTATCGCGGTGTCATATTTCAAGTGTTTTCGTAGTCTAAATAATAACATGAAATTTATCGATTCTCAAATTACATTAACATCCGGAAACTCGATACTATAAACAAATGAGGTAAATTTTATCTCGGTGTCATATTTTTAAGGTTTTCAAAGTCTAAATAATAACATGAAATTTGTTGATTCTCGAGTTATATTTACATCTGGAAACTCGATACTATAAACAAATGAGTACTATCTTGATATTTTTATAGTTTTCGTAACATAAATAATCGCATGAAATTGCCTGATGTTTGAAACTCATTTACACATATAAAATTATGAAAGTATCATTAGTAGAATTTTAATTCTGAAAAATGTAAATGAAACTCGCAATCTCGTAATATTATTCAAGTTATCCGTCATAATGAAACTGTTGAAAATTGTAGAGGAATATTTCGAGGGTTCCAAATGTCGTTCTTTTTGACGCTCTAAGAGACAAGACCATGCGGCAGCGCATCGCGGTGTAGTGTCATATTATACGATAAAAATTTTTGAAGGCTTACTTGTGATTTCAAGGAGGTCGCTGTTTATAAATTCGCGCTAGGTGTTCAAATTTCAACTCCAAATATCTTTGGAATAAAATTGGTCTGGATAAAATGTATATTCTTTTTCAATCTCAGTCTGAAAGAACGGTTCCTACGAATCACTTCGTTCAAAACAAAAAAATGTTCCCATCATTTTTTTTCTAAAATAAAAAGTATTTCCTACCGGAAAATTTTCGTGATTTTTCGGATGTGGCGTACGTGACGATTGTACGTTACATTTTAACATCTTTCATCACCCATGGACTCAGTGCTATACATGTCATACTAGGAAAGGAGTACAAAGTTGTTGGAAATTTCTTGATTTCGGTGAGTACAGGATATTTATAAACAAAAGCTCTTCCTAAGCGCGAAACATGAGGATTTCGTCTTTTATGGTAGATTTTATGAGAGTTATCTTCGTTCAATAATTAGCTGAGGTATACTTTTTTCAAGAAACGTGATCTCAATGTGCAACAAAGACTCGAAAAAGTTGCGAAAATTCAGAGCGATGTGGAGCGTTTTAACCAATTAATGGAAGAAAACGAAGAAATCGAGGGGCGGATTTCCACCCTGGAGAAAGATTTGCAAGAAAATAATGAAGAGTTTGTGGTACGCCAGGAGACTTTTTATAGATTAAAATTAAATGATGAATCAGAGATTAGGGAACTACAATTAAGGTTAGATGAATGCGTGAATGAGTGCGAAAAAGAAAAGTTGTACAAGCGATCACTGATGGCAGAGGGCGATTTTTAAAAATGTGACGAGTTGTTTAATGCGTTTTGTCTGAAAAATATTTCAAAATCAATAGATTTGAATGAGCGTCTAATTCAAGAGAGAAAAAAGTATGATATGTTAATGGGTACGACAGTGCGAGAGAATGAATATATGCGGAGAATGTATGACGTAGAGGAAAAGTTAAAAATTTTTTTTTTTTTTTTTTTTTTTTTAGGATTATTATCATATTGGTATTATCATTATAATAGCAGATTAACGTAATGTTTAAGATCATATGTTTAATTTACCTTTATAATGTTAGTTTGAATAAAAATTGCTGTATAAAAAACAATAAATACGTCCCTGTTTTACCAACCACAGGTAATAGCTACCGACCGTAGTTACCGACCGTCTCCGTCTCGGGTCCCTACCTTACCGACGCTGGGAGGGGGGTCACGTGATGGGAGGAGGAGTGGGGGGGGGAGAATCGGCTCTGTACACCTACTAACTTTGCGGTTGCTTTTATTTTTACTTCTGTAAATGTCATAAGGTGACAAAAAAAAATATGTTTGTATTTCGTAAAGAAAGAAGTAAGACGAAAGATTTTATTTTATTGCGAAAAATTTCATATGTCTATACTTTTAAAACTTATTTTTACCATCTTGCATATGCAGAGTGCGATTTTCAGACCTTTAATGACATTCTATGTAATCTTAAACTTTAATTAATTCAATTAATAATTTTTTTTATTAGGCTTGACGAAAAATTGATTAAATGACGTACTCATCTGCATATATAAAATAATTTATAATAAAAGAAGGTGTATAATCAGATGATGAATAGTAAATGAAAATTATTCTCAAACGAGTTTTTCCAGAATAGGAACATTTATTCCTCGTGTTGTTACAAGAAAATTACATGCGTCAGTGAAAATCATAGACGTAAAAACAAAAAAGAAAAATTCTAAAGGTTGATATCTGAACTGAACGATTTGTATGTGGGTGCAAACATTTTTGTGAAAGAGAAAAAAGATAAAGCCTATCGTATTGCGATACATCATGATACAATAATATTTTCAAATAAAGAACAAGCGTGCTGTTTTTAGTAATAGACAGATATTATTCAAACGGAAATGTTTGATGTATTAATGACATCGTAATTTATTCTTTACTACTTACTTTTATTGATTTAATTGAAAATAATTGTATTATTTTCATTTCTAAACTCTATAGTATTGAAATTTCAAATTTTCAAAATTCATCATACTCTAACTCGGATACAAAAACTTAAAATATTCTAATATGTAGATTTTTGATATTTTAAACAAAAAAAACAAAACATTTTCAACTTAAAACTTTAAAGGTGAGGGTTCCCGTCTGAGAATTGTACCAAAAAAAAAAAAAAAAAACTTCCGTATACGCTCAGTAGGGGCTACTATCTATTAAAGTGATTAAAGTGATGTGGTTACGCATAAAAATTTTTCTTAAAGGTTTCTTACATTGGAATTATAACATGATCATACGAGTCGAATTTACTTTTTCAAAAATCTGGACTCGAGCATATTCCGTCACTCACCTGCCCATTTTTCTTGACAAATCGTAGTTTTCAAACTTAAGTGTTTTTGCTTTTACAACCTGCATATTCGTCTTAAAGTTGGGTTTACCATTTTGAGTTGACTCAATGTTAATTCAGAATGATTGCTCATCAGAAACAAGGCGAAGCATATGTGTCGGGCTATGAGAAAAGGTACCTTAGGGTACAAAAATTCCATTTCGACTTTTTCAGCGTTTCAGTTACTTTATGAGTTGCTGCTCAGAGTAGTGAAAACGAAATTCACTTATCTTAGAAAACAAAAAAATTACAGACCTGTTTTGTACAGCAGTTTTTATCGAGTTTCGAAAAAGCCGCCGATCCCTATGATTTCACGCCTATGCCAAGAACCACAATTAAGCTCTTCACGGTTCAAGAATTTCGGTCTAAAGAAATTTTGAATACTAATGGTCACACATGGCTACTGATAGTTGTATATGTAGCGAATCTGTTCCAAGGATCGGGTTTCCACAATACGAGATTGAGATCATTGAGATTAAGTTCACTCGCGAGAGTATAACGAGACTGAGTAACCAAAATGTGTACGCTTGTTCACAATAAAAATCTCTTTCACTCTCCTTTACACTTTTACAAGGTTTTTTGATACTTGCGCGTAACATAGGCGGAAAGAAACGGATTCGCGAACACGAGGTTGAGAACAGGAAAAAGGGCTGATGTAACGTTCGGAGAAGTTCGTAAGTCAGTCGCATTCCTCTCGCGAGATCAACTTCTGCTTTCTCCTACCTCCTGCTCTTCCTCCTTCCTCCTCTCTCCGCGATCTTACCACATTTTTGTTAGTGTGTGTGAGCGCGTTCGCGCTCAACGTACCCAGGGCTCGTACTCCTCTTATGAGGAAGTGTCCGGCGAACAGCGCCAACTCGTTAAGGATTGGAACTAAAATTTATATGTAATGTATATCTGTATATACTGTGTATATAGATATACTACCGTAAACATTTTAGTTCTAATTCTTAGCTAGTTGGCGCTTTTCGACGGACACTCATTTAACTCGGAAGTACGAGCCTTGAACGCGGCTCCACGCATAAGCAATCGCGAGTGTATTAGTGTGTTTGACAGCTGAGGCAAATGTCACGATTTTCTTGTTGTTGTTTGGCAATTTTGGCGTTTTCTGAGATTCTGATGTTTTCTCGCGAAGTGGAACTGGTTCGAATGTTGCGTGACGTGGATTCTGAGCTTCCTCGGGGGTGGTTGTCTCTCGAATCGGTTCAGCTTCCTCCTCGAGTGATAAATGCGCTGATTTTAGGCGCTCGACAGAGATGTTTTTATGTTGCTTCTCGACGTCAACTGTAAACAAATTTTGTGTTACGCGGGCAATGACACGATACGGGTCCATGTAAGGAGGTTCGAGCGGGGCTTTCACGTGATCACTGCGTATAAAAACGTGTGTACAAGTTTCAATACTCTTGCACCGGAAAGGTTTTGGTTTGTTGTGATGCGGTGTTGGTGATGGCCGTATTTTTCCCATGTTTTGGCGGTGTTCTTCGATGAGGTCCTTGGGGTTCGAGGTTATGCTGACTTGAACGAAAAATTCACCTGGGAGCTGGAGTGCCGTTCTATAGAGCATCTCAACCGGGGAACTTTGTAGATCTTCCTCAAATGCGGTGCGAAGTCCAAGCATGACAGACGGGAGCACGTTGACCCAGGGGATGTCGAGTTTGCACATGAGTGCACTTTTCACAGAGCGATGCCACCTCTCTACGATCCCGTTTGACGCAGGATGGTAGGGTGATGTGCGAGATATTTTTGTTCCCAGAAATCTTGCTAGTGCCTTGAAAAGTGCGGCTTCAAACTGGGGTCCCTGGTCTGTGGTTATGGTGAGCGGTGTGCCATAGTGACTGACCCAGTGATTGAACAGCGTTGTGGCAACTGTGGCTGCCGTGGTTTCCTAGAGTAGTACAGCCACTGGCCACCTTGAAAACCGATCGATAATTGTGAGGCAATATCTGAAACCATCATGAGGGGGTAAGATTATCAGGTTGAGATGAATATGGTGAAATCGAGCATCCGGTACTGCTATGTGTTGCGGAATGACACAATTGTGTTTCTGAATTTTGGCTTGTTGACATGGAATACACTTTCTCGCCCATCTCCGTGAGTCGCTTCTGATCCCAGGTCACTTGTATTTTTCAGTCAGAGAACGGGCTGTGTTCCGGGCGCTGGGGTGTGCGAGTCTGTGCACGGTGTCAAATGCTATTGTCCTGAGGGTGTTTAGTGGATGAACGGGCGGACTATGTTGTTTCTGATGTCACAGTGGAGCATGGCGCCGTCGATGGTTACTCATTGTAGGTTGAGAGACTGTGATCGTTGCAGAAATTCTTGGAATTCCTCGTCTTTTTCTTGCTCCTCCAAGATGGATTTTGCACTGAGAACCGTGGGCATCTGGATGGTCTCCACCCTGGACAGCGCATCGGCGACGACGTTGTGCTCACCCTTGACGTGAACGATGTTGGTAGAAAATTGAGATATGAAATCCAGCTGCCTGATTTGTCGAGGTCAGTCTTTGTTCGACCGCTGAGTAAATGCGTACGTTAGTGGGTTGTGATCTGTTTTGATAGTGAAATTCCGGCATTCCAGCTCGTGTTAGAAGAATTTTTCAGCTGCGAATATGGTGAGTAGTTCACAGTCATATGTACTATAATTTCTTTCCGCTGGGCTGAGTTTCCTCAAGAAAAAACCTAGAGGTTTCCAAAATCCGTCGACCAGCTGATCCAACGATGCTCCTATGGCCACGACGGAAGCGTCGGTGGTAAGGGTGACTGGTGCCAAAGGTGATGGAAAATGCATGCTTGTGACTTGTGTGATGCTGCGTTTACATTTCTCAAATGCTTTTATTGATTCTTTGGTCCAATGTATTGGGCGTTTGTCGTTGCGGATGGATTCTCCCAGGAAAGCGTTCAGTAGAGCTTGTAGAACTGCGGCGTAGGGGATGCATCGTCGATAGTAATTCATCATCCCCAGGAATTTTCGCAGCTCGACGACAATTTCGGGAAGTTTGTACTCGGCGATGGCTTGGACCCGGTGTTGAGATGGTCGATATGTGAGGTGAGGATATCCCTCGGCGTCGATCTGGAAGCCCAGGAAGATGACCTCTGAAAGGCCCAGCTGACATTTGCTGGGATTTATTGTCAGTTTGTATTTCTTGAGACGCTCCAGGACGGTTCGTAGATGTTTCAGGTGCTGCTCCCTGGAATCCGAGAAAATAATGATGTCGTCGATGTACACGTACACGAAGTTGAGATCCCTGAAGATAGAGTGAATCTCTGGAACGTCTGAGATGCATTTTTCAAGCCGAAGAGCATGGTGATGTACTCGAAGAGTCCGAAGGGCGTGATGATGGCCGTTTTCGGAATGTCCTCGTGAGCCAAGAGAATTTGATGGTAGGCCTTTCGCAAATCTTAAGTTGTGAAAATTTTCTTCTTTTCCAGTCTTGGGAAGAGGTCTTGTATCAGAGGTGCGGGGTACCTGTCCGGCACGGTCAGTGCGTTGAGCCTCCTGTAATCACCGCAGACTCTCCAACCTCCTGCAGGTTTGCTCTGGAGATGGAGTGGGCTCGCCCAAGGGCTGGAGGATGGCCGCATGATGCCTTACTCCAGGAATTCGCTGATTTCTGCCTTTGCGACTTTTAATTTAGGTCCGGTCAGCCGGCGTGGACGCTCTGATGTGGGCTGACCTTCCGTGATGATCCTGTTAACGGTGCCTGATGCCTCTTGAACTTTAGACTGCAGTATCAGCATCGTCACTTCGGAGAATAGTTAAAGCAGCTCAATGAAAGGTCCTTGTCCTGATGATGAGGGGGTGGTTCTCGTATCCACTGTGGAAATGTCATGTTCGACGGCTTCAACGAGTTTTCCTGGCGTGGATAAGGTGGTCTCGTGGTCGTCGAGTCGCTTCTTCTGTAGGTCGATGAGTAACCCGTGTCTGGCTATGAAGTCAGCTCCGATGATAGGGTTGGTGACGTCCGCGATGGTGAAGTGCCACTGTAACGGTCGGTGGAGTCCTAGGTTGAGGGTGAAAAGCTGCTCGCCGTAGGTCTTGATGTTAGTAGAGCTTGCAGCATACAGAATAAGTGAAGTGGGGGAAGGTTTTCTCTGTACCAGGTTGCGGGGGAACACGGAAATTGAGAAACCGGAGTTTACGAGATATTTATATCCGGAGGAGTGGTCCGTGATGTGCAGCTGGTGTTCCTTGTTGCCGTCGGCGATTGCTTCTGACGACGAGAGTGGTGCTAGTTTCCCTGCTGCTTTTTTGTCCAGGTACATGGTTGTTGGGACTTCCTAGCATTTTCGCCACAGGTGTCGTGGTAAAAGCGGATGTTATTGTTTTCCCCCGTTGTCTTAGGTCGTGATTTGGAACGGCTTCTCGAGCGTTGCTGATTACTACGTTGGAGATATTGTACCTTGCGTGTGAGTGCTGCCATGGCCCTGGTGAGTTCTGCGAGGGCGTTGGTGGAGTCTGTGTCCTATGCACCTAGGTGCCGAGGATACCGCTGCTACACTGGGGTGTGAAACTTCGATAATTTTGTCGGCTTGCAGTGCCAGCTTCTCCAGGTCCACGCTCTCACTGATGGCGAGGATGCTGCGAACATTCTGGGGCATTTTTTCCATGAAAAGAGTCATCATCAGGTCAGCGTTGCAGTTTTCACCAGCAAGGTTTTTCATGCGTTGGAGCATGAAAGAGGGTTCTTCCTCATGAAAATCTAATTCTAACAATAATTTCCCCAGTTTAGAATTAGCCGTCTCACCAAATGTTTTTATCAGGCGCTCTTTAACTTGTTTATAACTGTCACTCCACGGTAGTACACACAATATCTGAGATAAAAGGTAGTATCTGGGTATCGAGCTTGGCTATAACATACTTACATTTAGTCGAGTCAGTGGTTATGTGCGCGATGCTGAATGACGCCTCGACCTGCGCGAACCAGAGACTGGGATTTTCCTTCCAAAACGGTGGCACCTTGACATTTTTTGTCACAGCTGCTTCCTGATGTTCCGGTGGTATACAATAAAAATCTCCTTCACTCTCCTCTACACTTTTACAAGGTTTTTTGACACTCGCGCGTAACATAGGCGGAAAGACACGGAATCGCGAACACGAGGTTGAGAACAGGAAAAAGGGCTGATGTAACATTCGGAGAAGTTCGAGAGTCAGTCGCATTGCTCTCGCGGGATTAACTTCTACTTCCTTCTCCTTGCCGTAGGGCGCGCCAGCTCCGTGGTGTTCCGCACATCCGAGGTCGACCCTGTCGATTCTCCCTCTCTCTTCAATCCCTCTTCTCTCTCAGATTCGTAGGAACGCGCCGCCACATACATATTAGTGTAGGGAGTAATTTTTCGAGAAAATCAATGCCGTTCGAAACTAAAATCGCTGAAACTCATCCAATACTCCACCGATTTCGTTGAAATTTTTTTACCTGCATTCTATGAAGCTATACTTACCACCAGAGTCAATGAATATCTGAAAAATATTCAGCTTTTATTGTAAATAATTGATTTGTTAGCAGCTGCTGAAAACGATTCAACTTTTTTTCGACATGCGAGGAAGTTTTTTCCTATCGAAGTTAGAAAAAACTTCTAGCGGAGAAGTTGGTTGGGACCCTTTGAAGAAGTTTTTGATAAAAAAATCAAATTGATTCGAGCAATAGTTAATGATATATCGACGTTTCATTGACAGCGCGGAACGCATTTCGACGCGCGCGCTTAACAAAATCGCTCACGCGTCTGTTGCTCTCATGCCCGTGTATGAAAAAATTCACTTATAATGCATGAAAGTGAACGATGGGTGCTAGAAATTAATTTATACCTTTGCTAATACATTGATGGGTAAGTTTCATTAGTCAGGGTATCATTGAAACTTATCTCTTTTCTCTTATAATTTCAGACACATTACAACTTCTGACATTTACAAATTTGAATCAGAAGTTGGTAAATTGGAAAAAATCATAGCTTTTTTTATTCAGGAGACTGTATTGACGTGTATCGAAGAAAAAAAATGAATAAAAAAACATTGTTGATGAATAATATTTTAATACAAACGTAAGGCCATGTTTTTCGTTATTCGGGAGGAAAAAAGTCGAGGAACGTTTAGATTAGAAAAAAAATAAAACTAGAAACGACGAAGTTGTCTAGTAGGGTTGAAAAAACTTTATGGAAATATTTACGAAGATTGTTTTATTCATACCGAATTATCGACAATATGTTCATAAGGCCGCGTCACGTTTTTAAGCCATTGAAGCGTGCGAAAGGAGTGTGGTAAATTCTTTTTGATTACCCCAGAGTTTTTGCAACGTAATTTTCATTGATCTTTAAGAATGTTCGAAATAAATAAAAATCTTCTTCAAGGTAGTTTGATTACAAAAAATATTTATTCGTCACTTTCTGCACAAAAAACGCTGAGTTACAAGCGTTTTGTGAAAAGTTCATTCATTTACCCGTCAATAAGTTATAAGTTTTGACAATTATCAGGTTCGATGAAGCATTTTAAAACAATCACAAACAAATAAACATATTTCAATATCAAAGTACAGATCATGCAAATAAATGTGTTAATAATTTTAAAAATCTTAATTATTTTTTTAAGCCCGTCTGTTTTCATTAACGCACATTAGATTATTTCTGAAAATATTTTGCTGAACTTTTCGCAGTGATTAGCATAGTCATATATTCTTACGATTAACGACACAGAATTTTTTTATACATCATCATTGAAGATAAAATGGTTGAGCCTTTCTCAGCTCTTGCTTTTCTTGATTTGTTATTAGTTTATGAACAATCTTAGTGAAAATTCCCAAAAAGTTTTCTTCAACTTTACTAGACAACTTCGTCAATTCTAGTTTTTTTTTTCAAATTTAAACGTTCCTCGACTTTTTTCCACTCGAATAAAGAAAAACATGGCCTTACGTTTGTATTAAAATATTATTCATCAACAATGTTTTTTTATTCATTTTTTTTCTTCGATACACGTCGCTAGAGTCTCCTGAATAAAAAAAAAAAACTATAATTTTTGCCAATTTATTAACTTCTGATTCGAATTTGTAAATGTCAGAAGTTGTAATGTGTCTGAAATTATAAGAGAAAAGAGATAAGTTTCAATGATACCCTGACTAATGAAACTTACCTATCAATGTATTAGCAAAGGTATAAATTAATTTCTAGCACCCATCGTTCAATTTCATGCATTATAAGTGAATTTTTTCATTCATAGGCATAAGAGCAACAGACGCGTGAGCGATTTTGTTAAGCGCGCGCGTCGAAATGCGTTCCGCGCTATCAATGAAACTGCGATATATCATTAACTATTGCTCCAATCAATTTGATTTTTTTATCAAAAACTTCTTCAAAGGGTCCCAACCAACTTCTCCGCTAGAAGTTTTTTCTAACTTCGATAGGTTCGATAGGAAAAAACTTCCTCGCATGTCGAAAAAAAGTTGAATCGTTTTCAGCAGCTGCTAACAAATCAATTATTTACAATAAAAGCTGAATATTTTTCAGATATTCATTGACTCTGGTGGTATGTATAGCTTCATAGAATGCAGGCAAAAAAATTTCAACGAAATCGGTGGAGTATTGGATGAGTTTCAGCGATTTTAGTTTCGAACGGCATTGATTTTCGAAACTGTAAAAAAAATACATTGTTTATTTTTCAGCGGATGAAAAAATAATCAGGAAAAAAATGTTCATCACAAAAAAGATGTACTTTTTTGAACTAAACATGACAGTATTTTTTGTTAAACGTTTCTCTTAAATTTTTTTTTCACCTCGGTTTGCACACTGGACAATACTTTTACCCGTTTTCGAGCGCTCGACAGGTTCTTGCATCGGGAGCCTCAATTTTTAATTGTGAGAAAATATGTTGTATTTGTCATCATCATGATACAGAAGCAAGGGGAGGAATGGAGTGGCACTTCTAAATTGATGAGAGTTTATGCAAAAGATGTATTTGAGATCAAATTCCTTTACAAAAGTCATAAAAGCGGGCAGGTGAGTGACTGGAAGTGCTGAAGTCCAGATTTTTTGAAAATGAAACGTTCTACCTATGATCATGTTACCATTTCAATTTAAGAAACGTTTAAGAAAATGCTTTATGCGTAACCACATTAATTTTATCACTAATATAATGGATATTAGCCCCTACTGAGCGTATACGGAAGTTTTGTTTTGGTATTTTTTTTGGACGAGACCCTTCACGTTCAAAGTTTTACGTGAGGAATGTTTTTTTTTTTTTTTTTTTTTGTTTAAAATATTAAAACCTGCATATTAGAATATTCTAAGTTTTCGTATCCTAGTTACAAAATGGGGCATTTTAAAAATTTGAAATTTCAATAGTACAGAGTTTATAAATGCATAAAAATTAATTTATAATCAGAAAGAATTAAAAAATAAATGGTTTCACATATCGATTTTGAAATCTTTCTACATTTTTCTATTATCATTAAGGTATTTGTATGTTCACTACACGAGATTAGGATTGTCAAACACGAATCCCACAGTTAATAGTTACGGAATCAGAAGTTGCATATTCTTTCCTGCACAACTTATTTTAGTTTAAACTAACTGAACAATAGTTTACATTATTGAAATGCATCAAGAAATACTGCACCAAATATCGATTCCTAAAATGCCAAATGCAGAAAAAATTTATTTTCGATAGATATCTATTTGGTTTTTTATGAAATGTGGCTAGGAAATGTCTGACTGTGATTTGGTAATCATATAATATACTTTTTAAATCATGCAGTACTTGCTATTCACCAGTCATTTGCAATTCACACATTTATGAAAGTGTAATGTATCAAAGATGGCCTGACGTTCATTTAATGATTGATGTCCAACTTTATCAGAAAAAGAAATCGATACACCTTCCTTGATATACCATGAATTCCTGGTACAAGTATCAAACTTTATGTTGGTGTATCGAGAGAACAATTGTGTACAAGAAGATTGTGTCCAGGCCTCAATGTATGATTGGCTTTTAGTTTGAAAACAAAATGCTTGTAGAAAAATTGCTTCTGTACCAACAAAAAGCTTTTGGGTTATGGATATACAAAAACAGAGGCATGCAAGTACTATCTAATATTCAAGCTTTTATCGTCATATATGCAATTTTTGAAAGAGTGCAACTGTCGGTAGAAGCTATGTCTAAGAATTCTCGAGACTATTTTGTAAGTTTCTTTAAAGTTTTGAAAATTTCAATTTTTGCTGGCCGAAAACAATACATATAAAAAAGAAACAAATGATATAGTTTGTACTATGTTAAAAATGTCTAATAGTTTTACTCAATACTCTCGAATGCCAGTTATTGCAACGCCGATTATCACAACGCGCCGGTTATTGCAACAGTCTCTGTTCTCTTCCACCATCACCCTACTGATGAGCGAAGCCCACGAATTTGGTGACACAGGGGAAATGCGATGACTGCGACCGAGTGCGCACTACGAACGTAGCAAGAATGGGGGCCCTACCATGGTTGAATAACCGGCGAACCTTTTCCCCGAGCTGTTGCAAGAACCGGCATTCAAGTTTACGTTTTAAGCCAAGAAGGTAAACATTTTGTTTTAAAGACATTTTTCTTGTTAGCAGCAGGATTATCGAGTTTCTTGATGCTTTTATTCAAATTTTTAATCATCTTATATAACAGAAGGTCTTTACAAGATATACTTGAATCAGTTCATCTTAATATTTTGACTGAGAAGAACAACGCTAAAAGTAAAAAAGTTATGTCGATTTGTAACAAAACTTGCATAGGCTTCATTTTAGGATTTTCGATAGCATTCAACATCATATTTATAATATTAGATCGTAAGACCGGTAAGTAAAAGATTTCATCTGACTTTGAATTCTACCGTCTTCTACCACTTCTTTATGCCCTTAGTAGTTCCTAATCACGCAAAACTTTTAAATAAATCGAAATACTTTTTGATAGCCATTAATACCGCACGAGAATGCATAACATTCATTTTTGGGTGAAGAAATATTGCATGAGGTTGAGCAATAATTTGAGTAAATTTTTTTAGTGATTCTAACATTTAAAATCAATTCTTTGTGTAATCATATCGTGGAAGGAACTCATTTGAATCCGAGGTGTGCTCATCTATTGCGCTTTAAAATTCGAATTGCAACACTGGTTCGTAAGATATGGAAGTAAAATCATGTATTTTCCTTTCCTTTTTTTTTCCGCAAAAAGTCGAAAAAATTGACATTAACGCTGCTTATTTCCATACATACGATTTTGTATTGTCTATTAATAATTTTGTTACAGAATATTTTTTCCTGGATAATATATATGACATTTGCCGCTACGAGGAGCACAGCGCTGGTGTTAATCACATTGCCAACTGCTCATCTTCAAACGCTAAGTTTTGAGTTGTAAGAATTTTTTATATCCTACATGTGTTTGACATTGTGAAATTCTCTTAAGGACTTTTTCAGATTCGCAGGTAGAAATAATGAACCTGGAGCTCTCAGTGGATTCAAATGGAGCATTAAAAGGCACCAAATATTGTTGTCGTTTGTGAAAAAAATACGAAGTTTTTACTCGAAATACTTACTTTTTGATTTACTGCAACATATTTTCTTAACGTGTTTTTTGGCGATGTCAATACATTACATAAATTACAATCTAAACGGAACGAGGGTATTTAGAAAAAGCTTGAACGAAAATCAACTATAATGGTTACCTAACACCTCGCGAATCAAACTACCAAAGGTCTTTTTAATCTGAGATCGTTTCGTTTATTTGATTGCAGACAAATTAGCAACTTGGACAATTCTCAATCGTTTTTCAATATTCAAAAACGGATATATAAGTTTACAGCAAGAAAGATCTCATTTCTGAAACAAAAAATTAGAAAAAAATTTGTCTGGCCGAAATAGATTGACGATACTCGTTTATTTTCGGAGACAGAAATTTTTCTTGCCCCCGCTCCACGGGTGGTCGAAAACGATTAAGAATTGCCCATGTTGACGATGAATTTAATAAATTGCAACTAAACTTACAAAATTATCTCAGATTGCAAAATCCCTCGTTAGTTAAATTCAAGATATCTTAAGTAGCCATTATATTTACCTTTTGTTAAGGCTTTTTGTTGGTGTTGTAGTGTTAAGTGTTTATACTTTTCATACGACATAGTTACTTCAGAAGTGTAGTTTCAATGTCATTCATTTACATGAATAATTTTTTTCTTTTTATTTCAGATGATAATCGTAAAGCCAATGTTCATTTTCTTGTGGAACAATTTGGCAACATTTACTATTGTTAGTACATGTGATAAGCTAATGCAAGGAAGTTTGGCAATTTCGGATGCTGCTTTTTCTTCCAAGTTTTTCAATTTTCCAACACCTCAAAAGATTTGTATACTTTACGTTATCATGAGAAGTCAGCGTCTTGAAGGGGTGACAGCTGGTGGATTTTCCCTCATGAATTTGGAAACATTCAAAAAGGTATAATATTGTGAACTTTGTCACGGATTTTTGTGTTTTGTATCAGTCGGTAAAATTAATGTTTGAAATGAATAATATGTTGCAGTCATAATGAATTTATCCGTGCCAATGTACTTAATATTGATGTAAATTTTGACGGTATAATACAATATTCAATAACGTATCACCGTAAAAGAAATTTAATGATACTATGAAAAATTTGTTTTTGAAAATCTAAACTTTTTAAAGGCTCTGAATGTTCAATTAACCTGATATGTTTTAGATGTCTCAAACAGTATTTTCGTATTACATATTTTTGCGAGATTTTATGCGAAACACATAATCAGAATCCAGTTGACTGTTTATATATGTATTGATTCGATAAAGAATCAATTAAACAGTTTATTCTTCTAAAACCTACCTCCTCTTTTTACATGAAAAAAACATCCTAATCACTTGACAAAGAAGCCATAAAGTTTTCAATAAACACCTATAACAACAATGAATGGTGAATTATCTTCCTGGCTGTCACAAAATTTTATTATCGGACTTAAAACAGCTTTTTCGAAGTAGAGTGCAACTGCATGATTCCAAAAATATGAACATGGTTAGAGGTAAGAAGATGTTGCAAAACACGATTGAGAAAGAATGGCTTATGAATTTCTCATTCATGACAGTAATAATACAAGCGAATATCAGAACTTGGTTTATAAAAGATAATGATATTCAATAGTTTGAGTCGTTTTCTGATACACCATACAAATCGCGACCGATACTTTTACGATGCCAATCTACTGCACATGTGAACAGAGTGGAACTCCAGCCAACTGCAACAGTTTTTAATTAATTTTTACGTCCCTCAAAATTTGATTAGTGACTGTGTCGTGCGCTTATCAAATTAAATATTTTATTTTTTTTCTGCTCCACGGCACCACAACTGTAATAAGCACTCTTCATATCATATGCCAAAGTTGAGCATAATTTGGAGTTATTTTCTACTCCACTATAGAGACGTGAGCCTAATGAAATTTCAAAATCCATGACACTAGAGTAGCATGCGATATTTTAATTGCCAGAGAGAGTGTGCACCCTTGCTTGCATCAAAGTTTATCAATATGCGAATGCTTAGTTTATCTAGAGCCTCTAGTTGAGCATGCACGTTTATATTCAGCTAAAAGCTTTGTGCTTATAGTCTACAGAAAAAAAGAGTGGCTTTACAGCATGTTCCGCCATATGGCTTTAAGGAAACATCTATATATCGATTTGACCTAGTCGTTTGTATTCAAGTACAATTTGTAACATATTCTTGGACGAGAAAATTTCGTTATTTTTATTTTTTTTATTATGAAAACACGATGGGTGAAAACGAGGTTGAGTATGGTGTAATAGTCGTGATTTTCAAAAAATATAACTCGAAAACATTTTTATTCTTCACGGAATTGGCACCTGTGTCGTAAGATTTCGCGTTCTATATTATTTTGGGGACGGAAAAGAAATCACAAACAAACATTTTTGTTACTTTTTTGCTTTTTTTGTGTGTTTACACAAAACATATAAATGTTTTTGCTATAAATATATTGTTTCGAATTTCGTTTTCAACAGCAGCAATATCTATGTATGGTTACTGTTCACGGAATGTACCTTTAATTTTCCACTCGTCATCTATAAAAAAAGAATGTAATTCCATGAAACTACCGTATTGTTTGTCAAAATATTTTTTACCTCCTAGTTTTATAATCGTCATGGGGATAACTTAGCAGGCCAGCACTAGCACTTATTTGACTAATTTGCGACTTTACACGTACTGCTGATTTGGGATTGTAATTTCAAACAGATAAATATCGTTTGTATATGGAATTTGTAAGTCCCTTCAGCTCGTTAGCAAAAACAGTTTTTCGTTTTTAGAAAAATATGAAACAAAAGTTTGTAGTTTATCGTTCCATGAAAAGCAAATTTTTCTGAATTATTCAAAACCTACAAAAAAGAGGTAAGAATTGAGCAACATCTTCCGTTATCCTAGAATAACAGTCAAAAGCGTTTTGACAAAATATGTGACTAGGAATAACAGAAGGAGGTTTAAGAGCCGTACACCGTAAGATTCATATTTGTCTTCTCCCTTATTTATGTATCCTCGCAGTCAGATACACGGGAATATTAGAAAACGCTGCGTAGATACGATAGCTAGCTCGTTTCGAGTGAGAGTACAAAAGGGTCTTCTATGGAGCGTATTAATTATCTATGGAAATACCCCGTTTTTTTCAGATCGACTGGTTTTGGTGATGTACTTGGATAGCGGTTTCCCAAATTCGTTTTTCACATGCTTTTCCTACAGCTCGCGAGTACGCGGATTCTAATCCTCAATAGTTGTTTTTTTTTCTTTCTTTTTCTTTATTGTTTTCATTTGACTCGTTCGGAGCTATACTATTCGCTCTAAATTTTTTACATCATGCCTAATTTTTTTCAACAATCCATTTTTCAAATGATTCAACTACTCCTTCATTGTTTATAAAAATCCATTTTTTTACAAGATATTAAGTATCTTCAATTTTTCCGAACATGTTCAGTACGTTGAATACTTAATTTGAAAATAGATTTATCTTTGAGAAGAAAAGTAACTTTCCCTTCGTAGCTGTAAAAATTCTGAAAAAGTTCAAGTTCATTTAATTTTTTCTAATGAATGTGATGTTGAAAAAGTTTTTATTTGGATTTTATGACAACATAGGTACATTTTTTTTTTTTTTTTTTTTGTATTTACCGAGATGTTACAGTGTTGAAGAAACATTCTGTAGTTATGAGATTTTTGGGAACCTTCGAACAAAAGGCGTTTCTTAGAGTAAAAAAATATATATTTTTCTCACAACTTTACAACTATGTTCAACCGTTTTTTTACATTTCTTCCGAATGAAAGTTTATTCTTACATTTTTCGAAATTATTTTACAAAGTAATAAAAAACTATCTTACAACGAAAATTATAATAAGAATAAGAAAATATTGTTAAGATAAATGCCAAAAAATCTCTAACTATTTTTCCATTGAATTTTTCAACAATTTATAGTTTCTCATTTTGAATGTTTGAGAAAAATTAAGAGATTCCAACTTTTCGAAACTGTAGGTCTCCTTCATTATTTATTTCAATTGACAATTGGACTTTATCATTATTAAAACGTCAGTGAAAAAACAAAAGTTGTTAAATGTAAGTTTATGTTCAATAGAAGCGTTGTTTTCAATATGTACAGTTTTGATGAATGATTTCTTTTTTTCTGTGAAAGTTTTTTTTTATTTTTGAAAATACAAATAAAAAAAACTTGAAAACTGTTCCGTCTGAGGAAATGTGAATTAAAATGAACAATCAGGGATATCTATATTTTTAAATTCTTCAAATTTGCCAAGTTGTCTGAAATTTTCAAGTAAAAGGTTTAAAATGGATGTAAAATTCGATATCAATCTAGAAATCTTTTGGCATTTTACTGAACACCTTTCTTGGTTTTTTCAAAATTAATCGTTTGTATAGAACACAAACATGAAAAAAAAAACTTTCGGTTTACTGCTAAGTAGTGAGTAACTTTTTAAGAATAATTCAACTACGCTGTTATAACAAATTACCATCTTTTCTCTCAGTCAGATCTTGTTTTTACGATTTTGTGAAAAATAATTTTTTCTTGTATTAAAACTTTTGAATTTTCGTAAACTTTTTTCCTTGCGTACTTGGATCATTGGTTCATTATGCAGCTATATGAGTATTGATTGAACTTACGAACTTTGCTTTTTATACATTCAGAAAGTTTTTCTATTCTTCTAAACAAGAGCTGGTTGAAGAAAAAAATTGTCAATTCTGAGATCAGAGTGCTCGCATACCCCTGAAAATATTATGTAACGTACTTAGGACTTGAATTTTATAATGACGAGTGTGAAGTTTGTAGACCGAGGCGAAGCTCAGGCTCACAATCACACGAGTGGATATAAAATTTCGATTCTAGTCATGTACGATATTTTATGTACCGAGGACTAGGAAACGAGTTTACAGTTTTTGAACTGAACGAGAAACGAGTTTTCTATTCCAGCGATACATAAGGATACTTATTTTCCTGCAGCAAAATGACTGTTGACAAGTGCAATTTTCAAAATTATGGGAAAAAAATCTTAGAATATTTGGAAGGTATGTATATATTTTTTTTAATTTAACAAACCGTTCGAAGAAGTTGGTTGGGTAAAACAAAATTTAAAAAGGGTTGCTTGACACTTTCGAAATTTTCAGAAGTGAAAGAAAAATTTGCCCCCTTTCCGGTAACGCAAGAAGAGGAATTTTAATGATGCATCACACTGCTTCAATCAGTCAACAATGTTTCTGGAGATGAGTCGATTATGGCAACTCTCGCACTCTACCTTATCTTTTCAGTCGTCGATCCAACTCCAGTGCCATAAAAGTACTATATAACTACCTCGTTATAACAAAATATTGTTTCATTTCTTTCTTGCCAAAAACATGGTGAAAAACGTTTATGCACAGATAACATATCCGACGTAAACTTCGAATTGACACTTAAAGAAGCAAAGATTCAATCATTATCTATTCATCGTGATAATTCATCAAATAATCCACCCATGAAGCAAAAAAAAAATTATAATAAAAAACATTTGGCAGGCTTACAGGACAAAAAATGTCTTGTATATGTGGCTAAAGGTTACAAAAAAGATTACTTAGTTTTCTTGAAAGACAATAAAAATGTTTGTTTAATAAAAACTTTATTCCATGATGTGTAAGTATGTAGAGTACCCGGGATAAAAAATCAGAGTATCCTTTAGTCTCAAGAGTATTTGAGTCTCCAAATTTATCATTAAGAGTATTCCGTTTGGCAAAACGGAATACTCATTCGGAGGCTGTTGGAGACTCGAGTCTCCGAATTGAATACTCGAATCTTCAATAGTCTCCAAATGAGTATTCCGTTTGGCAAAATGGAATACTCAAGATACTCTTGAAACTCAAACGATTCTCTTGTTGTTGCTTTCAAGAAATAGAGTATTAAAATCGGAGATCAAAGGTGACTTTAGGAAACTTTTGGAGATTCGCAAAAAAAATTAGTTTACTCTCAGAGACTCACAGTCACCTTTTTTTAAAATTTTGTATACTCTCGGAGACTCCTTTGATACTCTTGGATACTCATGGAGACTCGATGATACTGATTCCGAGACCTAAGATACTCTTGGTGACTAAAACGATACTCTGATTTTTTATCTTGGGGTAGCTATCAAGGGAAAGGTATGATGATACATTAGAGGAAATCATCACGCAATTATTCTAAAAAGTACCCATAATATACGTGCGTTTTGAAGGAAACGCAAAAGAACTAATACACTGAACTCTCATTTATATCCTCACTCTCCTTCTCACTCTACTCTCAGTAATATCCGAAAAATCTATTGAAATCGAAGATATAACTGAGTAGAGTGAGAAAGAAGAGAGGATATAAATTAGAGTTCAGAGAAGCATGTTATGAAATACATATGATTAAATATGTTTCAATCAAAGTTGACCATTATTCGTCATCGCATGCTATTAAACAATTTACAGGTAGGCCCGATCCATCGAACAAATTTTATTTCTATTCTTTTTATTTCATGAAACCGTAAAACAGCAATTTTAAAAAATAATTTTTTTAGTAAAGAGATTCAAAATCAATTCATTGTGTAGTCACATCGCGGAAAAAGCTTCTCCCGATTCCAGATGTGCTCATCTTCTGCGCTATAATATGCGAACAGTCACATTGGTTGGTAGTGTATAAAAATATAAAAATTTTTTCATGTTATGTACTTTTTTGTTGCTAAGGCAGTTTGAAAAAATGACCATTCACGCAGCGTATTACAGATAATTCGTTTTATAACAACTGTGATTTTTTTACAGTTATTTTCTGTATGGGTAGTAGCAAATGTGTCATTTGCCCCTGTAACTGATACGCCTCTGGTATTCTTTACATTACCGACAGCTCATCTTCGAACGCTGGGTTATGGGCTAGAGTATCTAAATATTCTTCGAATCCTTTTTTTTTTATACATTAAAAATCATGTTTGGACTTTTGCAGATTCGCAAGTAAATGTACTGAACCAAGAGCTGTAGCAATTTTAAGATGATGCATCAAAAGGCACCAAATATCGCTGTCGTTTGTGAAAAAAAACGTTGTTTTCTCTCCAAATTCTTATTCCTCAGTTTACTGCAACATACTCTTAAAGCATGCGTTGTGGCAATGGCAATACATTATGTGTTTATATTTTCCACATTACAATGTTACATTCACAGCCTAGTTCGAATCTCGTTTATTATTTTAGTAAATTTTGAAATTTTTTTAGAGGAAAGAGACTAGAAAAATATTGTCTTTTACGTTAGCAACTTTGAAAATATGAGCTATTATTTGTTCATGTGATATGCTGATGCAAGGAAGTCTTGCAATCGCGGATGCTGCGTTCTCTTCGGAAACATTTAATTTTTCATCATGCCAAAAGATGAATATACTTTACATTATCATGAGAAGTCAGCATCCTGAAGAAATGACAGCAGGTGGACTTTTCCCTGTGACTTTGGAAACGTTCAAAATGGTATGAAATTCCGGGCTATGTCATCTATTTTCTTAGTTATTAATGAGTCAGTGAAAGTCATGGTTAGAGTAAAATATTGCGGTCAAAATGGATTGATCGGTGCAAAAGTACTGATAATGAATGTAAATTTTTAGCGTATAACTGAGTATACAAAAAAGAATCACCGTGAAAGAAATTTTATTTTTTCCTACTGTAAAATTTTGTATTGTTTTTTTTTTTTTTAATTCTGAATTTTCTAATCGTTACTTCATGTTTAACTGACCTGATACGTTTCAGATGCATCAACCAATATTTTCGTATTGCATTTTTTTGAGAGAATTATCTTACTGGCCGTCACAAAATTTTATCATCCAACTTACAGTAGCTTTTTCCATGTAAAGTGCAACTGCATATCGCCAAAAATATAAAAAAGGTTACAGAGAAGCGCATGTTGCAAAAAACGATTGGGAAGAAATTACTCGAAAGTTTATCATTTATGACGGTAATAATCTGACCGAATTCAAGTATTTTGTTTGTAAAAGATAAAAATATCCTAAAGCTTGAGTCGTTTTCTGATATACCACACAAATCGCGACCGATACTTTTACGATGCCCATCTACTGCTCAAGTGAACAGAGTGAACCTCCAGCCAACTGCAGCAGTTTTTAATTCATTTTTACGTCCCTCAAAATTTGATTAATGACTATAATAAGCACTCTTCATATCTTATGCCAAAGTTGAGCATAATTTGGAGTTGTTTTCTACTCCAAAATCGAGATGTGAGCCTAACGAAATTTCAAAATTTACGGCACTAGAGTAGCATGTGATTTTTAATTGCCAGAGAAGTGGGCACCCTTGCTTGCATCAAAGTTTATCAATATACAGATGCTTAGTTTATTCGGAGCCTCTAGTTGAGCAGGCACGTAAATATCCAGCTCTTTGCTCATAGTCTACAAAAAAAAGAATGTCTATGCACAAAAATAAGAATGTCTATGTTTCGCCATATTGCTTTGATTAAAAATTCGGCTTGGCAATGAGAGCTTCCGCTCCGTAACGTCCGGGCCAATTTGTCACAAGTTTAATGTCTGCGCGCTTCCGAACATTTTCCATAGTCTTTCCATAGACCGCATTGTTCATTAATTTATACTGATTCTTCTCAAATTCATTTTTTGCATTTTTTCGCATCTCGCTATTCAAATTAATGCAGGGTTTTAACCAAGCAGACTGTTTAAATTTTAACACTCTGTGAATGCGCTTGAGAAGAAGGCCATGAGTCAATGCTTGCCTCAAATTCCTGTAGTAAATCACGTAGTGCGTTTTCATCTCCAAGTTGGTAAGTAACTTTAGATTTTTTGAGCCAGGAGGGAGCTTTTTCTCGGCACAAAAAGGTAAGTCGTTGGGCGAGTCGTGAAGGATCTCGGGATATTTGAGGTCAACCTCGAGAATGTAACCCTCCTCTGACTCATCGCTGACATCCTAACAAAAATTTTGATCAAAATTTTTAACCCACTTGAAATTCCCGTATGGTAAACATTGAGTCATAGCCCACCCATACAGGTTATTTGCATCATAGTACATTATATGACTTTCATCTTTTTGAGGGTCAAAGGTGTTTGGAAAATATGGGATGTTTGCGTGAGCGTATCGATTACCGCAAAAACTAATGCCTCCACGAATACCTCGCTCGATGAAAAGCACCATGTCGATATCGCTGAGAAGTTCGAGTTCGATGTCGGTATACTTCAGCATCGCATCCCACGCAAGTCCAGGAGTTGTATAATAATGGGCAGGGTCAAGTCCGTAGACTTTGAGACAGTTGTCGCGAAAGTTCTCGAAAACGTCGGCTAAGAGTAGGACATCGGTTTTCATGTAGAGGTCCGAGTACTCGCCGAGTGTCTTGATCTCGAAAGTCTGCCAGACAGTTTGCGCGTGGCTGTAATCAAAATATTTTTTTTTTCCGATGTATTCAAAGTTTTCTATGTAGAATATAAAAATTTTATTAGATGCTTACTCATAATCCTTATCCGAGATGTCACTACTGGTCAGGGTACTATAAAATGCCTCTTTGGGTGGGAGCTGAGTGCCAATGAACTTTTCCCACGAGTCCAGATACTCGTAAGGAAATACCCCTTTCTTTGTCAAAAGCGAGAGTCACTCTACGTCAAGGTCAGGGAACTCTTTTATGACGATCGTCTTCTTGTCCATTGTCAAATATGAGGAGAGCTTGTCCAGTAATAATGCCATGAAGCGTAGCGAGTCAGCAAATCGAAGAGATATTTTACTATCTTTGATATGTTTTGTAAAGGATATATATCTCTCCGAGGTGACAGGAATCAAGTTGACTCGACCCTCGACGCATTGTGCGATCCTCTTGATCACCAAGTGTCCGTCATAACCGCTGAGATTGTGAAATACCACCTGAAAATTATCATATAAAATTCAATTTAAAAAAAAAAAGAAAAAAAATGAAATTTAAAAGTCTGAAATGATCTGAACTTTAGAAAAAAGTGTACACTTGCAGGAATAGTCAGCGTGTTCTAGTAGAGAAGATTACAACGTTGATGAGCTGCTCCTCTAAATTGTCCTGTGAGATGGCAATGGTCGCGAACTCTCGTTTGATGGTGCAGTGACTTGTTGCAAATGTGGCAGTTGACGGCATTGCGGTATCTCACCAATTCCTCAGGAGTGATTGGCGTCATCTCCTTTGGAGCTTCAGCCTCAACTTGACGAGCGAGAGCCACCAATTCTTGGGAAAACCATTCAGCTGGATCGGTTCCCCTATAGCTCTCGTAGCGACACTTGCTCTCGTCGTGACTACATTTAATGTAATATCCGACACTGCACGGTTCGTGGACTGCGGTGACTTTGGTGTTGGTCTCTGATGGTATCTCCACTTTCTTCAACAAACATTCAAAGTCTGCGTATACCACGTAGGGGACTCTCTCCTGGTTCTTATGATTCTTGAATTTCAGCGATTCATTCTCTCCTGGCATAATGACTTTGCATGGATCAAATTTTCTGCAGTCAACATCTTGCGCGGTCAACTTCTCCTGAGATTGGAAGTAGTGGAGGCATCTATCACAAATATGATGTTTATGACCACGTTTAGATAGTTGCGTGCCAACTAGCCGAGCAAGGTCCTTAATCCACACCCAGTGAAAACGTTGAGGTTCCTGGGCAGCTTCTTCATCCTCAACTTCTTCCGCATCTTCTTCTGTGTAGTAGTTTTCCAGAAGAAGAAGATTTACATAACGTGACTTCTTATCCTCTGTGATGTAGATAGGATAAGTGGAGAATTTCTCACCCTTCCTTTTTTGTAGAATGTAAACATTGATGAATACGTCATTTTGCTTTTCAAACACTTTCACTTGTCGAGGTACCACTGGGAATGTTATTCCGTCAAAGGTCAATTCCCTCTCGTATCTTTGATAGTAGGATAGCCGACCAGGATTTTCAACTTTTATATCCACCAGATGCAACGCAGATAATACCGACCATTTGAAACATTCGTCGTCAAAGTTTTGCACATTGATACATGCCTTTTTATTGACAATAGGGTTGGGCAGCTCGATGTATGATCCTGCGTGCATTGGTTGGTAGGAATTGAAATTTACTTCGAGACCGATGATTCGTCTAAGCGTCCATCCGGATCCTTGCTGTTGGAACTCTTCTACTTTGTGCGGTAGTTGATTTTGCACATGCGTAGAGAACCAGCTCTCAAGATCCGTAGTTTGCAGAACGACGGCATTTTTGGTGAAGAGTATCTTAATTTCCACGACCTCGACATCGTCCTTGATGATGGCGAACTGGACACCGAGGGCGGTATTCACTTTTAACGCGTTGTAGCGCACAAGCAAATCCTTGACCTTGGGTATGAACGACCTCTTGGATTCTTCGAGAAAGTCTTCCAAGTCTAGGTGGCGAAGATAAGTGATGATGCCGGTTTGGATGCGTTTGTCGAATGCCGACTGAACGTCCTCCCACGCAATGTTTTCGGCTATACCGGCACCACGCACTACGAATTCGCTCAACTCGCGATTGTAGCACTTTAAACGTGTGATGAGGCGCGCACATTGTAACTTTACAGTATTTCGCGTTTTACGCGCTAAAACTGTCAGACGTTGCACGCAAGAGTCGGCTTCTTCGATCAGGGTTGCTGCCTCGGAAGCGATTACCGGACGCGTTGATAAAAGCCAGTAGATAGGCTATGCCAATTCTAGATACCTTCACTCTTCCACGCATCACGTGACCCCCCCGCCCCTCCCCGGCCCCGCACACTCCCCCACCCCTGTGCGCTAATTGGTCCGCCCCGCCCCTCCCCGCCCCTAGGTCCCGCCCCCTGTGCGCTGATTAGGCCACTCCTCCCCTCCCACCCCATGGGTTTTCCGGATTTTTCCGCGATTTTCCGGGGTTTTCCAAAATTTTCCCTCAATTTTCCTAGATTTTCCGGATTTTCGCTAGATTTTTCCGAATTTTTCCTAAATTTTTCAAACTTTCCCCTAGATTTTCCGGGTTTTTCCCTAGAAAAATTGCTGTCAACAAAATGGCGGTCGAAAAAACAAGATAACGGCGGTCGGTAAATTACCTGTGTCGGTAATAATCACCTGCAGTCGGTAACTATTACCTATGGTAGGTAATTTTAGGAAATTTTTTGGTTTTTGTTTTTTTATTTTTTTATTTATTTTTTTCTCTCAGTTGTTAATTACATTTGTTTTTTTTTTTATAATGATTACATATATATACTTATAATTCCTTAAATCTACTCTTCTGTGCCATACTTTTCTCTCATATACCCATTTGTCCATACAACTGTTGTTTTTAAAAATTCATGCTTTCGACGCTCTTTAATCATTCGTTCACTTAAATTTACAGAGTCTTCGCGATTGTTCAAACAGACAAAATCATGCGCACTTTCACTCCAGTCAAAAATTCGTTCTTTAAATAACAATATTTCACATATTCTATCACACTCGCATTCATCCTCACATTCAAACAAACTTAATTCTAAGGCTTCAATCTCTAGCTGATATTTCATCCTCAATCGACTAAACTCCTCCTGACGTTCCGAAAACTCTTCATTATTTTTGACCATCAAGTTATTCAAATTATCTATTTCTTTTTCTATCGTATCGCTCGTGTCCATCACTCCATTTAACTTAGCGACGTCGATTCGGATCTTCTCTACCACCGACAAGCGTCTCAGTGCATCGAGCTCCCGTTTCTTTAACAATAAAAAAAAAAAAAAAAATTCTGAAAAAGTACTTGAGTGTATGTATAAATAAATATTAAAAAATAAGCATTGTTACAGAAATATTGAACTATGTAGAAATTTCCGAACTTAACGCTAAAAATGCAACCGTCACTGTGTACTAACCCCTTAACCCGACTCAAATCCCTATTTCACTCGCGCGCATCCTCAAAGAACAACGAAAAAGAAAAATTATCACTAACCACAATTAATTACTTACCGAAATGAAGTATCGGCCGACGAGCACGTACTCCTCTTCGAGTATCCAATGGGTATTTTGCAACCCATTCAACAGCAAAGATTGTATGAGGCGTACAATTATCAAAACGTACGCCTCATTTGAAAAATCGTAAAATTTTTCAGGTAGGAAAAACTTTTCACTCCCGAAGAAAAATGAGGGATACATTTTATATTATAATACTTTTGGAGTAGAAAGGTGAGAAGTGATTTCTATAAATGGTTTTAGGCGACTGAGATTCAAAAAGAATATGCATTATGCTCGAACCAATTTTATTCCAAAGATATTTGGATGTTAAAATAAAACACCTCCCGCAAATTCATAAACACCATAGGTCCTAATTACCTCACGCGAGAGTCCGAGTACCCTATCTTTTCTAGCGTATCCAAAACAACGAGCGCAGTATAATCTCAAGTGCGCCTATAAAATTTTCGGGCTGCAATAAGACCATACATTCCTACAATGCGGAGAACTGTTGACATTTCCTAAGATCTCGTGAAAACGTGTTACACACAGCAAACATAGAAAAATATCAAAAATCATTTTTTCCAATCAAAGAATCTAACTAAACTCATAATAAAATTTCATCTCAAAAATATACTCGATTTGTTTTTCCCATTCATATGAATCATCGTGCATGTTTGGTTTAAAATAAAAGAGTTATTCATGAAATTAAAGGTGAAACCTACCACAATATAAAACATTATTCAAAAATATATGAATGATTATTACATGTAACAAGAAATATGCTTGCATTATATATGATTCGCGATAAGATGCTTTATCCATTTTCAAACGGATGATTTAAAAATTTATCAATCTATTATTTAAATGTATTATATTTTACAAAAGATGAGGTTTGGCAATTGCTTCTTAAAGACATTTTTTTTTTTTTTTAATTTCACTAAAGTTTAGTACTTACATATTCATACTATATATGCTTACATAATTCGAGTGTTGGATAATTTCATGTTATTATTTAGACTAAGAAAACACTTAAAATATGACAGCGCGATAAAATTTGCCTCATTAGTTTATAGTATCGGATTTCCGGATGTGAATGTTATTTGAGAATCGACAAATATAGAACCAAGTGTTTATATGAAAAAATTGTGACGTAGATGCAATTCAATCTCATTGGTGATTACCAACAGCGGTATCCTTTGATCGTGACAAATTTATGACCTTTGTTTACAAATCAACTTCCGGCCCAAGATGTAATATGATCGTAGCGTTTTTCGCTGCACAGTTATCATTTGATACTTTTGTTTACAGTTGTAACCTGAGTATCCTGTTTTGTCTTATGTGTAGAAGTAATTTGATTCCATTATTTACAAAAGTGATTATCTTTATAGCTCAATTCCCTTAGTCAATATCTAATTTTACCTATGACTCATGTTGAGGAGTGGGGTTTGACGATGACGTCACCTTACCTCTATATAATACCACCCAATTCTCCCATCATTAGTCAGTCGCGATTACGGCATCGCGAATCTCTTTATTATCCGCTTGGAATATGGCTCCGATTGATTAAATTATACGTGGCAATCTAAAAGAAATTGGTACCGAGTGCGCGGTAAAGACTGATTGTTATTTTTCGTGGAAAATTACTGTGAGCAAAACAGACAAGGAGAAGTTGCAACCCGTTGTTCACTGTAGTGCTCGTGTTGACAGTTTATCCGAGTGGCGTGCAGCAACAATAATTGAAAACTTACACCTACCGCGAATTGAGGAATATGTGAAAATTTTCCACCCCGACAGTGGAGAATATAAACTTTCAGAAGAGGAACCACTGAAAGACGGTAGATTTGTAATAAGCCTCAGAATATACTACCACTTGTCGGGAGGTTTCGACTCTCAGAAAACTTATAAACTCGACGGTTTTGTGAAAAGTTTTAGGAACTTATTCTTCACGGAAAATCTCTCAGATTTCAAAATTAAAATTCCAACCCGTCAGTTCAGAGTGCACAGTGCGGTTCTCGCGGCGCGATCGGGATATTTCGAAACTTTATTCGCGAATCCGTGGAGAGAATCACTTGAACATCAAATGGTAATAAACGATTTCCCGAGTGTCGTTATCGAACATTTTTTAATATTTTTGTATACCGGGAGTGTTAATTTCTACAAGGAAAGTCTTGATATCGTTTTAAAGTCATACAGCGCGGACGATTTATTCCTAAATTTTGAGTTTCGAAAAATTTGTGAAAAATCAATTGTTGACAGAGTCGTCCCTGAGAATTTCAAAATCATTAAAGAATTTTGCACTTTTTTTCCTAATGAGAGAATCGAAGCCGAGATTGCTGACGTAGGAAAATTTCTACTTCGAGGAGGAAAACAAACAGTTTGTTCATTCAAAAGGTTTATGTATGAGAAAACAAGAAAATTTAAACAGACAGTGCGCGCAGATAGACTTGGCAACAGTGTGTCAACGTGGCAACAGTGTGTGCGATCGAAAACGTTTGTAAACAATTTAAAACGTGCGTGAACAATTGGAAACGTTCGTAAACAATTGAAAACAATTTACAACGTTCGGCAAAGTTCGTGAATGTTCGACAATTTTCGGTTAAGTTCGTAAATGTTCGGGTGATCGATCGCAGCGCCAACATTTACAAGTGCGACGTTTCACGCGGAAAGAGTCAGTCTACTGACGAAACTGACAAATAAAGTATCGAACTTGAGCGCTACAGTTTATCGCGCTACGGTTTGTCGCGCTACGATTTGTCGCGCTACGGTTTGTCGCGATACGATTTGTCGCGCTACGTTGTCGCGCTACAGTCACATGCTATAAGTACAGTGTTTCACGCGAAGTAACTCAGTTTTATAGCGAACATCATGGCTATCAACGGTGCTAAAGACGTGGTGCGTTGACAAAGACAGCTGTTGGCTGCGGGTTCGGCCAGTACTCTCGAGGTAACGGCCTTGATCGAGGAAGCCGACGCGAGTGTTCGAGAGTTGATGCTATTTGGACAAAGATGTAGACCCGAACAGAAATTCCAGTGTACGCGATTGATTATCCACTTACGCAGTTATAATCGTGAGTTGAGTGCATACCTAGTGCGCGGTGGAGACCTCGGAATCTCCTGGGAAGATGTCGAAACGGCATTCAATCATAACTTACAAACCGGGATGATTGTCAACCTCCACCACTTGGACATCAACGACTTTCTGGTGGAGTCGGAAACTATCTTTGTCACTAAGGTCGAAGAAGTTCTACGTAGACAAAACGCACTGAAAGTCAACGCGGTTCTCGACGCCGAGTTCACCATTATCAAGGACGATAAAGAAGTGACCGAAATCAAGAGCTTTTTCACAAAAACGGCACCGATAATGGCTACTACGGACCTGGCAAAGTGGTTTCTCCAACACGTTCAAGATCGTCTACCTCGTGACATTGAAGAGTTCCAGCAAAAAGATTCCGGATGGACGTTGCGTAGGATCATCAGCCTTACCGTTCATATCAGCAAATACAACCCCATGAGGGGCAGCTCCTACATCGATCTACCTCCATTAATCAAGAGCAAAAAAGCGTGTGTGAACGTCAAAAACTTCGACGACGAGTGTTTTAAATGGGTGATTCTCTCGGCGCTACATCCGGTTGAGAGAAATGTGAACCATCTCTCCAATTATCAGATATACGATGGGGAATTGAACTTCGAAGGAATCGCTTCTCCCGTCGCACCAAAACAAGTAAAAGTGTTCGAGAAACAAAATGGCGTGTCAGTGAATGTATATATTTTGGAAAAGAAGAAAGAAAACTATATAGTTGCCCCGATTCATGTGACTGCAAACAAAAAGGATCAACACGTCAACCTTCTCCTTGTACAGAATGCCTATATTGACGAAGATGATGAAGACAATCAGGAAAGTGGACCACTGATATTTCATTATGTTTGGATTAAAGATCTTTCTAGGCTTGTGAGCTCACAAATTTCTAAACATGGACATAAAAATTGGATTTGTGAACGATGCTTACATTTCTTTTATAATAAAGAAAAACTCATCTCACACGAAATTGATTGTAAAGAATTAAACAAGTGCAGAGTCAAGTTGCCTGAAAAAGGAAAAGATAAAATCGAATTCGAAAATCAGAAAAATAACCTCAAAGTGCCGTATGCTGTATATGCCGACTTTGAATGCATTCTCAAAAAAGTCGACTCCGAAAGTGAAAAAAAAACTAAAGTAATACAAATCCATGAGGCGCACAGCGTAGGATATTATGTGAAATGTAGCTATGACGAAGAACAATCATCATACAAGAGTTTTCGAGGACCTAATCCAGCACAATGGCTTTCTGACGAGCTCGTAGCTCTATCTCATCGAGTCAAAGAAAAAATGGATGATCCAAAACCAATGAAACAGCTCACATCGAATCAAGAACAGGCCTGGCGTACAGCTCAAAAATGCCACATCTGCAAGCAGCCTTTCCTCAAGAAAATCGACAAGCAGGGGGACACCAAAGTACGCGATCATTGCCATCTAACGGGAGAATTTCGAGGTGCCGCTCATAGCAAATGCAATCTCCGATACCGAGATTCTCTAACGATACCGGTAAATTTTATCAATACATATATTTTTCAGAGAGAAAAAAAAATGGACTCGAGCAATTTTCAATCATATGATATTTAACTGTGATTTCAGATATTTTTTCATAACCTGAGTGGATACGACAGTCATCTTATCATAAAACGAATCGCCAATGTGTCGAAGGAAGGATCAACCTCATACCACAGACCATGGAGAAATACATTTCCTTCACAAAGTACATCCAAGAGGACAAAATTTCGTTGCGGTTCATTAACTCTTTCCGCTTTATGGCTTCATCCCTTGATAAGTTGGCTTCCTACTTGAATAAGGAGGAGAAGACAATCGTCAGGAAGGAATTTGTAAATTACGAAGAGAAATATCTTCAGCTTCTTATGAAGAAAGGAGTGTTTCCGTACGAGCATCTCGACTCTTGGGAAAAACTTGAGGGGAAACAACTACCACCTCAAAAAGCCTTCTATAGTACCTTGACGGATGAAGGGATTTCAGACAACGATTATCGGTAATTTTTTTATTTTTAAACTTTTTAAATTTTTGAGAACAAAAATCATAATACATTTTCTCATTTCAGCCATGCTCAGTCAGTGTGGGACAATTTCAACATCCAAACTCTGGGCGAGTACTCCGACCTACACCTCAAAACCGACGTTCTCCTGCTCGCTGACGTCTTCGAGAACTTTCGGAACAGCTGTTTGCGAGTGTACGACCTGAACCCAGCCCATTATTACACCTTACCTGCATTCAGCTGGGATGCGATGTTAAAACATAACGGGATCGAACTTCAACTCTTGACAGACATTGACCAGCTACTTTTCATTGAACGTGGTATTCGAGGAGGTGTCAGTCAATGCAGTAGTCGACATTCCTGTGCGAACAATCCATTTTTCGAAGCCAACTATGACCCGGAGCAGGATAGTAAATATATCATGTACTTTGACGTCAATAATTTATACGGTTGGGCTATGATTCAATATCTGCCTCACGGGGGTTTTCAATGGGTAGAAAATTTTGATGAAAATTTTGATTGGGACGTAGCTGATGATTCGAAAGAAGGGTATATTCTCGAAGTTGATCTTGATTATCCCGAAAATTTACATGATGCTCACAATGACTTAACATTTTGTCCGGAACATAAAATTCCTCCCGGTTCAAAACAGTCCAAATTACTAACAACTTTAGAATCAAAGTCGCGTTATGTAATACACTATAGAAATTTGAGGCAGGCCTTGAGTCACGGTCTGATTCGGAACGTCTTCCATAGTTTTACCGTAAACCGCGTTGTTCATAAGCTTGAACAAATTCTTTTCAAACTCATTTTTTGCAGATTTTCGCAAATTGCTGTTCAGATCGATATACGCTTGAAGCCAATTGGCCTGTTTGAATTTCGAAATTCGATGTATTTTTCGCAAAATCAGACCATGACTCAAGGCCTGCCTCAAATTTCTATAATGTATTACATAACGCGTTTTGGATTCCAAAGTTGTTAGTAATTTAGGCTGTTTTGAGCCGGGAGGAATTTTATGTTCCGGACAAAATGGTAGGTCGTTGTGAGCATCGTGTAAATTTTCGGGATAATCAAGATCAACTTCGAGAATATACCCTTCTTTCTACTCATCAGCTACGTTCCAATCAAAATTTTCTACCCATTGAAAACCCCCGTGAGGCAGATATTGAGTCATAGCCCAACCGTATAAATTATTGACGTCAAAATACATGATATATTTACTATCTTGTTCCGGGTCGTAGTTGACTTCGAAGTAGGGATTGTTTGCACATGAATGACGACTACTGCATTGGCTGACACCTCCTCGGATGCCACGCTCGACGAAGAGGAGTTGATCGATGTCTGTGAGAAGATCAAGCTCGATCCCAGTATGTTGCAGCATGGCGTCCAAACTGAATCCCGGTAGCGTGTAGTAATGGGCCGGATCCAAGTTGTACACCCGCCGACAGCTGTCGCGAAAGTTCTCGAACACGTCAGCGAGAAGGAGGACATCGGTCTTAAGATATAGGTCAGAGTATTCGCCCAACGTTAGGATATTGAAATTGTCCCACACTGACTGAGCATGACTGGAATCATCAGAAAAAAAAAAAAAAATGTCAATTTTCATAGTCCTGACAAGTTAATTTTTTTTTTTCAACTCACCAGTAGTCATTGATAGAAATGTCCTCATCCGTCAGTGAACTATAGAAGGCTTTTTTCGGTGGTAGTTGACCTTCATCCAGTCCCTCCCAAGAATCTAGATGTTCATATGGAAAGACTCCTTTTTTCATGAGAAGTTGGAGTTGCTGCTCGTTGTAGTTGTTAAACTCTCTCCTCACAATGGTCTTTTCAGACAAATAAGAAGCCAGTTTCTCAAGGGACGAGGCCATGAAGCGGAAAGAATCTATGAATCTGAGTGAAATTTTGTCGTCCTTGATGTATTTAGTAAATGAGACGTATTTCTCCATGGTCTGCGGTATGAGGTTGATCCTTCCTTCGACACATTTCGCAATTTGTTTTACGATAAGATGGCTATCGTATCCACTCAAGTTGTGAAAAATTATCTGAAAAAAAAAAAAAAATTATTACCTTACAAACTGTTGAAATAATTATTTTTCAAATTTAAAATGATATAATTCCAATATAAAATATGCTTACGGGAATCGTGAGAGCGTCTCGGTACTGGAGATTGCATCGGCTATGTGCTGCTCCCCTAAACTCCCCCGTCAAGTGGCAGTGGTCACGTACTTTTATGTCACCCTCCTTCTCAATCCTTTTCAGGAATCGCTGCTTACAGATGTGACAGGTTTGAGCATTATGCCAACTCAACTGTTGCTCCGGTGTTAGTTGATTCATAGGTTTGGGATCATTCATTTTCTCCTTGACTCGATGAGATAGAGCCACGAGCTCATTGGAAAGCCATTGCGCTGGATCGAGACCTCGATAGCTTTTGTAAGATGATTGGTTCTCGTCGTAGCTACATTTTACGTAATACCCTACGCTGTGAGCTTCGTGAATTTGAATGACTTTAGTGTTTTTCTCACTTTTTGAATCGATTTTTTTGAGTATGCATTCAAAGTCGGCATATACAACATACGGCACTTTGAGGTAATTTTTATGATTATTGAAATTAGTTTTGTTTTCCCCTTCTTCTGGTAATTTTAATCTACACTTATTAATTTCTTTGCAATCAGTTTTATGCGCGGTCAACTTTTCTGCTGTTATAAAATAATGCAAGCATCTGTCGTAAATGTGGTACTTTGCTTTATGATTTGGTAGTTGGCCCCACACCAAGCGAGCAAGGTCCTTGATCCAGACGTAGTGGAAAATCAGGGACTCATTTTCCTGATTGTCTTTATCATCTTCCTCAATATAATAATTCTGTACAAGGAGAAGGTTCACATGTTGATCTTTTTTCTCTTCAGTCACATGAATCGGCGCAACGGTATAGTTTTCTTTTTTCTGTAAATTCAATTTCTGTAGATCCAATTTCTTGATTCTGTAAATAATGGAATCAAATGACTTTGACGTCCGAAACAAAACAGGATACTCAAATTACAACTGTGTAGAAAATGTAAGCAAAAGTATCAAATGACTACTGCGCAGCGAAAAAAACATCAGGATCATATTGCATCTTGGGCCGGAAGTTGGTTTGTGAACAAAGGTCATAAATTTGCCACCTTCAAAGGATACCGCTGTTAAAAATCACCAATGAGATTGGATCGCATCTACGTCACAAATTTTCATATAAACACTTGGTTCTATATTTATGAATTCTCAAATTACATTCACATCCGGAAACCCGATACTATAAACAAATGAGGCTAATTATATCGCGGTGTCATATTTTTAGTGTTTTCGTAGTCTAAATAATAACATGAAATTTGTCGATTCTCAAATTACATTCACATCCGGAAACCCGATACTATAAACAAATCAGGCAAATCTTATCTCGGTGTCAAATTTTTAGTGTTTTCGTAGTCTAAATAATAACATGAAATTTGTCGATTCTCAAATTACATTTACGTTCGGGAAACCTGGTACTATAAAGAAAATGGTAACTGTCTTGAAATTTTTAGAGTTTTTTTAGCATAAATAGTTGTGTAAAATTATTTTATACTTGAATTACATTCACGTACTCATATATCATGTGAACATCAAACAGTTCATCATTTTTGAGATGAAATTTTATTATGAGTTTAGTTAGATTCTTTGATTGGAAAAAATGATTTTTGATATTTTTCTATGTTTGCTGTGTGTAACACGTTTTCACGAGATCTTAGGAAATGTCAACAGTTCTCCGCATTGTAGGAATGTATGGTCTTATTGCAGCCCGAAAATTTTATAGGCGCACTTGAGATTATACTGCGCTCGTTGTTTTGGATACGCTAGAAAAGATAGGGTACTCGGACTCTCGCGTGAGGTAATTAGGACCTATGGTGTTTATGAATTTGCGGGAGGTGTTTTATTTTAACATCCAAATATCTTTGGAATAAAATTGGTTCGAGCATAATGCATATTCTTTTTGAATCTCAGTCGCCTAAAACCATTTATAGAAATCACTTCTCACCTTTCTACTCCAAAAGTATTATAATATAAAATGTATCCCTCATTTTTCTTCGGGAGTGAAAAGTTTTTCCTACCTGAAAAATTTTACGATTTTTCAAATGAGGCGTACGTTTTGATAATTGTACGCCTCATACAATCTTTGCTGTTGAATGGGTTGCAAAATACCCATTGGATACTCGAAGAGGAGTACGTGCTCGTCGGCCGATACTTCATTTCGGTAAGTAATTAATTGTGGTTAGTGATAATTTTTCTTTTTCGTTGTTCTTTGAGGATGCGCGCGAGTGAAATAGGGATTTGAGTCGGGTTAAGGGGTTAGTACACAGTGACGGTTGCATTTTTAGCGTTAAGTTCGGAAATTTCTACATAGCTCAATATTTCTGTAACAATGCTTATTTTTTAATATTTATTTATACATACACTCAAGTACTTTTTCACGTTTTTTTTTTTTTTTTTTTTATTGTTAAAGGAACAGGAGCTCGATGCACTGAGACGCTTGTCGGTGGTAGAGAAGATCCGAATCGACGTCGCTAAGTTAAATGGAGTGGTGGACACGAGCGATACAATAGAAAAAGAAATAGATAATTTGAATAACTTGATGGTCAAAAATAATGAAGAGTTTTCGGAACGTCAGGAGGAGTTTAGTCGATTGAGGATGAAATATCAGCTAGAGATTGAAGCCTTAGAATTAAGTTTGTTTGAATGTGAGGATGAATGCGAGTGTGATAGAATATGTGAAATATTGTTATTTAAAGAACGAATTTTTGACTGGAGTGAAAGTGCGCATGATTTTTTCTGTTTGAACAATCGCGAAGACTCTGTAAATTTAAGTGAACGAATGATTGAAGAGCGTCGAAAGCATGAATTTTATAAAACAACAGTCGTATGGACGAATGGGTATATGAGGGAAAAGTATGGTGTAGAAGAGTAGATTCAAGGAAGTAGTAGTATATATATATATATATATATATATATATATATATATATATATGTAATTATTATAAACAAATATTTTAATCATTTAGTCAAATAAAAAAAATTAAAAACAATAAAAATTGTTTATTAATTTGCATGGGTGTTTATTATGAATTTACTGACTCCAGATAATAGGTATAGACCGTAGTTACCGACCGCAGGTAATAGTTACCGACCGCCGCCATCTTAGATCCCTACCTTACCGACTAGGGGTGGGGGAGGGGCGTGGCCGCGGGGTGGGGGAAGGTCACGTGATGAATGGAGGAGTGGGAGGGCGTCGTATCCGCATAGTTCAACTTCTTTTGCTATAATTCTACCACCCGACCAATATCCCACTGAAACCCGAATACTTCCCGACCGCAGTGGTCGGTAACACTCGAAAGTTGGTCGGGTGCGTTCCGTTAGGGTATGGTTTGTGTTGTTTGTTTACATCCTCGGCAACCCAAATGTAACGCTATTGTAACGCAATAGCGTTGCACTTTGCGCTACACTTTGTAAACCGTAATAAATACGTTTTGAAAAAACTCAGTCATCGAACCTTGGTCGAATTGAGTGGATTAGAGTTTTCTTTATCAGTTTTAGCAATCGACTCAATGCAAATAATGCTTATTCACATATATTTAACGTTAAATAAATCAAGTATGCAATCGTTCGTTTTTTTTAACCACATATTTTACAATGATAAGTTAATTGCACAATGTAAGTGTGGTTATCAAGAGAAAAAAAATTTGGATTCATCATTTTTGGTTATTTTAAAGGAGTTATTCGTTTTTGAAAGAATTACAGAGAAAAAAAATTGACTCATTTTCAGGCTAAATATTGTAAACACAGAATTAGGCAGGAGTTGATCACCGTCAAATGGCGCCTGCTGGCTGCTGCGCCTTTTGACAGGCAAAACCACGACCAATTAAAAAGGAGAGGTAGAGGAGATCCGAATCGACGTCGCTGAGTTAAATGGAGTGATAGACACGAGCGATGCGATAGAAAAAGAAATAGATAATTTGAATAACTTGCTGGTCTTAAATAATAATGAGTTTCCGGAACGTCAGGAGGAGTTTAGTCGATTAAGGATGAAATATCAGCTAGAGATTGAAGCCTTAGAACTAAGTTTGTTTGAATGTGAGGATGAATGCGAGCGTGGTAGAATATGTGAAATATTGTTATTCAAAGAACGAATGTTTGACTGGAGTGAAAGTGCACATGATTTTTTTTGTTTGAACAATCGTGAAGACTCTGTAAATTTAAGTGAACGAATGATTGAAGAGCGGCGAAAGCATGAATTTTTAAAAACAACAGTTGTATGGACGAATGGGTATATGAGGGAAAAGTATGGTGTAGAAGAGTAGATTTATGAAAGTATAAGTATATATATATATATATATGTAATCATTATAAACAAATATAGCAATCATTTAGTCAAATAAAAAAATTAAAAACAATAAAAAATGTTTATTAATTTGCATGGGTGTTGATTATGAATTTCCTTACTCCAGGTAATAGGTACTGACCGTAGTTACCGATCGTAGTTACCGACCGCCGCCATCTTAGATCCCTACCTTACCGACGCCCTACCTTACTGATGAGGGGTGGGGGAGGTGCGTGGCCGCGGTGTGGGGGAAGGTCACGTGATGAGTGGAGGAATGGGGTGGCGTCGTATCCCCATAGTTCAACTACTAGCAAATTAAGCCACTATAGCTTTATATTTCAGTCATAAATGAGTTATGGTCTGTTTTCGTTACTATTAAGTAAAAAGAAGCACCATATTTATTTTGTATTCTGAGAAATATGCGTATATTTCCAATCATACAAATTGTCTTCGTGCGTTTCGCACTGTTTTACTTCGATCATTTTCGATGCATGGGTAACTTGGCTGCTACTGGTAAAATAACTTTCATAGGCTACCGCAAGCTGGCGCGACGGGCACCTACCTTGGCGCGAAAGCCGCGAATAGCCGCGTAGCCACATCCAGGGATGGGGAATTTCGGCAACGGATCTGCAGCGACTATAGCTTATTTCCCACTCAGGAAAATGCTACAAATTTCGAGCTCTTATTGGCCGAGCCGCTCTTCTGCTCCTTGCTAATGTAAGAGGAAGATGAGTAGCTTTCACTTCCTCTGCGCCGTGTTGCACCTTGTAATTTGAAGAGCGTGAAATTTAACATCATTTGGGTGACCGTGAATGACCTGGAGAAAATATTTCGTTTGAGGAAAACGAAAGTTTTATGATTTGGGCGTTGGACTTTTTTCGAGATCGGTAAATTTAGAACGGAGAGCATTCGCTATTGATTTTGTTTCACAATTTCGTATCGCAGAATGAAGTTATGTTTTTTGATTTGCAACTTTTAAAATTTGAGGCTGCTTATTAAAATATTACATTTCATACATCCCTGAAAAAAATATTTTACTAAGAAAGATTTTTCGAATTCTAGAAAGAGTATACTTTTATCGCTATTACTTATTTTTAATGACACCTACGATTAATAGCAAGAAATAAAACTATGATTGGACTCTATCAACAGCGGATGCAAACGAGCCAAAGTCAGCCCGTGATAACAACTATATTTTATTCGAAAATGAAACTACGATTTAGCTTTTTTGATCAACGAAAAGAAATTTACAGCGGATGTAAAAGAGCCAAAACGGAACCCATTTTTGCCTCCTTCTTCTTCTCAAACTCAATTTCCCCACTTCTAGAAAGAGTATATAACAACGCGAATTTTGTTAGAAGATCGAAGAAATTCCAAGTTAGCATCCTCCGAAAGCTCTACCTAGAGTCCAAAAAGGAAGCCCTAAGACAGAAAATTTTCTTCCCCGGGTCCATACAAAGGTCTGACCTCACGATGACCCTTATAACCCCATCGTTGCCAGGTGTATATCTGTGAAAGGCCAGAGTTATACTCTAGGCCCATAAACCGGTCCACACCAGGATAAATCATCAAAAGAAAAGTAAGAAACAAAGAATTAAGGAAAATAGTTGTTTGCCGAGAGTCGAGTGAAAGGGATTTATCCCTTTTAGCTTCTGTCCCAAGGCAGCTCGATCTCAAAGCTTTTCCAACTGTTTTTCAACAAAAGAATTATTGCACTTTCACTTGTTAGTATAAAGGGCCGAGAGTCGAGTGAAAGGGATTTATCCCTTTTAGCTTCTGTTCCAAGGCAGCTCGATCTTAAAACTCTTTCGAATTGTTACATTAAAATAAACCAAGTATGATACATTCGCTTATCAATATTCAGAGCACCCCAGTAGTGGAGCGATTTTGGATTAACTAATAACGAGGGATAGGGAAACCAAAATGATACAAATTACAACAGAGAACTTTAACATTTCAAAATTAAAGGATAAAATTTGGGTTAATTAAGAAAATGTTAAATGATCTTCACGATTTTGAATAAATTCGGAATACTATATCGCACCCCTTTTTTCGTTTTGCAGTGCCTTTGGTAGGAGAATTAATCTGGATCATTAAAGCCTTAATAAAAAGAAAGAGAGTGAAACCCAGTGAAAAGAGGCATGTCTTTATACAGAAGGGAATATTGAATTTGTACAATCGGTTAAGAATACTTAAAGGGTTAGATCTAAAAACTATAATTTCATGGGAAGAAATAGACAATGAGTTAGCTAGAGAATCTTCGCAACATCAAGGAATTACATTAGTAACCCCGGCAAAAGGGATCACAACGACTTGTAACCATTGCGGCCATAGCCAAGTCAGCAGATTGAAACTAGATACAATTGAGAGGGAACTAGTTGAATTGACGAGATCAAAGGGAGTACTAGAACCTCAGGATTCCATTACAAATAACGGACCTAGAGAGGTAGAACTATCAGAAACACTAATTTCGGAATTGGCTGAAATAGGGGAACTCTAGTTCTGAAGGAACCTAAAGGAACGTTGTTGGGATCAATATTAAAGGAAAACAAGAAGATTTATTTGAAATGAAAATGCGAGTCTTAATGAACAAATATTGAAATTCTTAAAATAAATCCAGATGCGATGATTGCAAAATTATATTAAGAATCTTGAATAAAAGTTTTGTGAAATAAAAGGCATTTAAGAAACGAGCGTTTATCTAAAATGAGTGGAAATCGAAGATGAATATTGCGAGATAGATATCGAGGAACGCGAGCGAATGAGTGCAATTATTGAGATGACCTATCTATCGAATCCGGAATGAGCGTCGTGAATGTTCAAGAATACGAATACGAATGAAATATCTGTAGACACGTACAATTTCTTTGTTTTTAATAAAACTATGTTAAAATTTAACTCAAATCCTTCTTATTATCTGAACACTCTGGGTTTCTAAATATCCCTTCAAGGGTCCCATCGGGCTGAGTATTCGTTCGGGGTCCTATCTCTGTACAGCAAATTGTGGATTGACCATCGGCCAAGGACGAATGGAAAATATGGTAGATCAACGTTGGATTTAGAAAAGGGCTTTGTGACACGTTTTTGTCATTGGTTATTCGCAGTTCGCTTGTTACATACATTTATTTTAAAATGCTGTTTTTTTTACCCAAAATTATGTTTTACAAAAGATCCAATATCGTCAGTTGGACTTTTGAAATTCAGAAGTAAAGAGCCAATTATTTATTCAAAAAATTACGAACCAAAAACGTTTTCTGGAAGTGCGATTCATAATAATAAATTTTCATAAAAAATATAATGTATAATCTACAAATACATGTAAATGTTACATACACTAGAAAAAATTTTTCTTATATTCTCAATATTTTCATATAATGCAGGATAATTTCTATTATTTCTATTTCTACACACAAGTATGCAAATTTTGCAATTCTTTTTAGAATGATAGCTACAAACTAATATCTATTAATTCAGTGACTTTCTGAGTTGCACGCATATAATTTATGTGTACCTGTAAATTGCATGATGATGATTACGATTTGCACGTATTGTTTGAATACTTTTATATGAATTAAAGCTGTATGATTAGTCAAATATCACCTTATCATACATATTTGAAACGAAAATTTGTGGAATATTCATAATGAGTAAAATATCCAATAATTTTGATCTGTCAAAATAAACTGATGTTGGTGATAAGTTTTGATATAAATCACATTTATCTACTAACAATAAGAATGAAATGAGCAGCATCGTAGTAAAAATTAAGTTTATTTTAATAATTATTATACATAAGTAATAAAGCAGAATACTGCTCACAGCTGGCCAAAAATTACTGTTTCGAATATATTATGAAATATTTCTTATAAATAATTGCGTACCACATACATCGATATATGCATATTTAAATACATGTAACTATCAGATAATTTTACTGATTCGAATGGTTGATATTTTATTGCTGATACTCATACTGACTACTAATATCGGCATTTTTTTGTAATTTTACAGTCTGTTCAATCAATCTATTAAGTAAAATTTCACACTTACTTTGACTCCGCACATATCAATGAAAAAAAAAATAAGTTTGAATTGCAACAATTTCAGTAGTCAGACTTTCTACGAGATGCTTTATTCAATTTTTCAATAATTCATCAAAAATGAATATTATTTCAAATCAACCGCAACTTATTATTATTATTTCAAAGAGAATGATTGTCCTTTTCGTATAAGAAGAAGTTGTTACAGCAACTAATTTTTACTAATTGATTCGATTTCCCGTTGCTCGAAATGTGTATCATATTCTTTTTTTCGTCTGCCTGAAAATTCAAACGTTTAATGATAAATGAGAACAGAAATAATTGTTGATGTATAAAAAATGTTCCTCCAATGTTACTATCTTTTTCGCACATCAATCTTAAATAGATATCGAAACATAATTTTTTTAGTTTCCGTTTATCTCAGAAACGTTTAAAATTTTAAGCACTTACTTTTCTCCATGATCATTGACCGATCAAGACATTCTCAAACAAGCTTAAGTTTATTTATATTTAAAAAAATGATAGTTATTATGTATAACGTATCGTCCGGACGGTCCATGCCAAATCATAAAATTTCATAGAACTGTCGAATATCGTAGGTCATTTTTATGAATTATTTAAATAACAAACAGTTGGTCATTTTAATATATTATGCTTGGTTGCATGTCAAGAAAAACTATATAAATAATGAATACTAATTAATAATGATCGTGAACGATTTGGAAGAGCAGTAATAACCGGGAGTGATTATTGCATCCTAAAATATTTCATCCTAAATTTTTTTTCGGCAGACCGTAGAGTGCTGCCTCTAGCGTGGTGGGCGGGCGACATCGTATTTAAAATCATGCATCAACCTGCGTTTTTGTTTGTTGACATCAGTTTCAGTTAGTTTCAGTTGACATTTGCGATAATTGTTATGTCGTAGTCAGCTGTAGTCAACGTTTCGCGTAATTTCGCGTGGTTTCACGTTGTTATTACACACATTTATGCAATTATTATATTTACGAACAATTGTCGTGAATTTCCTGGATTTGTTTATTGGTGGTGCGCGTGATATATGAAGAAAGTAAAAACAACTGTAACGGAGAGACATGGTGTTCGCCAAAAAATTCGCCGTCTAACTATCAGATAAGTTCTCATCAAAAAATTTAAGAAGTTTATTATTGAGTCGTCGTAAAATAATTAATAAATAAGCGTTCTTTATTAAATGTCATATAATGTTCATTGCAAATTCCGAAAGACAATTTTTGTATTATTTCTAAATTTGAAATACGTTTATTAACCCTTGCTAGGAATTTCGGGATTTTAAAGTTACACAAATTTTGGAGTCTAGTGTCGCATATTTTTCATTAAACGTATTTAATATAATGGAATTCGATTTTTGTCATCTTAAAGTCGCTGAGGTTGAGATTTTTTTTTTTTTTTTGTGTAATACTTTTTGTAAATTTTATATTTCTTCAGTACTCTTACGGCTTGGAGGGTTTTCTGATATTATTAAAGATACAACTGTCTCGAATTCGACACTCTAAGAATCTAAGTTTTAAAATTTTTATATTTTTATAGATTTTAAAGAAAATTTTAACTACAGATTTTAAGTACTTCATGGAGTTTTTGAATTTTTCTATTGTATGTTATTTATAAAACTTTTTGTAATTTCTGGTATTTTTATAGATTCATAGTATCTCTACAGATCGCTTGTTTGATTCTATAGTACTAAAATTTTCAACAATTTTGAATAATTTAATTGATTCTTCAGAAAATAGTATCTTTTTTATAGATTTTCAGTCTTTCTTTTCATATTCTTTAGTAATTGTACAATTTAAAGAATTTTGTTATTTTTATGGATTTTTTATATGGATTTTTATAATAATATGTTCTAGGATTCCAAGTTTTATAAATTTCTGAAACAAAGTTTAGAGATAAAATTTCCACACAGTTTTTGAGCACTCAAGGGTTTTTAGTATTTCTCGCATTTTTTTAGTATTTTTCATACTTTGATAAATTTCTTAGTGTTTCTTTCGATTTCAACTATTTTGCTAGATTGCTGTAAAGATTCTCAGAATTCTCTACAATTCAAATTTAAATTCAAATTACATGTAGATAAATTTTTAGTATTCAAAAGATCTCTTGTATGTTCGTAATTTTTCAATTTTCATAAGATTTTGTATCGTTCTTTAGAATTTTCATAGACTTCTAGTATTTCTATACTTTGCTGCAAACGCTTTTAAAAAATTTATCCTTTGGAATCCAAGTTTTATAGATCGTAGGTTTTTGTTGACATTTTTTAAAAAACCAGTTCTTTTATAAAATTTGATAAATTTCAGTATTTCTTCAGACTTTGTATACGATTCCAAAGAATTTGCTGTATTTTCGTGAATTTCCATCTAGATTTCTAGAATTCGATGCTCCAGGTTTAAAAGTTTTTCAGATTTTTAGGATTTCCGTGGATAACGATCTTTATAATTCACCAAGCTGAAACCATTTTTCAAGTGTTTATTTTCTACGTTCTCCTAAACAAACATCCATATTTAGAATTTAGTTTAAGAAAAAATTCTCATTAAAGTAGGACTATTGTTTTTCTAGAGTTAGAGAAATTCAGAATTTTAAATATTGTTTTATTGTTTGACTTTAAGAACTCATATGAAACCATTTCTTATGTTTTCTAGATGTCAGTAAATTTTGTATAACTTTTACCTACTTTATTATTTGTCATCGTTGTTTCTACGCATTTTTTTAAAATCATTCATATACTAACAAAATAATGTAACATACACAGTTAACTTTTTTTACTCTGTGGAACCGTTTCCATTTTTGTTTTAGAATTGGTCAACACCACACAGCCAAAAAAGTCGATGTCATAACCAAATAATAAGATGCGACGAAAAAGGATTTTATGAATGGAAGTGAATTGTAGGCATCCCGAAGTGTAAAATCATTAACTTCATATGGTATATTTACTTCATACGGAATTCATACATTTACAAGTCGACTCTTATGTACATAATGTACATAATATGTACAACATTGTACGTGGCGCCAGCCCTTCTTATATCTAAAAAAATTCATCTAGGTACTCGATATTGATGTACTCCTCTTCTTCAACCTCTTCATTTGGCTGTTCCACCTCGTTCCGCTCTTCTTCTTCATTCTGCTGCTCCTTTTGCGCTGCTCCAGAATCATCCCAATATGCTAAAAAATAGTGAAAAAATGTAGAAGCAATACCATATAATGATCGGGACAGTGCACTTCGTTCCACGTGTGAATCGAAGACCCCCCCCCCCCCCATGGGTCTCTCCAAACGATTAATATTAGCCGTCGAGCCGGACATTTTGTTTATATACCGCGGGTTACCCTGAGACGAAGAGCGCTGTCCACGTAAGCGTTAATTTTGATTAACACTATTTGCTAAAAAAACGCTAGAAAAACCATTTATACCGACGGCGTTGACGAAGTAGCTGCCAATTAGCGTTTCTAGCTTGCGTAAAGCCAGAAACGCGATGTCGTAAGTTGATGTTCCGTCCCCAGATCTTCGCTGCTCCTCCATTTTACTCCCGATTTTGTCCCACACCTTACTCAGTTCCAATTCTTTGATTATATACATGGAACAGCGTTTCTTGGTCTGAGGTGTACTGCATGTCAATTCTTGAGAAAGTTTTCGATGCGCGTCTCGGACTACCACCTTCATACTTTCTACATTTTTAGTTGCAGAAGATTTATTTCAGTAAATATGAAAACTTATACATTTAGTTTCATATATTTTAAATATTAAAAAGGAAGGGTTCACAAGATTTCACAAGATAGCCACTTTAAGGTTGAAATCTATTAAGGGTTGTACGATTAACCAGTTAAAAACATTGAATAACAAAGTCTTACTTATGAAATCCATAACCGTGGGATTCAATTTGAAAATTCTCTTCAGTTGCTTGTTTATGGCTTCTACTGAATTGTTAGTTCTCTCTTTCTTTCCGTAGCAGCACGTTTGTGCTTTTCTTGTGGGGTCAAGCCAATATTTTTGGAAATAATCAGCGAATGAAGAAAACTTTTCTGCAGTGCTTTGAAGCAAGTGTAACTCTTCTTCGTTGAAAATGGTGGGGTGTGTATATTCGTTTGTTTTTACAAAGGCGATTTCATCAAGAATTGTTTGGTATCCTATGTCCATTAAATCGGTTGGTAAAAAGGCAATTGCGAAAAATTTTCGCCTAATCACACTCCACTTTCGTTCAGTTGCGGAAACTTCGCCTACAGCCTAGATTAACGAAAACTTCACCTTAATAGATTGCGATTTGAACGGAATTGACTTAATTTTTGATTTGAATGAAATATTACAATTTGCAACATGTAAACATTGTAGCAGTTAAACATTAGAGAAAATGCATTCAAGTTTATGTGAAAGAAATATGCGTGAGGTCTATTACATAAATCATTTACAAATCTATTGTATTACCGACAACTTCCAAACGATAGAATGGTGTAGTGGAAAAAAAATCAAAATCTTTCTCTTACGGTGCTATGCAAATACTTCGCTGGGTTAATACAGTTACAACAGCATATTAATAAAAAGGGATTTGTTAATACGTACCATTGAGGCTGTCAAGTTCTCCTCCGCATCGAGTGATTGCACACTATCCTTCCACTTTCGCAAGCATTTGAGCAAGTGCTTGATTTTCTTTTCTTCCATTTTTTCATTCAACGCTTGCGCGTGATGGAAATAGCATTTTTCGATGACCACCGTTCCAAATACATTTTCCACCGCCTTACCAATGGCCGTCTCGTAATCGCTCATTACCGACTTTATCTTCAGACCACTGAATTTTTCCCGAAAAGCGCGGAATATACGCTCATAGGCTTCCTCAGATTTCCTAGACATGATGGCCCAGGCAATTGCATGATCCTTAAAGCACATTGTTTACTTTACCATAATTGGTTCCCTGCCACTCGCCAGAGTGATCATGACTTCAATGTCCATTACCTTTTCGAACGTAAACTGACATAAGTAGCATTGTTCATCAGGTTATCTTCATCTTGTATAGTAGTTAGAAAATTGAGCACATCGGAAAAAAGTATTTTTGAAAATAATAGCAAAATAATACAGATTATTTCAAGTGTCAAAGTTTTCAACGAGCTCAAATTTTATTCATTTTCAACATTTTAAACAACTTAATGAGAAATCTTGATGTTTGGAGGATTTTGGTAATTTACCAAGTTTTTAGAAATTCAGAAATAATCAGAACTTCAAGAACTTTGGAAAGTGCGTAGTTTTGACAAAATTCTGAAAATGAACAATATTCTTATAATTCTACAAATTACGAAAATTTTACGAATTCTCGAAATATTTACCATTGCCGAACTTTTAACAAGGTAAAACATTTGAAAAGTTCAAAGAAAGTATTGTGAAAATTTTGGAAGTTCTTGGAATTTGGAGAATTATAAGTATTTAATCTCGTAGGCTTCGAGAGGAGGGTCATGAGTTTTTCCTAATCTATTGTACTCAACTATTGCTTTTTCGCAAGCGGTCACTTTGCGAGGATCAAAATTTATCAAATGAAGCCCTTCGAGTGCGGTAACTCGTGACAACGCTACATAAGTTTGCCCATCGCTGAATATGTCGTTTCCAGCTTCAATTATAACACTGTTTAAACTCAAGCCTTGACTTTTGTGTATAGTCACGCCATAACTGAGACATATTGGAAACTGTTTTCTAATAACGTAAATTTTGTCCATAACTTCAAACTTAACACTCACTGGTTCTATATCACATACCTCTTCAGTTGACAATGTTATAGAAATTTTCTCATAAAATTTGTCGTCTATTGATGGAGTTACTGATTGAATTGTAGCAATAGTGCCATTGACAAGTCCTTTTGTAACATCAATATTCCGCCTTATCATGATCTTCGCGCCAATTTTTACCGTTATGAGTTAAGACAGCCCAGCTGTTCTTGAAATGCCTTCTTTATCAGAATTCAATGCTTTAATTACTTTTGCTTTCAAATAATTTGCACATTGAAACTCGTCACGTGCATGGAGCAAGATTTCTGGGGTTGACAATTTTTCGAGCATAGCAGAATTTAAAGTGTCGCATAAATTGTTCGTTGGCAACAAACATACTGTCTCAAAGGGTAATGAATTCATGTACACGCAAAGCTCGTTTAATCGTTCATTAAAGCTAGACGTATGGAATTCTATGACTCTTGTTTGTAACAGTTCAATGTCTGTTGTCAGAATTGTGCCAAAGCGTACTCGAGACAATAATTGTCTATATGTTTCGTCATTTTTTTGTCGCATGTTAATGGTTAGCAACTCATACTTGAAGAGAATCCACAAGTTATAAGCGCTTAACGAGCCAAGGTATTTGTTTACTTGATCTTCAGATATTTTCACGAAACTAGGATCCTCACGTACAGGTGGAAGTTGCAATAAATCACCGAATAGAAGTATATGTTTTCCACTAAACCACCCATTTTCTTCTTGCGATGAATTGAATATTTCAATAAGCCGAAGATTGATGTACATCAGTGTCACATTTGATATCATGGAAACTTCATCGATGATTATCAATTCTACATTTTTCAGTTCATCTCTCAGTATTTTTATAACTGTGTCCGATAATTCTTTATATGTAGGAGTTTTATCATGCTCAACTGGCAACTGAAAAAGTCTGTGAACTGTCAAGCCATTTATATTAAAAGCTGCTATACCCATTGGAGCGGTTACAGCTGTATCTTTCTTATATTCTTCTTTAAGATGACTTCAGAGTGCTTGTATTAAACGCCAGTTCCACCTTCTCCACTTACAAAAAGTCTTAATGGTTCTTTTTTTGCATCGACAGTTGAGCAAACTTGATCGAAAACCTTTTTTTGATCTATATTTAATCCTGCAATCACTTGTGAAAGATCTTCATTCAACTTGGCTCCTGCATCGTGAAAATCTTTCATCGCATCACCAACTTCAAAAGGGTCACAACCCAAAGAATTTTCATCTTTATTGTCATTTGCAGAAGGATTATCAATTTTCTCTTGAACCATTTCCTTAACAGCATCAATTCCATTTTGGATATCAGTATATTTTTCATGATACTTCATGGCGTCGTGGAAAGTTGATTGCACTGCTGAGAAAGATTCTGCATACGAATCACAACCATTTTTTAATTCAGAAAAATCTCTCCATGGTTAAAATAATAACAGCAAAGCATAAAAGTATCTTTCTGGTTGGATTTTTGGATTGTTCCTGTAGTGATTGATGAGGTATGGACGATTCCTTTTTCTGAAATATTTTTTTCCTACAGTAAAGAACTCTACTTCCGGATCGACTGGCGGTTTTTGGACGATATTATACCATCGCGCGAAATCGTATAGTGTCATTGATTCATAAATCTGTGGCCTCTGAGGATAGTAATCGTCAATGATATTAGAGCAAAAAATGTCAGTAGATTCAGAATTCAACTTTTCAATTTCATTTTTAGATTTAACTTTACGATTTCTAATCAAATTGACGTCCAACCATAAAATAGTCGTTTTGGAGTCCGTTCCATACAAGGGTATACCCAATAAACTATCAGCCGCTTCGAGAGCCCCACACTCTCTATTATTCAAAGCCTGCATACCAATATTCCATAACTTTTTACTGACTGATTCACTCGATTGGATATCAGTGAAGACATTGCCAGCATAGCTTTTTTCACTTTTTGTCGTATACTTTGTACAGTACCAGTTCAAAATAGTTGATTTTTCACCAACGAATTGTATGTCCATGTTGCCTTCCCAAGCAGTTAAAATAGTTGGATTATAGTCGTTTATATCTACTTCTTTTTTACTTCGCGGTAGATCGTACAACCGACTATTGCTTTGTAATTTCTTTCTGCCAGCAATAGATGTAATAACATCTCTCAATAATAATGTTTTAGAGACTGGTCTAGAAAATCCAAAATGACATACAGACTTCGTTCGACCATTGTTCAACTTTTTTCTTCGCAAGCAGTAAGAATTATGATGATGTTTTTGATGAGCTAGCACTCGATTATACAAAGTTGGGGAAATTTTAGGATTAGGTATTCTGCAAGTAATATATTTTGTAACGAATTTGGCGACCATTTCGTTATCGTCTATCCCTAGTATTGGAGCATCTTTCACCCACAGTAATAAATGAAAATGCTGAGTACCTCTGCCTTGATATTCTCTTCTCCAAAAGTGATGAACTATTTCTCCGATAGGGTGATCTTTCGAATACAAGAAATCCAACATAGCATGAAATTAGTTATCAATAAATCTTGAAACAGAAACAGGGTCCGAGGCAATTATTTGATTAGCTGACATTTTATTCATTTGTGGATTATTAACTTCACGGACATAATCTATCATATCTGTCCATAACCATTCTGCTGGACTTAGAGTTAAGAACCAAGTAGCCGGCCCATAATTATCAATCATACCATACATCGCAAATTACTTCTTGGAATATTCCAATATTGCTCTGTATTTCTTAGACGCGAGAATATTGTCGTTAATTGTCGTTCTAGCAATTCTTTGGACATGAGTTCTAAATAATTTCCTGCTGTATACTTTTCACGTGGATTACTGACATTTAGCTTCTGATATATACCAGCTTTTATTTGCCTTATATTGTGATCGTTTAACAGATAAAAAATATATTGTATATCAAGTCTGAATCTTGGATCTTTAGATTTTAGTTTTGCTTTTATAAATGCTGAATCGCTTAGATGTATTGGTCTTTTTTCATACTGTCCGTTGATTCCATTGGGATACAAATGTGGAAAGCATAATAGATTTAAAATTTTACACCGATTGTCTAGAGGTGAATCTCGAACTTTGCACTGTTGATATAAGGTAGTTGAACTTTTGTTTTCACGTTTGTCATAAATGGGGTATATTGTAAATTGTTCATTATATCTGTCATCAGCATTTGCTTGAGTTACAAGTGCTGGCTCTTTTTTCAATTCTTTTTCCACGTCAGCGTCTTCTGCTCCGGCAGAATATATATTTCATGATTTAAATTGACTGCATCTGTTGGTTTGCAGATTTTTTTCATGCTCTCTTCTAATGGTAAAGGTAGATGAAAAGTTCTCCCTTTTACTTTTTGAATTTTATGTTTATATGGAACGTTCTTTTTCTTTGATATCGTGTCCAATTGTTGAACAACTTGACATGCTTTGGCACGTTGAATGAAAATCCTTCCGTAATTATTTAAACGTTCTATTTCTGGAGGAATTGGGTCAACTTTCAAATTGTTCTGAATACAAATGGGTGGCATTTTATTTTTACGAAAATGGTTCAAGCAGTATTTACAAATACATTCACTTTCTATTTCATTCGTTTCAGCAAAAGATTTGAAACTTTTCCATGCTTCAGAAGCAAGAACTGTTCTCATTTTGCTCATAACTGTGACTTCATGATTATAACACAGTTTTTGACAAGAAATGCAAGGATTTATGGGAACGTCAGTGGAACGTTTCAATAAACTTTTAAAGGCATTTTTGTAATGAGCTATAATCTCATCCTCACTAAGATTTATCTTGCATTCTTCAGTTGCTACATTGCAGGCTTCGAGTGCCTTATTACGGACGATTTCTAGATAATCAACATTATTTTTATCAAACGCTTCGTCAAGTGTATTTATCAGGCAATAATTACTCATTATTTTATAAACTATTCTTTTTATAGTCCTAACTTGTGGAAAATGTGGTGCTAACAGTAAAACAGGCAAAAAAGTCGATTTGCAAGTCTTCGGCTCAATGTAGCACATAAAACAGTGGCCTAACTTATTAGACATGTATTCCCTGTCACAGAATCGTATTGCATTAATGAAAGTATGAAGATTTGTTATATCACATGAAATTAAAGATTTTAAAAAGTTTTCGTATCGCAACAACACAGATGCGTCTTCAAGGCGACATTTTTCATTGCAGCTCCAATATTTTCTTCCTTTATCATCATATTTAACAGGGAATATATTTGTCACGTAACCGAATTCATTTACAACGTACTTATTAATTACTTTCTGAGATTTTTCTTGAAACGACATATGAGATTTTTGGGAAATATGGTATTGTTATCATGTGGAGAATCAAGTTTGAAACTCAAACTGGGTGTTACTTGTGTGACATTCATTTTATCATTAGATTGTTTTATTTCAGTTTTGGCATAAGTATGATCGAACTCCGAGGTGTTTGATTTGATATTACCCATCAATAGGTAGTGGTTGTATGATGCTTCATAATAATATACTTCTGAAGAAGGTAAATGTTTTGAAATTCCACATAAAGCTTCAAATTTTTCTCTGACATTGAGGTTAGGACAATTTTTGGCCCGCGTAAGGCACACTTCAGCTTTACCTTGTAGCATAGCCAAGACCTTTTTTATGTGATAAATGTATCGATTTCTTTCTTGTTTGCACCGCGTGTAAATATTAATAGCACGTAGTCGATTATCTAATCGTGATTTTGAATCAACTTTTCTATCCATCGATTAAGCAATATTCTTTATGACGACTTCTGCAGACAGGCGTAAAGCTGTTGTAGATTTTAATTTACAAAATTGATTATTATTACTATTTTTATGTTTCATTTGAAATGTATTTCCGTTTTTCGTACGTTTTTTCCGTCGACTTAATTGACGATTGCGCAAAACGCGTAATCGTCTGTTATGAAAGAAAGGTTTTCGAAATGAGTCATTTAAAACAATGCGGCCATGACGCAAAACACAATATCTGACTTTCACATTTATTCTTCTAGAATTACTTACATTACGCAATCTTTTGCCTAGTTTAATACGTCTATTTTTTTATAATAACACGTGAGCTTTTATTTGTGATAGCTTTTTTTTTCGTTGATTCGCATTTTATGTGCATTGTGTAGTTGACGTCGCTGGAGTATCAAACGTTGATTTTTTTTTTAAATAACGTTGTGAATAAACTTTATTTGTTGGTCTGTTAGCTCTTTTTTTCTGCAATATATGAAATTTATTTTTTCGATAGTAATTTTTTTTTTTTTTGCAATATGCCAACCTTTTTTTTTTCGTAATATTTTCGTACTTTTTCCAGCTTTCTGATTCTATATTTTTTCTTTGTATAACACACGTCATGCTTTGTTTTTACTTTAGGTTTTTCCATTTCATTTATTTCTTTTTGTTCCTTATGGCTCAATGTAAAATGTGAATTTTCAATAGAATTTTTCAAGTTACCATATTCCATGTTACTGTTTGAAACGTTCCTTGGCAGGGTACCTAAATCATTAATAGACGGGAATGGCTGCAAATCGTTTTTTCGTAGGATGTACAGTAAGTGATTACGCATTTTTGACGAATTATATCTTATTTTATCAGGTTCCATTCCGAAAGCGAGCGAAGTAGCAAACGCGATCGCGTATACACCACAATCTTTGAAATTCGGTTGCTGGTCAACAGTAGGAAATTTTATAGTTACATCGTCTACAGAATAAAAAGGAAACAGCTTCTTCAGAAATCGTTTATGATGTTCATGCAACCTTTTATTATTAAGAGAGTCGTATATAAATATATCAAATGCGTCATAATAGCAACAAACCCAGTGACCTCCAGGACAATCTGTTTTCGTGAAATCATCACTACCCATACTGAACAAAATTTGTATATGGCATTTGTTTGCATTTATTGGACGGATTTGTCCAGGTGTTTGTAATAACAGAGGAGATTATGGTGTATATGAAGTTTTTTCTTTTAATAAATCGTTAAAAAAATCAATGTGTGCATCGTTAAGCCAAGCTCCACTAGTAATTATTTGTGCACTTTCATTAGATAACTTACATCGTCCTCGTTTCCTTGATTTTGACGTTGAAAACTTTTTCCTTTTTTGCTTCTGATTAGACTGATTGTCTTGAGCTGAATGATGAATTAAATTTTGCACTTCTGTTCTTTGCTTTTTTGACTTTTTCAATCTTGTTTCAAACGCGATTGGTATTTGACGTTTCAACTTATTATTAATTATATTCCGGCAAGTAACTGAACATTTTTTATCAACTCTTGATATTTTTCCACGAAGATCTTTTTCATTGACCGTGGTTTTGCAAATCGAATCAACTAAAGTTCGTGACATATCGATTTTATCAACCTTTTCATTATCATATGACTTTAGGGACTGAGTTGAAATATTTTCGCATGTATCAGGCAAATCAGTTACTTTTATACGATTCAACTCACAGTCTTTTTCAACTGACAAAGGTTTTTTTTGTAACTTGAATATATTGCTTCGAACGGGGAGATGTCTTTTTTCTGCAAGGTTGCAGCTTGAGTTCATTTTCCTGTTTGCAGTAATAATAATTTCCTTGCTTTCAGCGGGCAAATTTTGAGAAGCGTTTTTATTTTCATACCACCCAGGAAGGTCGCTTAAAACAGACGTATTATTTAGTACAGTCAAGTTACTTGGGGAAGAAATGTTTGTTCTAGTACAGTTTTGTTGCTTGGAGCACACATTTTGTTTTTAATATATACAGTTTTGGCATTTGGAATGTATGATTTGTTTTTGTTTACATTAATTTTGGTGCCTTGAGAAGACACTTCTTTGACTGGCATGATGTTATGATTTTTAACTGCGAGAAATTTTTTATTACAAAAATAGTTTTATCACTTTGAGTCGGCAAATCGCGATTTTTATTGTTAGCTGATTTTTTTCTTTGTAAATAAAGTATATGATTACGACGCTTATCTATTGCCAATGGAATAGGCAACACTTTTTGTGGTTTTTGAACTGAAAAGTCTTCTTGGATAAAATGTTCGAACACAGACTCGGTCAGCATAGTGTACAAGTGTGTCCGCAATTTTTCAAACTTATAAAGCACTTTTTGTAGATCAACACCTAAAGCGAGTGATGTAGCAAACGCAATAGCATATGGTCCACATGAATGGCCATCCTGTTGTTGCTGCACTTCAGCGAAACGTACAGTCGCATCATTAATAACCATGTGAGAATGCAACCTTTTTAGAAAGTTAATTTGTTCTTAGTGTAATCGTACAGATCCTAACTTCGAATCGTAAATTGTAATTGATTTAGTATCGTAGTAACTGCATGTCCAATGCCCCGGGCGATGTAAAATTTGAATATGATCTAAATCAGACCGAACAGGTTCAATGAGAGACGGTGCATCTCGCAAATATGTTGGCCGAATTTCAACATTCATTTTATCATGCAGCAAGCGCGCAAAGCAGTTCATATGAACGTCTTCAAGCAATCCACCAGTTTCTGCATGATTCATTATAATCTTTTTGTCTCTAGTCGTTAAATCGGTACAAAAAAATGCTGGGTCCATATTTGCACTATTCTACTATCTATATATCTATGTGAAAAATGTGTCGAGTTCAACAACACGAATGATCTCCACTACTTGTTTAGAGAAATTTAAAACTATATCTCATCAGCGCAAGTGACAGCCTTTGGAGTGAAAAATATAGCTTGTTTTGGTGCAAACAGTAGTCAGTATTGGCTTAAGTGGCAGCCTGTATTGTACAAAAAGCAATTTTACGGCGCAAGGGGCAGCTAGTATTGCACAAGTTGCAGCTTGTATGGCGCAAGTTGCAGCCTGTATGGCGCAAGTTGCAGCCTGTATGACGCAAGTTGCAGCCTTGGTAAGAGTATGGGTGGGTCGCACCCTTCCTTTGGTGGGTCGCACCCTTCCTTTGGTGGGTCGCACCCTTCCTTTGGTGGGTCTCACCCTTGAAAACTTCGGATTTGTGAATCTGGAAAAAATAAATTGAAAATGATTGCAGTGACTATTCCCTATTTCAAAATTTACAATTAGTAAGAAATGCGTATGGTGATATCACATAAAGTAACCAAAAAAAGATAAAAACACTTTCAAGTGTGTTCAAGACCTATCCAAGTACCCATTTTTGGCAAAAATTTAATGGATAAAAAAATATTCCTTAATTTTGTCGCACAGTGTAGTTCACAAACGATAAAATAGAGTTCTAATAAGCTTTCTATTTTTTAATATATTCATTCATGGTTTTATGGAAATTTCAATGTCATAATTATGGTCTACTTAAATAGCATCACAATAACAAGGGCTTAAAAATAATGCAGTTTCAACAAAGTCCGCTGTATTAAGAGGAAGAAATTAGTAATAAATTAATTATTACTCAATAAATTATGTAATGATAAATGAATAAATACGTTCTTCTTATATTATTATTGATATACAACTTATATGGCAGACCCGGCAGACGTTATTCTGCCAATCAAAAATGAGTTTTTCCATTACTAAAAAAACAAATAGATTAGAAAGATTTTTTTTTGCAGCGCTTTGTTTCATTTATTTGCAGGACTGGTCTGGAGTGTACAAATTGTTACATTCAATTAACTATAATTTGGGATACACGATATTTTATATAATTTTAAGATCATTTTTGAAAGTTTTTTAGGTTTGGACGGTTTCGATAATTTTCCAAGCTTTTAAAAGATTTAATAGTTTTTTATTTTTATTTAAAAGATTAAAACATTCTTGATATTAAGGAATTTTCAAAAATGTAAAACATTTTCAAAGTTGAAAGAAAGTATTATGAAAAGTTTTATATTATGAGAATATTACCAATATAATATACTTGGTCAAATGCAGGTGGTATAAAGCCACCTTCGGTATACAACTTAAGTATTTTTCAGAAAAGAAAAGTAAATAAATAGGAAAAAATTCATTATACTGTTATAAAGTTTTATATATTATCTTGTTTGGAAATCGAGCAAGGCAGAGTGGAACTAGCAACTCTCGGATTACGAGGACGCCGTGTGAACCACTACACCACCGATGCAATGATTGATAGTGCGTTACAAGTACTGAAGTGCAATGCATTCATTATCAATATGATTATATGTATACGCTGAAAGCAAAAACACACTAAACCTTATCAAAAATACATTGGCGTTAGTATGTTTTTGTTCACAGCGTGTCATTTACAAATCGCGATTGGAAATTTGTGACAGCGGCAGGCTGCCAGTTTTTTTGTAATAAAAATCATACGCACGGTTTTAATTTATTTAAATATAAATTTGATTACTAAAACTGTTCATTTACATTCAAACTATTTGGATCTTTTGATTATTGCAGTATAATCCAAATATCCGAATAGTTTGAACGTTTATTATTTTTCAAATGAGTATTTACAATAGAAATATTACTTTCTTAATGAAAAGGCAATTTATTATTTTGAAAAATTCAATTACTTGATTTGAATTTATCTTTTTTGAACATTTATGATTCTTGCAATAGATTGTTCATATACACACAGGACTATGTAAATCAACCTTTGAAGTTTTTGCAATAAGAAGTTACAATAAAAACAATGCTTTTTAAGTATACATATAAGTGTAAGCATAAACATACATGTATACATATAAGCTTTTTAAGTATATATATAAGTGGAAAAAACTGTGCCCATTTTGAAAAACTGAATTTTTTTAAAAATTGATCATTTTTTTCAATTCAAACTTTTTAGACCCTTTTAAAATATTTATTAACATTCAAGACGATTGCAATAACAACGCAATATGGTATTTAAAATGTTTGAAATGTGAAGTTAAATTATAACAAAAACAGTACTTTCACTATTTTGGAAAAGTCCTCAAATTTAGATCTAAAATCATCTTTATTCAAAACTCTTGTTTTTCAAAACCCTTTAAAATTGTTTATTCACATTCTAGATCATGCAATTTTTTAATCGCAATATACAACATTCACAATTTTCCAAATGAGAAGAGACAATAAAAACTATGCTTTTCAAATAAATGTGTAACACTTTGCTAATTTCGAAAAGTTTTTCCTGGGACCCCTGACTGTGAGCACTCGACCATTTCTCGACCATTACGGTCGAGTTGTGGTCGAGTTATGGTAAAGTAGCTCGACTATTGATTTTTAAACATTTCAATCACATTTTCCAGCACAAACTTGACATGTCGATTTTACGAAATGGGCCTAATATAATATTGAGATACTATAGTTCGATTTATCTCATTGAATTTACTTTATAAATATTTTTTAAAATATACGAATCAATACATATATTAGTAAATAATAAATAAATAAATTTATATTTTACTGTTAGAAAAGGTTTTTTAAATGTTTCAAAATCAGTGGTCAGCTACTTGACCATAACTCAACTGTTTTGGTCGAGAAATGGTTGAGTGCTCACCGTCAGTGACGTAAATAAAAATTTTTTTCATTTAATGCAATTTCATCATCGACAGGATTTGGGTATTTTTTTTTGCAAATTGTAAAATATGACATTTACATTGTATAAAATTAATTTGAGCATGACAGTTCTAAGAGCTGAAAACATAAAACTTTTCAACAAAAAATAGTAGCAAATAATGTATGTTTACCTCCGCCAAAGTTGAGAATGTAATTATGAATTGTAATTCATTGAATTAATTTCCATTGATCGTCGAATGAAGAGTCGATTTATGTTATTATGTACGACGAACAGTTTAGATTTAAAGTCCTGAATTTGCTCCAAATTCTCCAAAAAATGTCGAGTCGTTCTTTTTTTAATTTAACAATACTTATTTTTGGGTACAAAAATGATTGTTTTGGATTATATCAGATTATATGTTATCTGATGTTATCAGACGTTATCACGTTCCGGTGTCAACCGCGTCAACAAAACATGAACAGTTGATTGAGGTCGAGGAGTTCGTTGGCGCGGAGAGTCGCGGGGTAAGAGGTATTAACATATGTATATATAAGGGGTATTAAAATATGTCGATAACAATGCAAGATATGGCAGAACAAAGCAGGTTGCAGCACGTACAGCACGTACAAACAAGCACAATCAAGTGGAATCCAGTTGTGTCGGTTGTGTCTAGTGATATCTTGTGATATGTATAACCCAATTGAGTAGCAAGTGGTAACAAGTTACACTAGTCACGAGTTACGAGACAAGTTCTAAGTTTGTAAATTTAAATCTATTTGTATTTGCGAAAATATTAACAATCGTTATGGACGGAGGAAACCAAAAAAGGAAGAAAAAAAGAATTTTTCGAGAGGTAAATATTTTTGATCTAGAACTTACTAAATTATGTATACATTTTTCAGAAATGTGAGTAATACTGTGCCGCCAGTTATTGAATTAAAAAACTGTAATTTCAATGCTCTATTTCATCAAATAAAATGTTATATTTCTTTTATCTTCTTTATTAAACGATTTAAAGTATAACGTTCCCCTATCACTCATTTTTCTAAAGATCGCAGCACTTAGTCATCATAGTAATTCAACCTTGTGATTTTTTAGGTACGCGCGCCGGGTTCAAACGGCGCGCTGAAGATAATCTCTTGAGAAATTTAAGAAATTTATCGTACATGGAGGCAAGGGAACAAATGAGAGCCATTTCGAAACGTGGCTGTGGTGGCAAAACAGGTAAAACTTCTACTACGACATACAACTAAGTTTAAATTTTCCAACTGTAATGTGCTGAAATCGAGTGAAAAATGAACTTTTTTTACACCATTTTTCAAATAAATTATTTTCTCAAATTTTCATATATTCTCTTAAACAGTTGGATGTATATATTGTGGTCCAGAAAGTTTCGACAATAATCTGCCCAAATTTTTTCTCATTTTTCCGAGTCGAAATATCCTGTACCACTTTTTTTTATAACTCAAAAACAATAAAGGTACGAAAGCCACAAGTTTTAATCAACAAACATGCTTCGTCGACAAATGGGGACTAAAACCTTGGAACAACATTGACTAAAATTTTCTTCATATTTTTTCTGAATAAGAAAGTCCTGTGACACTTTTTCTAAAACCCAAAATGAAAAAAGATATTTGAGGTGCGGGTTGTAACTAATCAGATTTGTTTATTTTATATCTCTCCAATATCTTTTTTATTGTGAGTTTTAAGAAAAGTATTAAAGGACATTTTTATACATAAAAATATGGAAAAATGTTGTTCCGAGGTTTCTATCCCCACTTGTCGACGAAGCTCGTTAATTAGTTGAACCTTGTGGCTTTGATGGCTTGAATATCTTTTTTGTTTTTGAGTTATAAAACAAGTGGTACAGAATTTTCGACTCAGAAAAATATGAAAAAAATTTAGGCAAATTATTGTCCAAACTTTCCAGACCACCCTCTATACCGTCAAAAAAAATTCAACCAAATTCGTCTGATGTATGAATATGTGTATATGTAATAATGTATCAGAAAGCCTGGAGAAAGAGAGTGGCAAACTAACCATTTTCTGATTACTTGTGATGGAAATTATAAGTCTTGGAATAAATTATGAATTTAAAAAAATATATATAAATATTGTATACCTTAATAATGTCGAAATTGATTAATATGGCATGGAACGAAGAAATCGACCTAGCAGCCTCGAGCGTTCTTTATCATGTCCTTCAGTAATAATAAGATTATCTGCTGAAACAATTTGTGCTGCTAGGACGATTTCTTCGTTCCACGCCACTAATATGAATCTGTGAATTGGAATTTTTAAATTCGAATTTTCGTGCCGGAGGTCGAATTTGATTAAATTTTCGAATTTCATACAAAATATTTAATAAAATCGAGTTTAAAAATTTTTGTCCAAATTACACTTGGATAGTTATGAATTTTCATAAATATGCTCAGAATAAAAAAAGCGCAGGAACAAAACAACAGTTTACAAGTTATTTTGTTTTTATATTTAACTTGGATAACAAAATTTCTTTTTCAATTAAATTTGTATTGATATTAATAATTAACTTTTGATAAAAAAATTTCACAACAATAAACCGATGAGACAGTTCTCCCGAACTGTTTGATATCAGTTTTCTTTTTAATTTAGCAGTGAACGATTTTATGAACACGAAATAATAATATCACTAATGTCATATGAACAAATTTAATGAGTTATAATAATCAGTTAAACAATTTGAAATCAAAATTTCTAATAAAAAAAAAAATTTTTATGAACATGGACATAACTTTTCTGTTAAATAATCAACTGAAGTTACGTTAAAAATGACACACAAAAAAAAATTCATTCATTTATAACTCTGATAAACATTTAATATTTTTTAACAAAACTCCAATTTTTTACATTTAAATCTGTTTCACATGAACAATATTTTTTTTATGATTTAAAGTTGCTCCAAATGACGAGGAGAAAGTGGAGAAGCAGAGCAAGGAAAAAGGTATAAAATAAACAAAACAAAATAAAAATATATTAACAACAGTTTATTCAGAATTGTTGCAAATTGCCTGAAAAAAAATACGAACCGAAAAAATTGGTAAACAAAACTAAGAGGTTGATGAATAATTTAATGTCAATTAAAAAATAAAGATAATATTTTATGATATATATTATGATTCACTATTGTTAAATAATTTACAGATGCATCGCAAAGTTCGAGTGGGGAAGAAAGCATGGAAACTGGTAAAAATTCATAAATAAATGATCAATAAAATTTTTCTGATCACTGTAATATATTTTTAAAACGAAAATATTTTTTTGTTTTGCAGATGCAGGCGGAAGAAAAGAAAAAAGTAAATGAAAATGAAATGAATATGAATGAAATGAAATGATATACAAAAAATTAAAATAAAAAAATATACAAATCCCATATACTGTTTGTTTTTTTACCTGCTAATACAAGCAATACATTGCACATTGCATTTTATTTTGTCCAGTTGATTTTGTCATTTTGTCAAAAAATTTGAATTGTCAACGCCAATCCAAACATCCAAACAAACAATATCACTGATTTGCTATTCCAGCATTAGGAATAAAAATTGATTCTACACCAGGACGCTTAAATCAATGTTCAATATGAACAATATTTGCAGGAAATTTTTATGGACAATGTTCAGAAATTTGTGGAGTAAATCATAGATTTATCCATATTTGCCACAGTTGCCAATACATATATTGTATACGTTTAAATATATATTGTATTGTATTGTATTCAGTATTGTTTCAGATTATATTCAGATTATTCAGATTATCTTAGATTGTATATGGACCTTGTACATGCATTAAATTCAGATTATATCATCTTAGAATCTAGATAAATTTTACTTTCGCACGGTATGATCACAAGGCGGCGCAGCTAGCGCACGACAATTGACGACAATGGGTGGAAGGAAAACTCGACCCGCTGACGAAGGAATAAACGTATAATAATCTCAGTTGACATTTCTTCTTTTAAGGTTATGTTTTTGTTTATTTTTATTAATTCTATAATCTCAACTGAGATTATTGATTCGCACTTTTCAAAGTGCGCGAATCACGATTATATATGCTTGAAAGTATTTTGAATAATTTTTCAATACCATATCATTTATCTATTCTTGTATCTTTTCAATGCTACAATTATAACTTCCTAGATATGCTGCAGGTTAATTAATTTATAAAAAAAATTATTCATTGTGTACATCTAATGTAATTTTAAATATTGAGACATTGTTCGATATTACACTACATCGAGCCTATATTATTATCGCTTATAGATGAATTATTTGGTACTGGAAAATGATTCATAATTATAGATCGAGCATGGATAATCGTTATTCGCGCAATTTGAAATGTGCGAATTATGAAGTAACAACAATCCCAGCTCTTTATTTAAGTTACAACTTGTCCCTAAATCAAGATTTACATATACTTATCTGTGGGCGATAATGATATAGGCTCGTTTTAGTGTAATATCGAAAAATGTTTAAATATTTAAATTTTGATTATATAAAGACAAGGAATAATTTTTTTTCTAAAAGAATTAACTAGCAGCATATCTGGAAAGTAATTATAATTACAATGAAAACCTACAAGAAGAGATAAATTATGTAGCATTGAAAATTTTTTGAAAATACTTTCAAGCATAAATAATCGTAATTCGCACACTTTGAAATGTGCGGATCATGAAGTAACAAAAACCGAATTGCGTTATTTAAGTTACAACTCGTCCCTAAATCATAATTTACATATACTTGACTATAAGCGATAATGAAGTAGGCTCATTTTAGTGGAATATCGAAAAATGGTAAAATATTTTAATTTTGATTAGAAATCCACAATAAAGAATTTTCTTTAGAAACGAATTAACCAGCAGCATATATAAGAAGTAATTATACTTACAATTAAAACCTACAGGAATACATAAATTATTTAGCATTGAAAATGTATTGAAAATATTTTCAAGCATACATAATCGTAATTCGCGCACTTTGAAATGTGCGAATTGTGAAGTAACAAAAACCCTGGCGCGTTATCGAAGTTGCAACTTTACCATAACTGATAATTTACATATTCTTATCTTTGAGTGATAATAAAATAGGATCGTTTTAGTATGATATCGAAAATTGTCCAAATATTTGAATTTTGATTGGAAATCCACAATGAATAATTTTCCTTATAACCGAATTAACCAGCAGCATATCTAGGAAGTAATTGAGCTACGATATTTTGAAAGCTTGGGAAATAAAGTTAATTTCGTAGTATGCCGGACATTGCCATGTTTCTTAATTTTTTATTCATACCATGTCTTTTCAAAATAGTTTTTCCGAGCGTCGAATTTTCGAAAAATTAGAAAAAGTTGGTTTTTTACATTGCGTCCAAAAAAAAAACACACGTGTCAAATATTTTCGACCAAAGAGCACCAAAAAAAATCATTTCGCGGAAAAAAAATTTCAAAAGAAAATCGTCGGTGGAAAGATCCATACATTTTATTTGGAAAAACAGAATACATTGAAATATACGAAAAAAATTTCAAACAATTTTGTTAATTCATTATTTTTCACACATGCTCAGGATTCGTTCACTGATAATAATCATATGTAATTTTCCGATATATGTACATAATTTTGGTATTTACACAAATCGATGGATTTTCTGATGTAATTACAAAATTCTATGTAGCTCCCTAGGATTCGATGCCTTAGGAAACAAAGTTCTAAAGAATTTTAATATTCTTATATATTTCTGAGGAAATGCGATTCATACAGATATAAAGCTTCAGTTTAACCAAAAATTACAATTCCATTTCTCAGAAACATTGCACATGAACAACAAACGAAAGCTACAGCGATTTCTGATATTTTTAACATTAGTGATCGAAATTCTAGATGAATGTATTATATTCTTTTCTCAATTCCATCGAAATCAAACTCATGTCGAATCTTTTCATTTTTCCAGCTGGTTAACATAAAATTGGAAAACGATTACATATTTTTCAATTGTCAATAATTAATACCTCATGAAAAAGCCTGACTTTTTACACGCTTTTTAATTCATATTTGTTCAAAAAAAGGTATATGTGACCTCAAAAACTAGCGTTAAGTTGGCACCCGAATATTTAGAAAAATGGCAACCACTAAGAATTCCCGAAATAACCAAAAAGTTCTAAAGTTCTTTGCGAAAATAAGCAATAGTTATGCAAAATTAGCATGCTTGAGTTCAAAAAACGTAATTAAGGCTGGCACACTGCCCAAGAGTTCAAGAGAACCGTGCAAAAAAATTTATAAAATGACATTGCGAATTTTTCACGAATTTTTTCAAGGAGATTCTTATAGAACCTGAAGAGCTATAAAAACTTTTCTGTGTAGTCAATAGTTTAAAAAATAATATACCTAAATGTTTATGCACAATTCTCTACACAAAGTAATTGTATCGTACAGTAGTTTTTTGTGGAGTTCTCTATATTTTTCAACGAGTCTTACACTTTTTTTCCTTTGAACATTTCCGCAAAACCAATAGGTAATGGAATAATACCCGAATTTGTTTACGCATAGTTATATAAAAATATAAATTTTATAAAAAATTTGATGAATGAAACACTTTAATTTGCAATGTAAATTTTCAGCATTAGTTTCGAAAGCAGTCAATGAATCCAATTTAATTCGACGAATCTCGTATATAAATCTATACAGAAATGTATTAAAAATTATAAATCTTATTTGATTACTCGTCATCAGCTTTCAAATACATTTTAAATAGCATTTAATTCATTTGGATCTCAATTGTTTTAATTAAATCTGCATTTGATTAAATTACCTATTCCTTAATTAGATTGCATTGAAATCGAATATTTTTTTACTTGAAACGTTTTTTTTTATGTCGTTAAAAAATTCATGATTAAAACGTAGTATGTGTTAATTTACATTTTCTGCATTAAAATAATTTTTAGATACTTAACATGTCGCTCCCGGATCGGAAGTAACTGCAAGGCGAGGGTCACAATGTGAAAAGACCCGTCTTCCAATCGAGATGTTTTTGAATACTCGCCTGCTTTTACAACACATTCATGCGATATGTTCGATTTGGAGAAGGAATTGAAAATAAAAGAATTCAAGGGTTTCCTGTTTGAGTCATGCAAAAATCCAGGAGAATACTCGGCAGTGCAATTGTTCAAAAAGGCGAAGACTGAAGCACGGTAGTCATGAAAATGAAAATTGAAAGGGATGACTTTTTTTATGCCTGCAAACTTTCCAAGAGAACCAGTTTTATCTACTTTATTCCAAGATTTTCAAAACAAATCTTTTTTCGCAAAAGTTATGAACAACTGAAAACAGTACACACTCCTTTTACATCTATATATCACTACCGAATGCTGTACACGATAAAAGTTTTTGCAAACAATCTCTTCACTGTCGAGAATTTATAATAATCATTATAGAGACATTTTGAAATTTTTTCCAGAACCTATATGCTTCGTTGCATTTTTGTTATTATACGAATTGCAAGAAAACGCTATTCAATACTAAATAAGTAAAAGAATCTATAGCTTTTACGTGGTTGAGGCTTAAATATTTATTCCCCATTCCCAGTAAAGTACAAAATTACTTTTTTTCAATAGCTTTCAAAATGGCCATCTGTAGAAAGTGTACCTTTTGAAGATGTCAAAAGTAGTATGTAAAAGTGGATGTCCCACTTTCGGACGGAAAAAATTGGGGACGTGAATAGTTTGCAAGATTTTGCGGCCGAGCTGCAAAATCAGAAAATTTCGTACTCTCACGGCACGTTCGTTGGAACCTCCATAAAAAAAAACTCGGGAAACGTCGAGTCTATACTATTCTACAGCGAGCAAATGCAGGAACTTATTTCGCGTGAACCTACCACAACGACTTGTCGGCTGTAGGTTGTGGGCTGTAAATTAAAAATTGACGCAACCTTCAAAATTGTTCCTCGCAAAGTATTAGAAAAAGGATCGAAAAGCGTTCAATTTTTAATTATTGTTGCCCAATGGGACAAAAAGGTATTAAAAAGTGTAATTCAATTGTTATAATTTGTATAACATACAGGCGTAATAGATTATAAGCCTTGTTGATCATACATCAGTCGTCGTTTCCCTTTCGAACTTTATAAACATTTTTATATTCGAATCTAATAAAAAAAAAAAAATAAAATTTTTTAGACTTTCAAAACTTTCTCAAAGTTTGAAGAGTTCGTAAAATTCTCGAAATTTGAATAATTATGAATATTTTAAATTTTGATAATTTGTAGGACTTTTAGGATCTCGGAAATGTACGAAAATTTGTAAATTTGTAGAATTTGAAAAATTGTTCAAAATCTTACAATGTTCAAAATTATTGACATTTTAAAAGTTCAAGAAATTCGTAAGATTTTCGAAACACCAATTACCACAAATAAAACTTTTCAGAATCTATAAAAATTATACAAATCTCAAAAATTTACGAAAAATTTTAACCCTTTCAGGGGCACATTTTTCTGTTACACTAAATTTTGCTATTAATGGTAATTTAGGGGTTTTTGGGGTCACTGATTACGAATCTGGTGTCAGAATTGCAAAATTCAAAATGGCGGATCCAAGATGGCGACTATGTGACTCTGAAGTTGAATTTTTGAAACAATGTTCACAAAACACGTTGTATGGGGGTTTTTTGAGTCGTTGATTGCGAATTTGACGTCAAAATTGCAAATTTCAAAATGGCGGATCCAAAATGGCGGCTATATTAATGCAAAATCTCAGTTTTTTTGCAATCACACCGAATTTTGACATGAAGGGGTTTTCGGGGTCGGCGATTACAAATCTTGCGTCAGAATTGCAAGATTCAAAATGAGTGATTGAAGATGGCGGTGTCATTAGTGTAAATCAGAAGTGTATTGGAAATTGGTTTGAAACTTGGTATACTGGGATTTTCGAGATCACTGATTGCGATTCTGATGATAGTATTTCAAAATTATTCCACCTCTCAGCATAGCCCAGAACTAACGACGTGGAAGTAAGAGCTACCAGTTCTTTGTGTTTTTTTGTTTTTCAATTTTTGTTTTTTAATTAATTTTCATTTTTTCAATGTTTCGTTTCTTTCAATTTCTATATTATTGAATTTTTATATTTTTATTCTGCTTTGTTCTGTCCGAGCGTAGTCTACTTTTCAGCATGAAACTCTTCAAAGCAATTTTTTTTTTTCGTCAATGCACAAAGGAACTTTGCATACTTTAAAATGAAATTTAGAGCTTATTCTACGAATTTTTTCCAGCTAGTTAACACGTAGATTTGTACAAAGAATGAAAAACGTCATTTCCGTAACGCATACGAGTTGGGAATAATTCAAACAATGGAGAGAGATGTTGATTGATGTCTTTGTGAAGTTCCGGTAAGACAGGTGATTCTTTCATTCATTCAAAAACTTTTGCATTCATTCAAGAATGTATCTCTTTGCAAAGCGTGAAAAATTGTCTGGAATTTTTTCACAATTTCTACGGTGAACTATGTCACCCTTACGATAAGGAATGGAAATGCTTTTGAAATGAAGAAATTCTTTGTTTTCTTAGAACTTCAGGAAGTCATGGATCAACCTTTTTCTTTATTGTATGAATGGTCCTAAGAGGATTAGAGCAGCTGACTAGACTCGTAAACGTGCCAAGAGACCTAACCATGAGCAATCTGAGAAAGTCATTTCATCTGAAGACACTCTTTCTTAGTCACTACGCGCGGCTGGACAGTTTATTCAGTTGCAGCGACTTCTAAGCAGAGCAAAGGTAACGAAACAAAATGAGCGACATGTACGAAAATGTGGATGTTGTCGAAATTCCAAGTGATGAAGAGTCAGATGAAGAAGTTGAAAACAGCGAAGATGAATATTCCATTACTGAGGATGGTTTACCGATGGAATCGATGGAATTAGATGATCATAATAATGACATGGATTGCGATTTGTACAGCGAGTTTGATGAGTATGATGACATTCCTCTGAGTAGTCGCGTTGCGAAAATGGATGGAATATGGGAAAACAAAAGTAGATGTGAATACAATCCATGATTTACTGAAAGAAGTGGCCCAAAAAATTTTCCAGATGGTATTGACCAGGCAGGTGAAATTTTTGTATGTCTTTTCTCTGAGAAGAATATTGAATTGATTGTCGAACAATCAAATCTCTATTGCATACAGAAAGGGATTGTTTTCGAGCCAATCACCATCGATGAATTGAAGAAGTTCTTGGGCTTGAATATATTGATGGGTATAAAAAGATTACCTTCTTACCACGATTACTGGTCCACTAATGCGCAACTACACGATTATTATGTAAGCTCTGTCATGAGCGTAAAGCGGTTTTCATTCCACTTATCTCATTTACATTTGAATGATACAACTAAAGAACTAAAAAGGGATGAACCTGGTTATGACAAACTGTACAAAGTCGCACCTTTTTTATCAATTCTTTCTGAAACTTTTCAGTATTTCTATGATCCAAGTATGAATCAGGCAATTGATGAGAGCATGATAAAGTTCAAGGGCAGAAGTACAATGAAACAGTACATGCTAATGAAACCTATCAAAAGAGGGTATAAAGTTTGGGTCAGAAGCGATGAATATGGCTATATTTGTGAATTTCAAATATACACTGGAAAAATAAACAATAAAACCGAATGTATGTTGGGGGAGAGAGTCGTCAAGGATTTGACTCGTGCTCTAATACACAAGCACTGTCGTCTTTGCTTCGACAATTTTTTCACAACTGTCAATTTGATGGCAAGCTTGCTAGCTGATGGAATACTGGCTTGCGGTACCATTTGAAGAGATAGGAAAGGTTTGCCAAAGACCTAGAAAGCGGAAAAGAACATATCGCCAGGAGATAGTGAATTTCGTACTTCATACACTGGACTCCGATGGCTAAAATGGATTGATAAAAAGCCAGTATTCTTTTTGTCAAACTATCACGACCCTTCTGTTATAAAAGAGGTCAGTAGGAGACAAAAAGATGGTTCTTTGAAAATGGTATCATGTCCACTACTCGCCAAAGATTACAACATCCACATGGGGTATGTCGACAAAGCTGACATGCTCAAGTCATTCTACGAAATTAGTCGAAAAAGAAAGAAGTGGTGGTATCGAATTTTCTGGCACTTTGTCGATGTGACTACAGTGAATTCTTGTATAATCTACAAACAGCTTTTTCCAGAAAAAGGGCTGTAACTAAAAGACTTTAGATTGTCAGTTGCTGATCATCTAATAGGAGTCTCGAATCGTCCAAAAAAAGGGAGACCATCTCTGAACTCACCATTGAAAGCAAAATGTAAAGTCACTTCTGCAGTAAGAACAGCACAGTTACCGCACATGCCTGGTGTTCATGAAAGTCGCAGAAGATGCACTCATTGCAGTACAAAAGTAAACGATAAGCGCACTAAATTTGATTGTAAAATATGCAAAGTTCCTTTGTGCATTGACGAAAAAAAAAATTGCTTTGAAGAGTTTCATGCTGAAAAGTAGACTACGCTCGGACAGAACAAAGCAGAATAAAAATATAAAAATTCAATAATATAGAAATTGAAAGAAACGAAACATTGAAAAAATGATAATTAATTAAAAAACAAAAATTGAAAAACAAAAAAACACAAAGAACTGGTAGCTCTTACTTCCACGTCGTTAGTTCTGGGCTATGCTGAGAGGTGGAATAATTTTGAAATACTATCATCAGAATCGCAATCAGTGATCTCGAAAATCCCAGTATACCAAGTTTCAAACCAATTTCCAATACACTTCTGATTTACACTAATGACACCGCCATCTTCAATCACTCATTTTGAATCTTGCAATTCTGACGCAAGATTTGTAATCGCCGACCCCGAAAACCCCTTCATGTCAAAATTCGGTATGATTGCAAAAAAACTGAGATTTTGCATTAATATAGCCGCCATTTTGGATCCGCCATTTTGAAATTTGCAATTTTGACGTCAAATTCGCAATCAACGACTCAAAAAACCCCCATACAACGTGTTTTGTGAACATTGTTTCAAAAATTCAACTTCAGAGTCACATAGTCGCCATCTTGGATCCGCCATTTTGAATTTTGCAATTCTGACACCAGATTCGTAATCAGTGACCCCAAAAACCCCTAAATTACCATTAATAGCAAAATTTAGTGTAACAGAAAAATGTGCCCCTGAAAGGGAAAAAAAAGAGAATTTTTTGGTTTTCAATTCTTCATAACAAATAGCTTATCAACAATTTGAGACAGTTTTTCATGATAATTACTTTACACTAACCATTGAGAGTCTAAAATCAAATACTTGTGCACGAAACACGATGCAATGTATCGGAAAAACTGCGAAAAAACAAGTGGTACATATATGTACCACCGCCCCTGAAAGGGTAGATAGCATGCATGCATAGGAAAACAACAAAGAATAATAAAATGAAAGATATGATAAAATCAAGGGAATAAATGAATAAGAAAAAGAAATTTTTTTAGAAGACTACAGAAGCTTAATGAGAGATTTTTCTACAAAGATAGTTGAATGTATTTATGGTTTCACGCGCGCGATAATTATTGTTCCCGGGAGATTCTTCATATATGTCGAACCGCGAAATTTAGGTTACCGGTAAACCAAAAACTCATGGAATTTAGGTTACGGGTAAATCAAAAACCCATGGAATTTAGGTTACGGGTAAACCAAAAACCCATGGAATTTAGGTTACGGGTAAACCAAAAACCCATGGAATTTAGGTTACGGGTAAACCAAAAACCCATGGAATTTAGGTTACGGGTGAACCAAAAACCCAGGAAATCGAATAAACGAGAAGAAAATCCTATATCTTGTGACTCTCCTCCAGGAGTAAAAGGGTTTATTTAAAAGGGATATTAGGAAGGAAAGGATACTATGGTAATAAGAAAGCATATAAAATTCCGAGAAAATACTTTTTTTTTCATTGAAATCGGAACCATTTACCAACTTGGAAATTGATAAGGCAATAATGACCGTCTATTGATACTGTATATTACAATTCATGAATTGAAAACAAATTTAGAATCTAGTCGCATCAAATACGTTTTGTATTTGTACTGGAGAATCCAGTGAGGGGGGGGAGAGAGTGTATGTGTACGGGTACGAAATTGATATCCCATTTTGCTAATATGAGGCAACATAATCACCGGACTAGATAACAATTTTTTTTTTTTTCCCTTTCTCTCAGAATCAAGTATTGAAATCATCAGGTAAAATAGTTTTGTCTTGAAACCTGCGTTAAAAAAAAAAAGGGGAGAGATAAAAAAAAATGGAAGTCACTCCTGGCACCGTGGTCAAAGCAGAACTGGAAACCGAGAAATTTAAAAGCCACGAGACGTTAAAGAAACTTTACAAGGCAAAATTTAAAGCAATGAGGCTCGAAAACTATCGACGAGTATCCCAGGAATTCGCTAATCTGCCATATCGCGTGCGAAATAAGATGTCACTGGAGAGTAAAAGAACGACTGCAAGGATTGAAAAATTGAATAAAAAGATCAACGAAGTCAAACAAACAGAAACACCACACCAACCAACGGCCGAGACGCACATCAGAAAAAAATCTTTATGCGGAGATCCCGATTCCAAAATGCAAAATAATAACGGACGAAATCCTGGAAACACCTATAAAATACGACCTCCAAATCTGTAAGACTCAAATACATGACCAACCCTTCATAAACAGTATTCAATAAACAAATAAATAGATAACAAACATTTAGAAATTTCACAACTTTATTCCTCTCTCCTTCGAACTACAAATTACAAATTCAATTATAAGCACCAGTAAAAAGCCTCGCATTTTACTCCCTGAAAAAAACCGATGAACTCCTCGAATCTGCTGGTAAACCCCAACACATCCAACACCCCGAAATCCCGACGCCATGTAGCCGCCGAATTCTCCACCCGAATTATTATTTCCATTGGGTCTGGAAAACAGGCGGAAATCATGAAAGTCACGAAAGAAATAAGAAGATAATAATTGAAGGAAAAGAGAACTACTCACTCAAATCATGTTCCTCCATGAAAAAATACAGGTAAGTGATGAAAATTGGGGTCGAATCTATTCCGTTGATGAACCACGAGGAAACCTCGACCCCTGGTGCAATCACTAGCGCGTTTACCAAGTCTTACGAACTCATTCTACAAAGGAAAATGTAGAACAATGTAAAACGAAATTTGAATCAATAAAATTTTGTCAAGAAAAGGAGAACTGTCAAAGGCAACTATTGGCAACTATCAAGTCTGGAACGAGGAACCCCGTATACATATATACACGTCTCTCCCACCTAAAACCTTCGAAATTTCCACCTATTTGAATTCTCGGAGTAGGGGATTGACACGGAGTTACAAGATATTCCTTATGCGCAATTACGCGGGCAAGACAGAGAGAGAATAGTCATTTCATTGGAGATATCATCACTTAGAAGTGAAGAATGTTCACGAGCGCTCCTTAAGTTTAAAAGCTAATTTTTTTTTTTTCTTTTGTTTTTCCGAGAAAATTCTGAAAGGAAGTCAACTACGATAACTCAAAGCGATATCGTAAATTCATGTTCAATAGAATCCTTTTTACAATAAATTTTTTTTTATTTTTAGAGCACTATCTATATTCTTTTGATTAATTTACTTTCCATTCTCAATTCCTTGCTACCTACACATATAGTTTTTTTTGAAAGAATGATGGGAGGAAACCCCCTCAAGATAGGAAATATTGGAGAAATCACCGTCTTCGGACGATGACTTTCTTCTCGGGGAGGGGAGATGTGACGAGCGGGGTTTTTCCCCGCGTCTGAAATTTTACTTTGAAAAAAAAATATATCCGTTTCATGAAATTCTAAAAGAGAGTCATTTTTTTTTTTTTAAGCATTAATGATAATGCGCGGTGCTATCTGAATCGTAATGATTTCGCCGACGCTGAAAACTAAAGTTCATGAAATGTAATAGAGAATCAATTTTGATAAGCGCAATTTTGTATTATCTCTTAACTTTCAGCACGAGAAATGAAATCACCTCCTTTTTTTTTTTGAATAACATTTCCTTCAATTATTTAACTTTTGATAAAGCTATTTTACGAATGACGATTCTTTCGATCATTCAACTTTGATAATATTGGCGCATGAGAATAATGACTCTACGATAAAAACTATTTTCGAATAGATAATGATTTTGCACTTTTTTTATCTAGCGATAACCGGATGTAAACGGACCAAAAAAGGTCCGTTTATTTCCTTTCCGAATCGTATATAAACCCGCGTATTTTTTAGCAGAATCGAAGTCGTTCTCGAGCTTTCGAACTGCTTTCTTCTCCTAGGAGAAGCCCCGAAAAGTAGTTCACCATAAAGCTAAAGAATACTTCCCCGGCCCAAAGGCTCGACCTCACGACAGCCTAGACAGCCATATACCTTGCCTAATATCGATCGGACCAATTAAAACCCAAGCTGTGCTTGAGGTGCCCAACCATCGATAGAAGGATAATCTTTGTGAACTTTTTGAAAGTAAGAAACTGCATATCATCCTTGTTATATTTGATAAAATCCATTTTGTACTTTCATCCATTATTTATTCAAGTGTCGAGACCTTGTCCCGGCAGCGTAAGTTCCGAACGCAGCTTGACTAATTATGGCAGAAGGACAAAAGGACCTCAAATTATAACCACCATCCCAGATAAATCAAATAACTTTATATTACATTTTATAATTATTGAGTTTGCCAATTAGGATTCTTATGGTTAGGGTGTTTAAAATGTATATGTATCTCTCTCGCTCTCTTCCTCTCTTTTAAACCTTGCGATAATTTCTCTCCTTAGTGCCCACCGCCGAGAATTTGATTTGGAATATCAAAAGTACAATCAGACATCATAGGGTCAAACCAAGTGCTAAAAGGTCTGTTTTTAGAAGAAAAGGGATAATCAATTTGTTTCATCGTCTACAAGTTTTGAAAACTTGCTCTCCAGGGAAAAATATCAGTTTAGAGGAAGTTGATGATTTAATAGCGAAAAGGGCTTCTAAAGAATATGGAATAATTTTGGTGCTTCCTACAAAACAACTAAAATTTTCATGCAAGAATTGTAAAACGTCGCAACGTTATTCTCTCAACGATACTCCCGCAAATAGGGAAATAAATAAGACTCTTTCGGGCCCAAAAGGGGCGGGAATAGCAAACCAACAATTCTACGATTTTCTAGGAAATAGCTATGATGATACTGACTTGCCAGAGTCAGCGATTGAAGAATTACGCACTATAGGGAAAGAGATACGCGACCAAGATTAGGTTATTGTACTTAAATATAATTTTACATGTATTTATTAAAGATATAATAATAAGGTCACACAATGACATTTAATTGTATTAAAGTTGTTGTTATTTAACCCTTAAAACAATTCCCTCGACTCCCTTGAAAAGTCGAACAAGGGTCACCATAGGCCGTTGTCTATGGAGGGTCTTTTTCTGTGTCGACGAGAATAAGGAATAATTATTCCTAGGCGCATAGCCTAACAAGAAAAAAATATAATATAATAAATAATAATTATAGTATTGTTCCCGATCTCGCTCGTCACATGGAAATCCTTGAACTTTCTTCAGAAATTTTAGATGACTATGATATAGTTTTTAATGCTGACAGTTGTTGCGAATTTTTTCGAATACTAAGCGTTCAGTAGAATTTTCAAAAATGCTTTGTATCCGTTTGAACTTTTTGGAACTATTCGGAAATTCTTAAGATATTTCGATATTTTTAAACATTTTTCGAGAGTTTGATTTTTTCGATATTTTTCGATTTCACGAATGTAGGACTGTAAGAGATCTTCGACAAATTTTAAAATATTCTTGAATGTTGGAAGATAGGAACGAATCTTTTTTCTCTACCTAATATTTTTAAGTGATTATTATCCTCGATGAATTTTTTATAGAGGTAAAGTTTAAGAACCATTAAGAAAACAATACAATCTTATCATTAGTTATTACTTTTTCCAAAAACAATATTTAAAAAAAATATATGATAGTATTTTCATTTATGAAATTACAATTATTTTAATCATTTTTCAAAAAGCTATTCGTATTCATACATAATGTTTCAATTTTTTGAACATAGTCAAGAATAGCGAGAAAAACTTTCGAAGAATTTTCGAGTTGTTCTTTTATGTCATGAGTCTCATGAAGCTTTTTGAAAGTGCCAAGAATTTCTAGAAATTTTTTGAGAATTTTTGAAATGTATTAAAATTTTCCGTGTGCGTGAATCTCATTACTGGTTGATAATGATTGCGAATCGCGTTTCCGAAAACTTTTCAACAATAACTGAAAAAGTTTGAAACTTTAAAAAAATATTATGTAGGTAGAGTGACTGTTATATTTTTGAAGTGTTTACACGCCTAAGAATTAAATTAGAATTTTCTCGATTTGAAAAATTTTGCTGAATTTTCATGAGCATTCAAAATTCCAAGAATTTTTTTCAGCCTTCTGTAATCTAATATATATCACAATATTTTCGTGAACACGAATAAAAAATTAAGCTCTCATGCAAATAATTACATTCTGAGTAATAAAAATACATGTATTTAATTTCTACTGCCATTCACATAAAAATGTCATGTACTCACTTGTACCTGACTGGAAAAAGGAAACTCTTCAACTTGGAATCTGGAAGCCATTGAAACCATAACGCGAAGGATCTGATAAGCCCTGCCACTGCCAATCCATGCCAATCCGAGCCCTAACGGTAATAGTTCTTTGATCTTTTTTTTTTGTTTTTGGAAGTTTTATTCATGAGTAACTGTTAGAATTCTAGGCAGGCCCGAAGCCGCACACCACGTGCTTTGAAAAAAAAAAAAAATGAAATAAAATAACATAAAAACGATTCTATACTGGGGAATACTACCCGAGAATAAATTATAATTGTAAAAATGTCCTACAAAATTAGCCTGTTTAGTCTTTTATACAGTGGTTGTTAAGTCTGATACGATATGCCTTGGGATTGAGGCTTTTAAATGAAATGAAGTGAATCAAACTTTAAAATAAGTAGTTTAAAAAGTTGAATTAGGTGACAAATATAAATCAGTTATATATTTTTATGTGAAAAAACACATAAAAAACTTTTGATATCTTTATTGATATTGTAACAGTTCTGAAGAAGAAAGAGGTCTACAAACTTTTTCCTATCTCAAATTTTCATGCGATCAATATTTTGGTGAATAATGAGATGAAAAAGATGTTGCGTGAAATGAGAAAAGAGTCGTAAGAGCACAAAAAATCGAATTCAAGATGGTCAGTGAGTCTGAATATAGAAATCTTGCTCTATCGAACGAGTCTACTCTTGAAATAGTGTGATTTTTTTATTTCATAAATAATTACGAGTAGATAGGCTAAGCCGGTCCGCCCCCCCACTCCTCCACCCATCATGTGCCCCCCAGCTCCCTCCCCACCACTCCCACAGGCCACACCCACTGTGCCCTGATTGGTCTGCCCCTCCATCCTAGGCCACGCCCCCTGCGTCCTGATTGGCCCATCCCCTTCCCGCGAATTTTACAAAATTTTCCTAGTTTTTCCGAAATTTTCCGCGATTTTCCCGAATTTCCCACGATTTTCCGTAAATTGTTCGGGATTTTCCGGATTTTTCCTAAATTTTCCCCCATAAAAATGTCCTTAAATGAAATGGCGGTTAGAAAACAAAACGGCGGTTGGAATCAAAAATGGCACCGGTCGGTAAAACAGTGGCGTACCTCCTGTCGGTAAAACAGGTATGCGGTTTGCAAGGTAGAGGCGTACCGACTGTAGGTAATACTCATGTTGGTATTGCCTTATGTCGGTAATACCTCATGTCGGTAGTGCCTCATATCGGTAATACCTCATGTCGGTAATACCTCATGTCGGTAATACCTCATGTCGGTAATGCCTCATGTCAGTTATACCTTCTTTTTTTGTTTTTTGTTTGTTTCTTTGTTTTTCTTTATTTATACATTTCAAATTACAATGTTTTCAAGAACAATTAATCCTTAAAAGAAAACTCGCAGGCGTTGAATTTCCCTCCGAGAAGACGGAACTTCACTGGATTCTTCGACTTTGTAGAGTTTTTAAGTTTATGCAGCTCATTTGGATCTTCTCGCAGAGTCTTGCAGATCCTCTCTTGCAGGAAAATCTCAAATTTCCCATCCAGAGTGATGATGAATTTAGGCCCAAATTTGGTGTCAACGGAGCGAATTACAGTCACGGCATAGCTTTTGCTAACTTCCAACTCGACAATTCTTCGCGTTGGGAGAAAACCCTCTGCGCGAGCCACTTGGTTGAGCTTTGAAAAATCCATGTTGCCTGTTCGAAAATTGTCGGCAGACTGACGCTTGGGAGTTTGCTTATCCGTACGTTAAGCGATATGTAATGACGTCATCACATTCCTAAGCGATGACGTTATGACGGCAAGTTGAAACACGCTTAACCTTGAGAATCTTTTGCGCAGTTAGCGATCACGTAAACACATTCCTAAGCGATGACGTCACCATTAATAATAAATAGAATATTTGACCTTGAAAATCTATTGCGCAGTTAGCGATTATGTAAACACATTCCTAAGCGATGACGTCACCATCAATAATAAATAGAATATTTGACCTTGAAAATCTATTGCGCATTGAGCGATCACGTAAGCACATTCCTAAGCGATGACTGCATCATCTATTAATAGTAAAACCTTGAAAATCTATTACGCAGTTACAAAAGTGTTTACGTCGTAACGACAAGTTTAGACACGTTATCGGAAACGATGACGTCATCCTAACTATGTGAAGAATTCCCGAAAACGTTATCTCGCTGATCAGGCAAACAATGAGTCATCAAACGATGATGAAATCTTACATTTAAGGGATACGAATTTATTCATGAATTCATTTTTGAATTATTTATTTTATTCATTCATACATCTTTTTCTTCTGCAAAGGGCCCCTCCCCGCCCTATGCTGTGAGGCTCAACGACAAGAGTAGCCCCTCCATTTTTTTATTTTTTCACAATCTTTTACATTTTTTATTCTTCTACAATCTTTTACATGTTTTTTCTTTCTTACACATGCTACAGTCTTTAATCATAGGGCGTATACCAACATCATCTTCACTAGTTAAATTCCAATGTTTTTCGCATAGTCTGCAAGCCATGAATTTTTCGTCACTTTGCATATTCAGTGGCAACTTTTCCTAAGCTTGAGCGATACACTTTTTCCTGAAATAAAGTAAAAATTCTCGTGGCAGTGCAGCGATATCCTCAGAATCCAACTTGTGCAGCCAGTTGGCGTATGAGAGTAGAGTAAATGATCTTTTCGTTGATGGTGTATCGCCAAATTTTTCCATTAACCACATCCTGAGGTGACGGGCGTTTTTCGTGGCACAGTAATGATCGTAGACGGGTCGATGAAAATTGTTGTAGGGGCATGCAGATACTCGTAAATCATCCAGGGACGGGCAGTCCATATCCATCAAATTGATTATGACCGCATTTGTGTACTGCCAACGCTTTTTGTCTAATCCTTTCACAAATACAAAGCTGGCATCCTCGAGTTAATTCTTGAGCATTTGGTAGAGTTCCTCGTATGGTACATCTTCAGAGTTCCAACTCAAACCATGATAGTTTCGCGTTAGCCACAAATAAGTCGCCTTTACTTTTGGAGTCAAACCATCCCAGGCACATGGTGACTTGAATAACGTCGCGACAGCGTCGGCGTTGAAGGGCTCAAGCTTTAATACTGCCAGCTCCTTGACGACAAATGTACTTTGCACGGAAAATCCTTAAACGTCCACGATGTACTTCATCTCGGTACACTGACGCGCTCTCGCGTATCCACCTCCTTTTATACCCACCACCACTACCACCACCATTACCAGCACCACCAATTCATCAATTCTTCAACTTCACATACTTGACATCAGGCTTTTTCTCACCCTTATCCTTCTTATCCGACACAGGCTTATACTTGTCAGACAATTTATATTCATTTAAAAGACAACGACGTTCATCATTTGACTTATCCATTGCGACTGAGTAAAACAGAATAATTATCTTTATTAATAAATTCGATTATACATGTAAACATAAACTAAAACATAATCTATAACCTTGCTATGTAATAAATATTTCAAATATATCCAGAATTATGAAATCTATAACGATCACGAGTACATACAGCACATGCGCAGTAGTTACAATCAAACGTTTTATAATTTTTTGACGATTCCGCTGATTGGCTGATATTCAACGACGCGATTGTGTATAATGAGGCAATAAGCTGCAGTTTGAGCTGGAATATTCGCAGCCGATTCAAACTCCAAACGAACGTCAACTGACCCCGTAATGAGGGACTCGTTTTGTTTAGCACAATCAATGACTACGAGAGGCGCTAGATCCTTGAATTGTACTTTTGTTAACGATGGAGCATTTTCCCTGCCGTAATAGGATGATTGAAAGTTGAAAAACATTTCATACAACGCTGCGAATTGATTACGCTCGAAATTGATATTCAGATTCGTGTAAGGATAACAGTGCGAGTTGAGATAGAGCTTGATGTCACGCAAAGCGCAAGTATCAAAGCCGCTTGTGTTGGCTCCTCGAGCATTCTTCCACCCTGTTTGGAATCCTACAATGACGTATCTCGGCTTTTCAGTTGAGTCGTTGTTTTGACGCTCCACACATGCTTGGTAGTTGTAGGCAGCAAAGGATATTCCTAGAGTTCCCAGCTCCTGAAACTTATAGCGATGGTGGGATCGCTAGCGATGTAGCTGAGCATTCGAATCTTTTCAACGTGTGACACTTTGACGTACGGCAACATTTATTCGATTTTGCTGAGGGTTATTTAAAACTCCTCTGGAACTGCAGGAGCTACAACCGCTGTCTGCTGGATAGCGTTGACGTCTGTGTTGGCTCGGAGAATGATGAGCTCATGTTTAGCGTTTACGATGATTCGTTGATAGTCCTCAGCGAATCCAAAAATGAATTGCAGGGGCATACAAATATCGAAATATCCATGATTATTAACCAATGATCTCGTATCGTCAAGAATCCATCCTGCATTTTCCATCAAGTCCTTTTGATCCGGACTTTGTGAGATGTAGGCTTTCATAGCAGTTGTTAGACCAACGTTTTTCGCCCTTTCAATCTCCACGGCATTCAGCTCGTAACGAATTTCCTCAAATAGGTGGGCTATACCATTGTTGACTATAGATGTATGAACGACCTCAGCTCCGTCAGCTTTCGTTAAACGTCCTTGAATATGCAGTGAACTCTTGCTCGGCAACATGTACGAATCCTGGTTCTGTGCACTGATGCGAATTTCATCATTATTGTTGTACGTCGATGACGCGTACGGTTGATGCGCGTGTACTTCGTACTGCGCTATCGCCTTGTCAAAGACGATCTTCTTCTCGATGGATAACATGGTATTAGGCAGATGAAGCGCAGCAAATTTTACTCTTAACCCGAGGCTTTTCAGGAACTGCACGTTCCGCGGTGTGAGCACTTTGAAAGGTTTGTGCCGACTGATGATCCGTGGACATGTTGCTGGACTTTCATATTCTCCGTATACGATTCCCATTATTCACCTTTTACATGCAATCTGATAGTGATGATTTCTCCTCGAAAATTCACCAATTGTCCGTCTTGATCCAGAATGCGGAGCTGTAGGTGATGTATTGCTTGCACGGTGATCGGATGGTAAATGACATGTGTAGGTATTTCAATGATCTTATATCCTGGTGGCATTACGGGAAAAAACTCGTGAATAGTATGCACGCGACGATCATTGATGTACGCTCCCGTAGTGATGTTGCATTCGACGCGCAAGGCGTTGACGGCGAGTATTCTTTCCGGTGATTGAGACTCGTGCGCAACGTCAGCCTTGAAAATAAGCGGATCGAAGCCTAAAAGTTTACCAATAGAATTTTTTGGTTGAAAATCGATGGTTCGATTACATTTGATTTCACTGCGCAGCGTGCCACTATTGGCTTGCAGATGCAGTTCGATATCCGACGGCAACACTTTCTTCATGTAACGCTCAATGCTGTCCAACTCGTAGCTCCCCGGAGGTATGGTAAACACTTTACCGTCAACGTAAAACTTGTTGCTACCAACGTCGAGGTTGGGGATCGAATTGAAAGTCAATAGTTCTACCAAGCCTAATGAATAATTTTTCCGGCGTGACAGTTCAATAGAAGGAAAGTAGTACGCATCCAAGACAGACGATGTTCCCGAGAGGGTCAGAGTCAGTGTATCCATGATGGTTGCTTGTTGTTGACTGATACTCACACACTTGCAACACTTTTATCGAGTAAAAACTTGAGACACAAGTGCCCGCAAATCATTTAACCATAGTTTTGATACTGATCACGATTATATAGAATAATGCTACCGACACCGAAATAATCTACAAGTTCTCCAGGTGGTCATAAATTGCCAAAGCTGTCGAAATACGCGATTTGATTACCAGTTTTCCGATACGCGACCCAATGAGTTCTATAACCATTTTTGTCATCAAGATTAACGATGGAAGCCTCGTATTTTTTAGGTCCACTTTTAGGTAAATCATTACGCATGTACACGCCTCGAAACGATGGAATTTTCAACATTTTTGCATATTTCAACAAATCTTTATCGGTTAGTGCTCGGTGTGGTAGCTCTACACGTTTTTTAAATGCAGTCTCAGTCCAGATCCCCATGGTTTTAAATACAATCCTTTTCTCACGGCGATGATTCCATTTTGAGGTTATGTCGTCTTGATTCATCCAATTGCCGCTTGGCGGCTCTGGCGTCGTTGATAGCTTCATCGATGCTCGCAGCGCCACCTGCCAATGCTCCTGTTGCGCTTAATCCCGCAAAGACAGGGAGTGAAAAAGCAGGTGAAATGCCACCAAATTCACTTGATACAGGTAGTACACGTGGTACTCGAACTTTCTTCTTTCCTCCTGCTTGTTTCACCGTGGCTCTAGTAGCTTTCAATGTTGATTGCACAGAACCTGTAGCTTTAGCTGCAACTTTCGCTGCGTCGATGACTTTTCTCAAGGGAATCTTTTTTTTCTTTGCTACTTTCTTCAATCCCATACCGAGTTTCTGCTTTACTCCCATGATACCAGTTACTCCAAGAGCTGCAGTTTTTTCACCAACTCCTGAATCCTTAGCGAGAAGACGTTCGATAGCTTTTTTTGCAAGAGCCTTATCAGCTTCGTGTCTAGCTGTAAGATTGGTATTTTTCGAATATGCGATATCGTGCTCCCTGCACGCTGAATCAAGTGGATTGATTCAACGATCCCCACGTTTTACCCTTTTAGCAAGTTTGGTGCCTGGACCACAAAATTGATAGCCAGGAATGTGGAGTTCAACAGGGAGCTTGTTGATGATAGCGTTGACGAGTCTACGTCCTTTCACTGCCATCACTCAACTGAGCTCATGGTTATAAATACGCGGTATTTAAAGGTTGTCGAATCAGACGCTGACAGGTCGTCATGGAGTTTACACCGCAAAATGTAAAGTTGCCTGTCGTAAACTTTGACAGTGTGTTGGAAAAGCGGGAAAAATTCAAACGGTATGGAAAACTATTACCGAATACAGTTCGCGCAATAATATGTGGTCCTTCAAATTGTGGTAAAACTAATGCTCTGCTCTTGCTTATTGCGCATCCAAACGGGTTGAGATTCGAGGACGTCTACATTTACTCAAAGTCACTCGAGCAATCTAAATACAAGTACTCGGAAAAAATCATTGAACCGGTCAAAGGAGTTGGATATTTTCCGTATAACGAAAACGAACAAGTCGTTAGTGTTGAGGAAGTCAAACCAAACTCTATAATGATATTCGATGATATAGCTTGCGAAAAACAAAATAACATTCGCACATACTTTTGCATGGGACGGCATCGTGATGTAAACAGTTTCTATCTCTGTCAGACTTATGCACGCATTCCTAAACACTTGGTGCGAGATAATGCTAACTTGCTTGTACTGTTTCGTCAAGACAATATAAACCTGAAACATGTGTACGACGATCATGTTAACACTAATATGACGTTCGCACAATTTCGAGGTTTATGCGCAGCATGTTGGAGCGACAAGTACGGGTTCATTGTCATTGACAAGGATAGCGAATAAGGGCGGTATAGAAAAGGATTCGATCGTTTTGATACCATAAATTAAAGTGTTTTCGTGACAACTACATCAGTATTGACTAAACATTGAAAGAAGATGGAGCGGAAAGATGTACTACAGCATATCTTCAAAGCGAGCGAAGCCATCCGCCGCAAACATCGTCTGCTGAAACGTGGAAAAGCTGCTGCGGAGACGTCGGTGCGAGAAGTGTTCAAGCCCATTATTGATCCACTACAGTCATTGACTAAAAAACCAATGGACCTGAAAATGGAGTCAGTAAAAAAGGAGGAAGGGAAAGAAGAATTACCTACAATAGAGGGTGATGATACATTTGAGCCATGGAGTGAAAATTTCGAGAGTTTCGATCAAACCATCGGTGACCAAACATTTGCACCGAGTATTGTCAGTTCTCAAGCTCCTGTTGACACTCTAAAGAAATACTTGAAAATGATGAAAAACAAGGATGAGCAAAAGAATCTCGATGTGCCGTATGGAGTACGGTCGTTGAAAAATAGATTGCATATTGGAAACACGCCAATCAGTTTCGGAGAAAATACGTTTACGTAGGGACTGAGGGGTTTGAGAAAACGCCGGGACTTATAGAACTGCTGTTAAATAAAATACCAAACAGTTCGATTGTGAATAAAAATGATGTGGAAAACTATAAGAAAATCGTCCGACTAACAAACGTGAATAGAAAAAATTATCTACCTGAGAGGAGTCTGCGTGGTGGTGGCAGAGATTTGAAATATCTTACATACATTGCTGACAAGAAAGTGGGCACAGGATTATACAATGTGGTTAATCGCGAACGGAATATCGATTATGTGCATTGGGATGATCCCAACGAACTTGTTGATCGCTTGCGACTTATATTCGCGTCACAAGCTGCTGGCAACAACAGTCATACCAACTAAATCAACTCAATCATTGGAGAACTTAGAGAACCTGACATTATATATTGAATGTCTCAAAGTTTGGTATCTCATTCACGAGCTAGACAATGACAAGTGTAGACGTGTTTGGGAGACACCTGATCAAGAATCGGGAAATACGTGGACCTCCTGGTATTGGATTCAAGTTAACCCTTGAAGGTCATTACGATCTCCAACATAAAAAATTAGTCAACGTTGCTAAGGGTGATTACGAGAGAGATGGCGCTTCCTATCAAAATATTAACGATTTCGAAGAAATGCTGACAGTTGAAAATAATCAACTGAAAAATGTGACGGAGGAAGTGGAAAAATCGAAGAACGCAGAAACGTATATAAATATGTTTGTTCATTGTAACCTCGACGCATGGTAATTTAATGGCGACTAAATTCTCAGAGAAAATTGTACACTAGCTAAAATTTGGTTTTGAAATCAAGGCTTCTGCGCCGTATCGACCCAACCATTGCATGACTAGTTTTATATCTACACGTTTTCTTACATTATCCATGGTTTTTCCGTATACTGCATTGTTCATCAGTTTATAGAGGTTTTTTTCAAATTCATTTATTGCATTTTTACGCATTTCACTGTTTAAATCAATGTAAGATTTCAACCATGGAGATTGCTTGAATTTCAATATCCTATGAATGCAACGCAAAACCAGTCCATGGCACAATGCCTGCCTCAAATTTCTATAATGAATGACGTATCGCTTTTTCGGTTCAAGAGTTGTTGAGAGCTTTTTACATTTCGAACCGGGTGAAGTTTTGTGCTCTGCGCAGAACGGTAAGTCATTGTAAGAATCATGAATTTCTGGTGGATACTCGAGATCCACTTCTAGGATGTAACCTTCTCCGGCATCATCAGCAACATCCCACGGAAAATCTTGTTAAAAATTTTAAACCCACTTAAATCCAGCGTAAGGCAAGCATTGCGTCATGGTCCACTCATAAAGGTTATTTACATCATAATACATGAGGTATTTGTCCTCTTCTTGGGGATTATAATCAGTGGCGTAGTAGGGATTGTTGGCCCTGGCGTATCGATGGCTGCATTGAGAGATGCCTCCTCGGATTCCCCGTTCAATGAAGAGGAGCTTGTCGATGTCCGTGAGAAGCTCCAATTCTATACCCGTGTGCTTGAGCATGGCGTCCCAGCTGAATCCTGGTGTTGTATAGTAGTGTGCAGGATCCAGTCCATGGGACGCAAGGCAGCCTTTTCGAAAGTTCTCAGAGACGTCAGCCAGGAGAAGCACGTCAGTCTTCAGGTATAAGTCCGAGTACTCCCCAAGTGACTAAATGTTGAAAGAGTGCCAGGCTGTCTAAGCATGGCCAACATCATAAAAAAAAATTTGAGAACTCAAAAAAAAATACAAAAAAATGACAATGATAATTAAAATAGTTAAATTACCGATAGTCATTGACGGAAAGGTTCTCATCTATCAGGGTGCTGTGGAACGCTTCTTGGTGGGTAGCTCGGTCGCCTCCAATTTTTCCCAAGAGTCCCGGTACTCATAGAGGAACACTCCTTTCTTTATGAGGAATTTAAATATTTCGTCGTTGAGATGCGAGTATTCTCGATTGATGATGGTTTTTTTATCGTCCTCCAAGTACGACGCAAGTGTATCCAGCGATGACGCCATGAATCTGAACGAGTCAATGAATCGCAGAGATATCTTGCTGTCCTCAATATGCTTGGTGAAAGAAATGTATCTTTCCATTGTCTGTGGAATTAGAGTGATGCGTCCCTCGATACAGTTGGCGATTTGTTTGATTACAAGATGGCTGTCATATCCGCTAAGATTGTGAAATGTTATCTGAAATTTAAAAAAAACCACAATTTTGGCCTTTGAATTCTTGTTGCATGAGATGTATTTTAGAACAATAATCAAAATAGTAATAATTTTTTTCAAATCTCAATAGTATGATCAGCCAAAGTTACAATGCTCATTGATATCTGTTTTCCAAGTTTTATTAGAAAAATATAATAACATATAATCTTACCGGAATAGTAAGCGCATCCTGGTATTGGAGATTGAATTTTTGATGAGCCGCGCCTCGAAACTTGCCCGTAAGATAGCAGTAGTCTCTCACTCTGATTTGGCCTTTCAGAGAGGTCTTGCGGATGTGGCAGTCGGCAGCTTTTCGAAACATCTCCTTCTTTGCCGGGGTGAGTGGCTCCATGGGTTTGGAGTTTTTCAACTTCTCCTGGACTTTTTTCGTGAGTTTCACCAACTCATCGGAAAACCACTGTGCAGGATCGCAACCTCGATAGCTCGCATAGCGAGATTGTCCTTCATCGAAGCTACATTGGACGTAGTAGCCAACGCTACAGGCCTCGTGAACTTGCACGACTCAAGTGTTTTTCTCTCTGTCGGGAACTACTGTTTTTAATAAACATTTAAAATCTGCGTAAACGAAGTAAGAAACTTAAATATTGTTTTTATGATTGTTGAATTTTAGAATATTTTTGTTGGGAGCAAGCAAATTGATTCTACACGTATTCGCTTCTTTGCAGTCAATTTTGTGGGCATTCAACTTCTCAGAATCTTGAAAGTAGCGAAGACACCGGTCACAAATCCAATGTTCATGATCGCGTTTAGAAAGCTGACTGCTTACAAGTCGAGAAAGATCTTTTATCCAGGCATAATGGTAGTGGAGGGATTCTCTCTCATTATCTTCATCATAATGACTTTGTATGAGAAGTAAATTTATATGTCTGTTCTGTTTTTCTTTAGTGATATGGATAGGAGCGACTGAAAAATTTTTGTTTTTTAAAAGTATGTAGATGTTTTTGGAAATATTGTTAAGTTTTTCAAATAAAGGAGCCTGCTTTGGCATAACGGGAAACGTAATTCCTCCAAAGTTTAGTTCTCCATCATATTTTTTGTAATATGAAAGGCGTCCCGGGTTTTTCACATTTCTTTCCACAGGATGCAACGCCGAAAGAATAGCCCATTTAAAACACTCATCATCAAAATTTTGAATATTTACACATGCCTGCTTTCGTTTATTTGGTCCTGGTAGCTCGATGAAGGAACTTGCTCGCATAGGATTTTATTTTTTTATATGCACACCGGGACTCACGATCCGACGCAGCGTCCATCCGGATCCTTGGTGTTGAAACTCTTCGATCTTTCTCAACAAGTGATCCCTGACGTTGGTGTCGAACCAGGTGTTGAGATCCGTTGTTTGAGTGATGCTGACGCTGCGAGTTTCAAAGTTTTTCAACTCTACGACCTCTTCATCGTTCTTCAGAATGCTAAATTCTCCATCCAGAGAAGTGTAGACATTCAAAGCATTTTCGGTCTTCAGGCTTTCTTCCACTTTGATAACGACAATTTCTCAGGCTTCCAACAAAAACTTGGTAATGTCCAGGTGGCGTAAGTTGATTACGACGCCCGCGCGGATGTGCGTCTTGAAGGCACTGTTGAGATCTTCCCATTTCACGCCATTTTGTGATCCAGCTCCAATCACGAGTGAACCGCGCAACTGGATTATGTAACTGCGTAGTCGTTGGATGGCACGCACACATTGAATTTTTAGTGCACTCGAGCTATTCGCACTCAATTCACGCAATTCATCGATGTGTGCTATAGCGTCATTGTTCAACACTGTAGGATCAACAGCACCACTCCGAGTCAAAAGTCGTTTTTGCGCGTTAATCACCTTGTACGCGGCCTTGAGTTTCGATTTCGCCTTTTTTCGAAAATTAAATGTCACTTTGTTCTCTAAAGTTCGACACCTTGATAGCCCTGTTGGTCGACTGACGCTTCCGCTCGAGAACGTCGTATTTATAGATAGTGATGACGCTGCGATCGCGCGCTGTTGCTATGCGCGCTCAAGGTTGGTACTGTTTCCATGGCAACTCATGCTGAAGGTTAACGAACCTGCGAACACTGTTGACGATAGACGTGTCTATCGTCACGTCTATCGTCACGCACTGTCTAAAAATTTCCTTTAAATAACCCCGTACACTTTAAATCTTTCCAAGATGCGATATTTATAGAGTGACTCGCGATCATGTCAAAAATGTGACTGATTGATAATAGGGAAATCAGGGGATATTGTATAGAGAAATGATGACGTCACCATCGAATCCCCACTGCTCGATATGAGTCAGAGATGTTGACTTTGTGGTTTTGAGAATCGAGCGATTGCTTCTGTAAATAACGGAATCGAATGATTTCTACGCAGAGTTCAAAACAGGATACTCAGATTACAATTGCGCTGAAAGTGTAAACAAAAGTATCAAATGACAACTGCGCAACGAAAAAAATATCATGATCATATTACATCTAAGACCGGAAGTCATTTTGTGAACAAAGATAACAAAAGTCATAAATTTGACGCGTTCAAAGAATGCTGACTTGTAAATAAATAATTACAGTGCTGGAAATTGGTAACAAGATTAAATTACATCTTCGAGCGAGTGACTTTTCTAAACAAAAGATTCAGATTACATTTACGCAGCAATTTCTTCATACAAACATCTAGATCTATATTTAGCTATGATCAAATTACATTTAAACAGAGCAACCCAACTCTGTAAACAAATGGAGCAATTCTTATCTTAGTGTCATAATTTTAGAAGTTTCACAGCATAAATAATTAAATGAAATTGGCTTATGTTCGAATTATATTTACAAAGAGAAACCCAACTGTATCAACAAATCGAGCAAAGCCTATCTTGGTATCATATTTTTAGAATTTTCATAACATAATTATTTCCATAAAATTGATTCATCTTCGATTCGAATTACATTTACGCAGTTTTATTCGAACGTTTCAAGGTCAACGCTTGCGAGTTAAAACTTGTCATTATGACGTGATCGCTTAGGAATTACACACTGCGTGGATTATCAAACTATCACTAATAAAATTTTATTATTTTCGATAAAATTGTATTATTAAGAGAAAATAAATAAAATTCTCAATCCCGTAATATTATTCACTTGGTATCAAAAAATCATAAATTTCCAATATAATTGAATTTTTAAAGGAATATTTCGAGGGATCTGAATGCCGTTATTTCGTAGCCTTAAGAGATAAGGCGGCTTAGTGTTTATGAATTCGCGCGGCCGGTGATCGTTATCTCCCCTAAATATCTTTGATAGATTGAAAGGTAAGCATATTATTTTCGAGTTCGTAACTACGAGTCATTGTTTTTCAATTCGTCATAATCCACCATTATATTGAGGGAAGTTTTTCTCTAGGTGAGGGAAATATGTGGAAAAGAGATAAGGAAAATCGAGGAATATGTATGTGAAACCGTGGGAAAATGGTGGAAAAACATGAAAAATAAAGAAAAAACTGTTGAAAATGAGTGTAGAAAATCGGATAAAATAGTTCGAGGAAATCCACGAAAAAATGAAAAATATATATACATATAACAAATATAATATAAACATATAACAAACAATTATAATAAATATGTTAGATGAATAAATATGAAAAAAAACTTAAAAAATTTGTTCAAAAATATGTTCAATGTAGAAAAATCCCTGTTTTACCGACAGGAGGTACGCCTCTGTTTTACCGACCGGTGCCATCTTGGATGTCAGACGCTATTTTGTTTTTTAACCTTCATTTTCTTTAAGGACATTGTTATGGAGTAAAATCCAGGAAAATCCCGGAAAATCGCGGAAAATTCAGGAAAATCGCGGAAAATTTCGGAAAAATATCGAAAATTTAGGGAAATTATTGGAAAATATGGAAAATTCCGGAAAATCTAGGAAAGTTTTGGGAAAATTGCAGGGAGGGGATGGACCAATCACGACGCAGAGGGCGTGGCCTAGGGGGGAGGGGCAGACTAATCAGGGCGCAGGGGGTGTGTCCTGGGGGATTGGTAAGGAGGGAGGTGGAGGTGAGGGGTCATGTGATGGGTGGAGGAGAAGGGGGGGGGGGCCGGACTGGCTTAGCCTATTATACTATTAAGATACAAATTCAGTCTGTCAATGCTAGACGCCTTAGCATTTCTTCTATTTTTCTTTTCAATCTAGTTTTTCTCGAAAAGCAGCGAAGTGCTCTTATGACCCTTTTGTTATTCCACGCCACAGATTTTATACTAAAAATTCCAATGTTTTATCATTTCCCTTTTCTTTTCATTTTTCGTTCCACTAGTTGGTTAAGTGAGCAATATTACATATCCATTTTTTTCAGCTAAAGTGCAATGTTCGAAAATTATTATTTATATTGTATACGTCAAAATATAATTTTTACAGTTATTTTCATGCTATATGTTCTGGAAATTATATAATTTTACCAAAAATCGTTACAAATATCATAATGCTTTCCATAAAAGTTTAACAGTGAGGATGAACTTATGAAGAATGAGAATTTTTCAGAGTCTAATAAATTTCAAAAATATCTATTCTTATTTTGAAAAAGGAATACAAATATCTCAAATCAAAGGTTGATATGCCTCGTTTTTTTCAGTTCGTTTTGCCGTGGAAGAAAAAAATTCATGAAAAATAAAGAGGACGAGAAAAAATTTGCGTTGAAATACTTTTGTTATTATAAACCAAAATTGTTAAAAACAAGCTAATTTTTCGATAAATGCATTAAACCTTCAAAAGATCAATTTTTCATCAGCAATTAATAATAAGAATAAATGAAATGAAAAATTTTCTGGCACTTTTTGCAATGACACGCGGAACGAACATGATATTACATTGCATAAAGTAACGAAAGAATGGCGAGCTCCTGGATTTCCGCACAAATGTTAAGATTTATTTTACGGAAAATACGAGCTCAATCAGTTAAGCACTATATAAATGACGACTGAAAGTTCATCACTCCTCCACTTACCCTACGATATATTTGTGTTCAACGATTTCAAACTTCTTAGTTTCTCATGTGATAAATGGTTAATTAGGGTTGTATGCATAAAGGCGCTGGTTAGGAGTGATGGGCAGAATATGGAGAGAGGGGGAGAGGTTTGGTAGGCAACTCCATAGTTAATTCGATAGAAATTGAAAATAAGTGCAAGAATAAAATATAGTATACAACAAAAACATATGAAGACGCGGACCGGACCGGACCCTTTAAACGGTCCAGACCCGGACCGGACCTCAAAAAATTTTTAAGAGGTTCAGTCTGGGTCCGGACCGGACCGTTTAACGGAGCGGCTCAACGTCCCTGGTCCTGGCCAGAGACTCTTGGAAGACTCAAGAAGACCGTAGGAACAATAGATTTACGGTCTTTGAGAGACTTCTAAGGTCTTCGCGCGCCCATCAGGGTTTCTAACTTTTCGAACCGGAGATGATGCCCCTCTGGGACAGGGGGCATTTTTCGTCGACTCTACGGAGCAATCTAAAAACGACCTTAGCTTTTTTCGGGTAAGTCACCTTTCCTCGCGGAGCCTCACACATAATTAAATATCGAAATTTCGATATTTCAAGCTTAAGCTTGATCGTGTTAGATCCACGTTCCGGATTTTCTTCATTCAATGCTTAAAAATTAAAAATCGACACAATCGAATTTACCTTTTGTTTAGGAAAACGTACCACTCGATTCCTGATCATTCATTGCTTTGATTTCAATGAAAAAAAATTAATAGTTTCAGATGATACTTCTCGATTTGTCATTTTGAAGTTAAGAGTAATTTTTTGCATTATCACTCTGAAAATACAAACGAATAATTAAGGTAAAATATTTTAGAACAGAAAGTTCACATCTCTCAATGTTACCAATCTACACTGTGAACAGAAAATGATTGAAGAACGCACAAAATGGGATTCAAAAGCACAGCATTTCAATACTTTTATGTGCGTAGTGCGTGAGATCAAAGGCGCCGACACCAAAAGTATTCAAACGCAGTGAGTTTGAATGCTATTGTAAGTCTTCCAATAATTTTCTGTTTGCATTGTATCTATTCAAAATAAGGTTTTGATACGAACACTTAAAAATTGACAAGTTTGAAATGTGACTATTAAAATTTGTGTCATCCACAACCTTTTTGTCAATGGCGCTTAGTGAAATTTCAAAACTAGACAGTTCAAATATTTTGTCACGTTGAAGAAGAAAATTATTATTCTGTTGAGGTTAGCAATCTGAAATTTTGCTAATGTCCGAGAAAGGGAGAACACATAGATATTTATATACAGTTGAGAATGGAAGTAGGTACATACTATATTCTATGAGTTAAATTACACGATGCTGAAAAGCTGTATTCATGCTGCGAAACTTCGTAAGTTTGAACTGGTTTGAACCCCAAAATGATGAATATATCAAAAATCATGTAAATCGCTTTTAAGATTTCAGTATGCAAGACATTCACTCAATATACTTTTTTACTTCGGAATTTCACATTTTAAATATTCCTTGAGCATTATTAATTCGAGCATAAACCATTCTTCTGCATTTAAACTGTCCAAAAAAAACAGTAAGGCTATTTGATACCCTACAAATTTGTTTACGCTACCGTTAATCAAACTGAAATATGAAAAAAATCCCAACATTCCTGAAGCATATCTCCACTTATACAATTGGTCCCTAGACTGAGAAAATCTATAATATTAATATAATTAAGTAAAAAATATTGTAGCGACCCCGAATGTTTTGAATCCTACGCCCACCCAACTTTGAAATTATCTTCTTTAATCCAAGGTTCATGGTTTGTCGAATACATTTGGTTTATCCGTTTAATAGACGAGGAAACATAATGATTAAATAGACGTACTTTTATTAAAAATTTAACATTTATTAAATTAAATAACAGTTAACAATAAAATTATTGAGCTCCAGCGCCTAATTGTGGGAGGTGGGCACCTTTAGGCCTGAATCCAAGTTCGTCAGCGACGTAGTCGACGGTGTACCTTTCTTTGGTTACTGGATTGAGGAAGGAGAAAGTGCCTTTAACGACGATGACGGGTTCTTTGGCTCCAGGAACATTCCTCAGAGTGCCGACTTCTGACCTGATTTGTCCGTCAGAAAGTTCGTAAGAGAAGCTGTAGCCTGTGTCTGTGATGATCAAAGGAGTTTGCCTCACAATTGCGACTTCATCTGATGGTAGGCCAGCAGCAGTTGCGACGGCCACGAGGGCAGCGAGAACGATCAACTAAAGAAAAACCAAAATAAGTCAATCTAATGTCTAGAAATGTAATTTGAACAACCCTTATGGCGATGTGATGAAAGTCATTATACCATCATTACAATATATGATGCATACCGATTTTGAAAACATATTCCTTACAACTGCGACCACGTCATTCATGAATCATTTTCAAATTTTGATTTATACATGAAATCGTAGAATCACGTGATTTATCGAAGATTGAAATTTGAAGTTGAATAAACGAATCGAGGAAAAAAGTTACTTCATTTTTGAGGGCTTAAATTCCAAAACAAAGTCTAGAAACTTTGAAACCAGATTTTAGAAGTATTGAAACCAAGAGTTCGATCGTGATATTAAATTTATTTTTTGACCTTCTTGTTAAAAAATCGAGATGTCAGCAAAGTTTGATGCCAGATTACTTGAAACTCAAAACTCGCGATCCAGCAGAATCAAATTCGTATTTAAGAAAATTTAGATGCTAAAGAATTAACCGACTTAAATCAGTTATCATTGCTACTTGTAAATGTTAAAAATTCAAATCTAATTCGACGTTTCATCGTAATAAAAATAAATTTTAAGGTACTTAACTTTCTCAAATAGTTAGGCCTTAATCTGAAGTTAAAAAAAGCCAAAATCTAAAGACCTCAAATACAAATATGAAATTTTTAATTCGACTATCTAAATAATTACGAGTTCCTTACCAATCTTGAAATTTTTCTATGGAAAATTTTTTTTAGATAATATTCCTGACAAACGAAACTCACCATTTTCATTTTGAAATTGGTAATTGTGACTTCTTCGATAAGTCAGAAGGAACTGATGTCGAGTACAATCATTTTCGAGCTTTTTATACCACATGCGATCTGTTTCCTTTTTACAACAAACAGCTTTTTTTGTTCCAGCTTATGTTTTCTGTCACCTTATGCTTCTCTGCCACATTATTTTCTTATCTTATGCCAATTGTTGAATCAACCTGCTTGATAATGAACGAGTGATTTTGAATATGTTATTTTCAATGTGATCATAATATCATTTGTGCGTTATCAGCCGTAATGTAAAAGGAAGATATTTTTGCCTTGTAAATATTGGCATGAAAAATAAAATAACTCCCAAATTAAAAAATTGCTTTTATTGTTTTTGCTGTCACCATACTAAAAAATCTACAATATTGATCTAAATAATTTAGAGGATGATTCAAAAAGGTCTGGAAAATGTGAGAAATCGTCTTGGAAAATTTGATGCTCACGAAAAATTCGACTTTTTTTCGAAATATTTACTTTTTTTGCTGGATCTAACATTGTGTTTTGAAACTCACTTGTATTTGAAAAGTTAAGCATATTTTTGATGAAACTTGTTATCGAAAATGTAATGAAAAAGAAACCGATGGACGTTTAGGGTGAAAATTTTCAACTTCATGTCAGCTACTGCAAGTGAAATAACGTAAGCGTTCTGTTTTAAAAATAAAATTGTTTCAACCGTGCGCTATTTCATCATGTGAAAATTTCCTAAAGTACCTATTTTGTTGTCAATTTTTGGATTTGCCATACTTTTGTATGAACAAGCTTCCAAATATTTGAATCCATATTTTGTAAAACAACACAATCAACTGTTATTGAAACGACGCTCATATATTAATCCATAAAACAAACAATTTTTGAATTCATAAGTATGTTTCATTTTTAATCTGTTTGCTTAGTGTGCAAAATTTTTACGTTCGGTGATCCCAGCTTTTGCAAATAAAGATATCAAAGTTCGTGATATGTTCTATATCAATAAAATTTAATTGTTGTCCAACAAATTCGTTTTAGATGAATGACAAACGTTTAACTCGTGTAGAGCGAATTTCGTACCATTATTTGCAGTTCTTATTGTTAGACAGCATGTTTGAATTTCTCGTAAAGAATGATAATTTTATCACAAGAATCGGACGTCAAAAAACACGAAAGAAAATTTTTTTTTCGAATTTTTTCGATAAATCAATAACATTTATAATATATTACTTTACCATTCAGTAATTCTCAGAATGAAGACAATATTCTCTCAGAACAAGTCTCAACTGAAAATAATGGCTATTTGTGATCGATTCAAGTAATTAGAAACTTCCGATATCTATCCAAAAATATCCATATACGTATATTTGAATAATTTTTGAATTGGACATGATGAGATTTTTTCTTTTTTTTTTTTAAGTTTTGGAAATGCCTATTTTGACGTAACGAAAGTTTACTGTCCTCGGCTTCGCCTCGCACGGTAAACTTTCGTTCCGTCAAAAAATGTGATTTCTGAAATAGAAAAAAAAAACTCTTCATTTCCAGTTTTTGAGGGTCATAATTGGGGTCTTTATCGCCGATTTTGACTATTATGCGCACGGTCGGTAAATGAGAAGATTACGGTCATTTCACAGACGACCCTCATCGCTCGTTACTACTAATTTTGCATAAAATATCGTATGCACCTCGGAAAATACATGGCCGTCTTCATGTGCCGATCGTGGTGTTTTCCGAACGTGCCGAAAGAACATGAGCGCCGTATATTGTGATGTCAAAAAAGGCAATTTTCAAAACTCAAAATATACGAGGTGTATGTTCTTCCCGTCCTGAAAAAACCACGATCGGCCCATAATGACGGCTATGTATACCTCGGAGCATAATATAATATTTCGTAGAATTTGCAAAGCTGATTGTTAATTTAACAAACTACAAGATTTTTGAGGTGAAGCTTCCAGTTTTTGTCATTAAAAGTTGATTGAAGATATTTTTCAGATTTTCGAAAGGTTTTAATTTCATTTCCAGATATAATAGTAAAAATTTGAAAATTCATGATCTCTCCAATTTTTGGTTGGAATTGTCCATAAATTTAGGTTCCAAAAGTTCAGAAACTTTCATCTACCTTTTCTAAATTAAGTTAATGAATAAACTGAAAATTCAACGTACGAATATATATTTTGTTTTTGCAGAATCGCAAAAAATGTTCTAATTCATACTGTCAAATCAAAGTGTTAGGAAGTTGAGATCAATGAACATGTAGATATATCTCAAAAATTGCAAATATAGCAAAATCCCCATTTTTATATTTTTTCCAGTCTGAGTTTAAAAGATACTTACACAAATGTGTACTTTTTAAGAGCTAAAATGAACAGCTTGAAGCCATGTGTTGTGCTTGAAAGGTGGAGAAAAGAGTCGAGGAGAGGGAAGTAGTAAAAGAAAATGTGCTAAATTTTTTTACACTGCAGTCGCACAAAATTTTTCGTTAAGACAGCAGCTTATTTTGTATTTCGGGAAATGTATCCCTCCATTAACAATCCAAATATCCTAGCTTGTAAGGATTTGTATTCTAGTTCCACCTATTGTCACCCTACCCGAATATAATTTTACATTCGTTTTAATACCGAAAAATTCCGTTTATTCGTACATGATCTCTATCGACACTCAATATTCTATATATATCAGGAACTTCTTAAAAACATACTTGGGATATTTTAATATCCAAGTAATTTCTCCTTAGGCTAATGTAAAAAAAATTGTTTCTAGAATATTCTTGAAAAATATTTTTTAATATTTTTTAAAATGTTCTTTGTATATTTCGCTTAACATTCACTTGATCCCATTATTTGCACAACAACTTGGATATTAAAATGTTCTAGGAATATTTTTGAGAATATTCCTTGAACAATTCTAGAATTTTGTGTGTCAACAGGAATGAGCCAAGTATCATCATCGAAAGGTGAGCAAATTTCACGAATTCGGGCACAATACTAAATGACCTATCATTTTACCGCAAGACATCTATAAAATATTTCAAATTTTGTATTTCCTTGCCAGCTTCTTGAGTAAAGAATCAAAACATGTCTCTATCACTGACAAAATTTTCTTCAGAAAAATTATTGTAGAAAAACTCCATTATAGCTTTAAAGTTGGAATCTTTGTCAGTAGCAAAAGCCTCTGAAGTTTTCAAAAATTTTGCATTATCAGCTTTAAACTTTTCAAAAAGTGACTCGATTGCTTGATAGAAAAAAAAATTTCGGACGCTACATTTCTTCAAGAGTCAAGAAATCATTATATTCGACATTAGACCCGGTATCTAAACGTTTCACGATTCCTGGAATAAAAAACTAGTATCGTTTCAGTCTTCAAGGGTAGCCTGAACCTCGGAATGAGTATCATCAAGTCTAAAAGATCCGAAAAAGTGACTGAGAGTCTCCAAGAGCATCGAAAATCGAAAGTATTGTTATTAGTCTCGAAAAGTCTTCACTAGGTATTTTGAGTCTAAGATTCAAATACATCATTCTTGACCAAATCAGAGACTCTTGTCTCCCCGAGTCCTTTTCTTAATGACTACAGTCTTCAAAAATCTCGGAAGTATTCATTTTGGAGACTGTAGTTTCGATCAACGCCGATTTGTCTGGAAATAGGAGGTACTTTCCGTGCCATTAGATTACACAGCCCCACAAAATAAAAAAAAGTACTTAAATCTGGGATCGCTATATATGTTATCCTATGTATTTGGACGCACTGAATCTGAATCTGCAATCAGAATGGGCCCAACGGATTTAGGTTCAGCCCTGACGTCAATTTGTTTTGCAAATTTCAGTGTTTTTTTTTGTAGTTTTTCGAGGTTACAGTCGAACCTACACCCACTAGGCACCTTCTGATAACGAATTCTGATCCAGCACATCAAATTGCACAGAAAACCATACCATGTGTGTCCCTTGAAACTGGACACTAGATTTGGCGTTAGAATGGGTTGGTACACTTGGATCTAGTGAATACCTGCGGATATTTTCAATTTAAAGAGACACACACAGTATGTTTCATTCCCAGATCGAGAATTCATTTTTATGTAATTGGCTATGCACTACCAATATTGAAAAAAAGAATCTTGACCTGGAAACGTGACACATGTATTCTTATGTATTTTGACGCACTGAATTGGAATTCGTTGTCAGAATGAGTCTAACGGGTTCAGATATAGCCCTAACAATAATTTTTTTACGAATTTGAGTGATTTTTTGTTATTTTTTGAGGTAAGGGCCGAACCTGGACCCGTTAAACGGGTCCAGGTTTTGAATCCAGGTCCAGGATCTGAATCTGCTATCGGTGATATATATCGGTGATAGCAGATTCAGATTCAAAACGTCAAAATTCATAGGAAAACATATATCGCGATCCCAGATCCGGGTACTTTTTTTATTTTGTGAGGCTTAGTTATTTATCGAAAACCATCCTGAATTTTCATTATCCTGAACTTTTATTACTACTCTGATTCATTGAAGACTCTGTATCGTGAAAGAAGACTTGAAGCTTCAAAACTTCTAACATGTAATTTTCGAGGCTTATCAATTTTCCATAGTACTATACAAAACTTAAAAATACTTGTAAAATTAAGATGATGGGTTTCTATTTGTTTAAATAGGAAAAAAACGAGAAATTACAAAATCTTAAATTATTCGTATTTAATTTTTCCATGTACACTTGCTTTTTGATTACAAACTTATAGACCTTATCTGTTTATTCGCGGAAGTAAAAGTAGCAAATGCCTTATTCTGCCTCAGATGATTTTTCATATCAAAAAATTTCAATTTGTTTTTTTATTAAAGTAAGGCTCCTTTAGCCGTTGTTCTGAATACCTATGTCTCTTCAGGGTCACTTTTTTGAAGATCACAATCTTCTTCAGAAATGTTTTTTACCAGTCATTTTTCAGGATACTGCAGTCAACTCCAGTCGCGTTTATGAATACTTTCAGTATTTTTTCATGGTCTCCAATAGTTTCTTTTCGAGAAACTTTGGTCTTGTTATATCTTTTTTAGCATACTCGAGTCATTTTGCGTCACTTTTTTGAATCATTAGTACTGGTTAGCAAAACGAAGTACTCGTTTGATACTTTAGGAACTTCAATGTTACTCCGATTTTTCATGCCGGGTTTTTTCTAAGTTAAGGAAGAGACGGTTGATCCAAATTAAATTTTTCCACATTTTTCAAAGTTTTTTGCCGAACATCTTGAAATTTGAAATCCCGAGAATTGAGCAATGAACTACGCCATCCATTTTTCTATGTGGATCGATTGCGCTCAAATCTGAATATTGAATATTCGTATTCTAAGTCTCGATTCGAAAAAAAATAATAACATGATTGTGTTCCAAAAAAATTTTTAAAGAAACGTTCCCATTTAATGATAAAAACCATAGATACTTTCGCAGAATGAGTGATTTGGGTGAATAATTCTGAGGGATTTGATTTGAACGATCATTTTCTAGAAGGGAAAAAAAACAGTGGATCTCATGTCTTGTTTTTAACACAATACATAGTAAAACTCAATAATCCTAAACACACACACAACAGGTCTACCGCTGCATCTGGGGGTGAATTAGAAGATTTAAATTCTGAAACATGATTCCGAGGGGGGTAGGGCCCAAGCCCGAACCTCTCCCCCCCCCCCCCCTCGTGGATCCACCACTGGATTGCAATATTTTTATTCTATGATAGTAAAATAACTCGTGCCGACCATGGAAAATTTCCTGAAAATTGAATCTCTAAACATCATCATGTCCTCTTTGAAATTATAATTCAAACAAACTCGTTATTTTTGAAAATTGGTGAATGACATAACTAATTATTTTTTCTTATGATGTATAAACAGCCGCTTTTGAATAATTGACTTTTCTTTAACGTCTAAAATTTTTGAAGTAGAAGGTATCAACGATCCCCTCCATCAAAAGAAGGAGGTGGGCGATGCTAAACAGTCATCGATTGATAACATTATCAGTAGTATAAAACTACTGCTAGTTCGACTGCTCGGCATAAGTTTTTTTTCCATTCTAAAGAAGACACAACTACCTTAACTTTCAATATGAAGATGGTGAGCATAGTTGAATATTTAACAATTCCTTTTTACAGGATATAAAAAGATCTAGAATTTATCAGATTTTTTGAGAAAATTACGCAATAACAAGATAGTTTACACATAATTCAAATATTTTTATACGTAAAATTTATTTGAGTCTTTGTTGTTTGTGATTCAGTAACATTTATGTACAAAACTCGAGTTAAGGTTTTTTCAGCATTTATTTGAAAACCATTTATGCCAAATTCAAAATTGTTCTTGTAACGTATTCAATAGATATTTATTCAACTAGGGAAGAAGAGGATGGGTCCAACGAGTGTGCAGTATGTGATTTAACAAAGCGAGGTCACAAAACACACGAATTAGAATCACTTCCACCTATATTAAATACAATATTTTTTCCATACATATACAGGAATGGCAGAATGAAATCCGCGATTCATTTTTCAGCGTGAGCAATCTTAGGGATTGCTACCGCAAAAACTATCCCTAGAGAGCAATCCCCAGGATTGCTGTCACTGAGAAATTCCATCACGAGTATCCTGAAAAGAGGACATAGTTCCCGAAAATCGCATCGATGAAGTGGCCATTTCCGTGCACTGAGAGAACTATAGAGGACTGGTTCCTCCTCAAGGAGAAACCATTTCTCCTTGGACAGAAATGGTTCCTCGGGAAAAGCAAAATATGCGTCAAGGAGGAATAGTTACTCCGCGGGCAGAAAAGGTTTCTGTCTCGGGAGGAACTGTTCCTCCGTAATGAGATATCATTTATACCGAAACTGTTTCTGTCCCAGCAGAACGATTTCTGTCTCGAGAGAAACGATTTCTGCCTCGGGAGGAACTATTCCTGTCTACAGGAGAAACGTTCCGCGCGTTTAATGCGCGAGTAGATTGCGCGCGCATTCAGAGAGAGATGGCAAGAGACGCACTCAAGCTCAAAATTATGAAAACTTTGTAAACAATAATGGCAACTGACGTATCGCACGCTCACTCTACTTGCGCATAACTCCCGCAGAACGTTTCCTCCTTTAGACAGGAATAGTTTCTCCCGAGACAGAAATCGTTTCTCCTAGGACAGACACAGTTTCGGTATAAACGATTTCTCCTTACGGAGAAATAGTTCCTCGCGAGACAGGAAACTTTTCTGCCCACGCAGTAACCATTCCTCTTTGATGCACATTTTGCTTAACTCGCGAAACCATTTTTATCTAAGGAGGAATGGTTTCTCCTTTGTTCTCTCAGTGTGTATGCATGGGAAAAAATATTTTTTTGTAACACGTAGAGGTCTTTTCATATTCCATCTTCTATTTTCAAAATGGCTGATATATTCTCAATAAAAGTTCAGAAAATACTCGGTACGTGATGTTTTTTTTTACAGATAATTGCTTTCGCCACTCTCGTGGCCATTGTTACTGCTCTTCCCGCTCCCAAGCGCTCAGAAGCGACGATTGTGAGCCAAAGTCCCTTAATCATTACTTCAAAAGTCTACAAATTCGGTTACGAACTTTCTGATGGACAAAAAAGGGACGAAGTTGGAGTAGTGAAAACCGTCCCTGGTGAAAAGAAAGGTGAAACCAAAGATGCCATCGTCGTTAAGGGCTCTTTCTCGTTCGTCAACCCTGTGACCAAAGACGTCTACAACATCGACTATGTTGCTGATGAAAATGGATTCAGGCCAACTGGTAGTTCGCATCAAATTCGCAGTTGTATTGATATCAAAAAATAAGCGCATAATTTCTGAACATGTGTTTTTCATTCTTTCAGGTGCTCACCTCCCGCAACCACCACAGGCTTGAGCTGATCTGTTTGTCTTTTTGTTGAATGTATGCGTGAAATTGATTGTATGATAATTCGACACATGTTTGAACTCTGTAATTATCCTTATAATTACGTCTCTGAATATCGTTTTGAAGATGAGTGATTTTAAAATCATTTTTGGTGATTTAATAAGGTTCTAAAGAATTCACCATTACTGGCAGTCATCGTAAGAAATAGTTGTTGATTATTTTGTTGAAAAAGTGTGTACAGTTTATATAAATAAAAAGTGCACCGCCCCATACTTTTTTTCATCATTTTGTCCCAGAAGTGGACACACCTTACACTCATGAATAAAATCTTGTGAGTGAATAAAAAATGATTCATTCTTCATAATTTTTTGTGACAGTCATATACGAGGAATCTGCGTCTGTATTCAATAAAATTTTCAGATGAATTTGTATGTATAAAATGAATGTATAATCGTTTATAGTGGAAACTGATCGATTTCTGTTCATCCACAGTGAAGTAGGTTAATATCGATTGCAGAATCTATTAATGCTTAGCAATATCGCTATATAAATTGAACCTTGAATTTTCAAACGAAATTTGGTTTATTATTAATAGACGGTAGAATCTGAATTTATAAACATAAACTGAAAGATTGTTCAATCTAAACTACTCAAAGCAGGAAATAAAATTTTCAGGGAAGGAAAAAAAACTGGTAGAATTTGATCAAATTGCATAGTACATACTATATTATTTCACGATTGAGGTATACAAAAACCTGCAATCCTCTATTTCTGAGTTACAAAATTCACAAGCATAATGAGTTATAAAATATTGAAACGAAAAAATTGGTTTGTCAAAATATTTGTGAAGAAACTGAATTCACTTAAGTAAAAACAGCAAGCGGTTACGAAAAGAACAAAAGATTTTCAACTCACTTATGATAAAATTTTATAATTGTAAAAGCGGAATGCTCACTGAAAAAAAATTAGAACCTAATTTGTAAGTCAATCTATTCAAACTATTCTCAACGAATTTCATGATTAAAACCTAAAATTTGAAATAACTCTGCTGAAAATTACCAATTGGGTTTTCAATCGGTTTTACAATTGGAAAACCAACTGAAAAAATGGCAATTTACCTAATTGGTTAATTTAATCGAAAAACCTATTGAATTTCCACTTTGAAATCCAATTGATTTTTCTGCTGTGGAAATTTTTCAAAGTTCGGATTTTCGGAAGAAAAGCTACTCAGATTTTCAAATGAACAACTAATTGGACTGATGACGTGAGTTTTTTTAAAACGAGATTTCCACTAGGACAAATGAATAATATTTTCAATTAGTTTTCCAATTAGACAACCTAACAGGAAAACCGATAATGAAATTCGGACGAATTTCATCCGTCGCTTAAGGGGTTATATACCTTTTTGAGCGGACAAATTGAGCAAACTTTGGATTTTTGGGAAGTTGTGTAGCAATTATTTAATCACACCAAAGTTATAATTTATCGATAGTACATTTATTAATAAAAAAACAAGCATTTTATCTTTGAAAAATATAAATAATTAACGAAGTTATGGCCATTCTCTCGAAACCCTTTTTTTTAAAAGCGGCTTGCGGTGACCACGATGGAAGTCCAGCAGGTCAACTGAAATCAAAAAACCAAAAAAATTTTATTAGTATAGGGTTATATCTAGTTCTCGAACGATTCATTATGAGAATATCTGGTTTTTTCTGCATACCGTCATGATTTTTCCAAAAAATCAATTTTTAGAGCTCTAAAAATTTCAATATAAAATTCCGATCTACAAAACCAAAATTGAGGCATAAAAACGGAATCGTTCAAGAACTGTGCACAATCATTACGAACAATTTAAAAAAAATTTAAAAAGATCGGTCAAATAGTTCTTGCGCAATCGCGGTCACGGCAAAGGCACTTTTGGAAAAACACCATTTCGAGATAATCGCATTTAAAGTTTGAGGTTCAGTGTATGTAAACATAGAAGTCGATCAGGCAAACTTACAAGTCATCGTCGATTCCGGGACCATATAGCGTGTCATCTGCACTTGATGCAGCTTCCAAAATACATATTTGGTGTTGTCTGCTGGCCATTCGTCCTTCCCTCGTCGCACTGTGCGCCCGCAGCTCTGCCGTCGAAATGCGCTTCTCGTCCTGCTGCACGACGTACTCATGGGAGTACTTGCCACAGGGTACCCCCATCCCCTCGAAAATCTGCAAAACTGATGTTTGTCCCTCGTTGAAAATGCAGGCTGAAGTGTAAGCTGCAATTCCCACTAGCACTGAACCGCCTGGAAGATGTTTCGGGGTCAGTTTCCAGATCAGTTGGTTGTAGCTCTCGTTGTTATTCTGCGTGAATCCACCGAGGTCTTTAGAGCAATTCATCTTTAGATAGGTCTTCGTATATTGGCTTTATAATCTTCAAAACATCACCAGGCAGGGGCTGGTAGGAGTGCACAAATCCGGGGATCTGGCTTTTCTTTTTCAGCGTTTTCTTGGGTTGCGCAGCAAGAGCTCTTTGCCATTCGCACCATGACTCGTCGCCGGCGGGACACTTTTCGTGTTGAGGATTAGTGTCAGTTGAGCTATAGTGGTAAAAGGTAGCCCAAATATCATTTTTCATTTTCTTCACTGAATTCGAATTCCGACGAATCGCCAACTTGTCTATCATTTTTCCGGTTAATTTTCCCCGGCCACCCAGCCCTTTATTATTTTTTTTAGCGTTTCTCAGTCGTGTCCCCATTCTTTTCTGCACGTGTCCAATGCTCTCCTTCTTCTGCACAACAATCCCAAATGATTGGATGTGCACTGAGGTTCATGTTTTCCAATCCATTCTTCATACTCGGCAGTATCCTTCTTCTTCTCCCACGTTTGGCACAATTTACAAAACGCGCTTTTCACGACAACGTCTAAGATTTTCCCGGTGTAGTAACCCACCAAAGAAGCGACCCCGTACAAGGAAGTGAATCCACATTTCTTCCAAGTTCCATCACCAGATACAGTCAAATGTTTTTTAACCGGCCCCTCGTTTTTTTAAATTTCGTCACGCACAGCAAAACTAATTAATCGATCGAACACTGCTTGCACGGTAGTTTAAATGTTTTTCAAGATAACGTCGTATGATTTTTGTTTCAGAAAAGGTGGCATGTCCATAAACCCACAAAATTTTGCACAGCCCGCTGCCCCCAAACCGAGCAATCGCATTCTCATTATAAAACGTCTGTTGATTTCATATGCACCATCGATAACAGCACTCGAATTAATTTTACGCTGCCCACAGTTGTCACATGTCACTTCAATTTTAAATCCAAGTCCTTGCATTTCTGTGGATGCGAATCGCACGGAACCGTCGCACGTATTGCATTTGACGAACTGAGAAAGAGCCGTGAAAACTTGGAAAAAATTGATGAATCGATATTCCACCGAATTATCAACCGGCACTTGAATTCCATTCTTGAGTTTCAGTTTCTTATGAAACGCACTGAAACTACTTTCGTCCACTTCAATTGTTTGGAGATTAAAATACTGCTTACTCTTTTTTGGCCGCGATTTAAGAATTTTGGCTTTTTCACGGTTTTCGCGTGTAATTTTTCACTGGGGATTCATACTGACTTTTTGAAAAAAACACGGTAAATTGAGCAGCAAAGTAAAATTTACGATTCTCTGATACTGATCCTTCGAAAGTTCGTGAAAAACTGATTTCGGAGAATTTGCATTGTCGAGAAAACAGTACATTTAAAAAAAAAAACATCACACTTCATGTTTTCCGCTTCTTAGAAAAAAAAGGGCCTAGGATGAAGATTTAGGATAAAGGCGAAGTCATCGCTTTCCGCTCGCAGCTTAGCGCCGTCCGCGAACTTGACGAACCGCACGCCTAAGCGCTGTTTTCCTTTCGAAATATTGGTCGGATCTCTATTAAAATCCGGGAAAATGTTCTCCAGGAGTTGTACTTCAAGATTCAGCAATAAACAATTTTTCGATTTTTGAAAAAGAAAAGGTACATAACCCCTTAAAAACAGCGCGCGATGAAGTCAACCGAGACATAAATACTGTGAATATTTTTTCCGTCTCTGTTTAAGCTGTGCTGTGTAACGGGAGTGTCTCTCTCTTACCTATTGTGCCGCTCATTTCGTCTAACTTTCACTACCTGCCTTTCATGGTCCCTCTATGAATACCAGGGTGGTTTAACTCCCATAAGAGCCAATATAAACTTTGTTATTAGCTTCCGTGCCCTCTGCGACGTTAGAAAATGCAAGGGAACTAAAGTACGAGGATGGGGATAAGGCGGGAAATTCAAAATGCATGTGTAACGTCTAGTCTCATTTTTTACTTTTTAATGATATATTGGCTTATGAATATCAATAATTACAATACAAACGTTGAGAAAATTGCAATTTCGGGGATTATGCGTAAAATTAAATAACTTTTTACAGCACAATTTTATCTGCTCATATTGTAAGATTTCAAAACAAAAAATTTTTATGTATATTAACAGCATACGTTCAAAAATTTGCAAATAAAAACAAGTAATCATTCTTTGTAAAACATTTAATCACAATTTCAAAAAATTCCATTTTTGAACTTTTGATATCCCAGTGCATTTCACTTCCTTCAAAATATCCCTTTTTTTCATTTTCAACGGTTTTTGGTCTTGCCTTCGACGTTGAATGTTCAAAAGAAATGCTTTAACATACTCTGTGTCTTCTTCCCTTCCATTCTGCTCTTTTCTATTCGTTAGAATATTTCTTTCTCGTACCCACAATTTTTTCACATTTACGATACTGCACATTTACGTAAATGTGAAAAACTGTACGAGTTCTATATACGAATTTGTACAGTTTTTCACTAGGCACTCCCGATACGACATTTCGCAGTTTTATGATAAATTTAAAATATTAATAGAGAGACTTTGCCTTTAGGCATCGTAGTTTTGCATTGTTTTGTTTTGTTTTGTTTGGTTTTTCGAAAATGTCAAACACGCGATGTCAAATGCGTGGTGACTGTGGCGCCGCCTAGGGCATTACGAATTACTTGGTGAACTAACATAGACTGAATTTTTCATCGAAGATAAACCACCCTGATGAATACTATCACGATTATTTTCGTCAGCTGATCCCGAAAATCCTAATCGATTTCCGAAAGACCCCGATCTGCTCCGACCGCATTGTTGCCAACTTGGCAGTAGTATTGGGAAATGAACACCTTTATTCATATTTAACATGGCGTTTTTAAAATATATGATGGCAATTATGGTCAATATGGAAATGGGGCGCAATCGCGGGATTTAAACAAAACTGAACAAAACACAAAACAGTAAAAATTTTTTTTGAGTATGAAGAAATATTAATAAAATAATGATTAAATAATTTTATACATGGACATTGCTATTTTAAAAAATTATATATTATTTTTATTCAATAAATGAATGAAAATATATTATCATTCGAATTATATATCATTCAATTAAGTGGAATAATATATTGAAGTTTACTAAAAATTGTTATTTCTAGAGCCATGGAAAAATATTTCCAACCAACAAAATTATTAGTCAGCTGCTAGTTATTCGGAAACTAGTAGGAATTTAAAAATTTTTCATTGTTTTTTTGAGTGAATAATTTGATACCTAACATTTTTGAAGTACGAAAATGCATATAAAATTTGTGTTAAACATTTGAAACTTGAAGTAAAAATTTAAAAAAAGTATTATATTTTGCCACACACATTTATGATAAAAACATATTTTATAGTAGTTTAAAAAAATGTTCCAATAATAACCGTAAATTTAAAATAGAAAATTTAGAAAAGAAAATTGTAATGTACGTACTATAATCAAATATTTTTCACGCCCTCCCTCCTTTTTTATAAATCTCAAATCTCTTCGATCGATATGGAGCAAATATTTTAATAAAAACTACATTACATCCTCTTGATGTTTTTTTATTATATCTTTATTCCAAGCTTTCGACTCCTATGCTTTAAGTCCTTATCAGGAAAATTAACATTCCTATTTTCAAAACATTCATTGTATAACAATCATAATATAAAACGAAATTCTCCCTCTTATTACAATGTAATGAACTATCTCACCAATTCATATGATGCGTCTTATCTATCTCTCCTTGTATTGAGTAAATCAAATATCCCATCGGTTTCAAAAGCCAAAAACCACATCCACTTCCATTTTTCTTTCCACTATCACTGTTTTCTTGGAAGTGCCATTAATTATATAGTTAGCGAAACAGGAATCGTCAAATTCAATAAATCCTCTTTAAATATGACACACAATTTGTGAACTGCTAGGAGGTGTGCAGTATAGTGATTCTAATATCATGCAGTTTGAAATTTAATAGGAAAAATTTCAATAAACTATGATAAGATGAATCCCAAATTTTAAACGAAAACATCAATGAAACCAAAAATTCAAAGGAGACAAGAATACCAATCGCTCAAAACAACTTATTCCAGAGTTTATCATGATTCGAGTTCAATTTCTCGGTGTCCGCCTATTTATTTATTGTCCTTTTATCATTTTTTGTAAAAATCATTTCAGCAATTGACCTTTTAAAATGATTATCCTTTTTATTCAATATTTCAACGTCCTCCCAGTCAAATTCATGATTATTTTCTATCCTATGATTTGTTACCACCGTATGTGTGTTCAAAGCATGTCTAATGCTATTTTCGTGTTCCTTAATTCTTGTTCCTAATTTTCTCTTGGTTTCACCTATGTCAACTGCGTTACAGTCATTAAATTGAATTTTAAACTATTTTAATTATAATTGGCGTTTTTTTTATTATTTTTTAAGTTCTCAAATTTTTTTTTTCGATTTCAGTCATGCTCAGACAGCCTGGCAGTCTTTCAACATTCAGTCACTTGGGGAGTACTCGGACCTATACCTGAATACTGACGTGGTTCTCCTGGCGGACGTCTTTGAGAACTTTCGAAAAGGCTGCCTTGCGTCCCATGGACTGGATCCTGCACACTACTATACAACACCAGGATTCAGCTGGGACGCCATGCTCAAGCACACGGGTATAGAATTGGAGCTTCTCACGGACATCGACAAGCTCCTCTTCATCGAACGGGGGATCCGAGGAGGCATCTCTCAATGCAGCCATCGATACGCCAGGGCCAACAATCCCTACTACGCCACTGATTATAATCCCCAAGAAGAGGACAAATACCTCATGTACCATATTATGATGTAAATAACCATTATGGGTGGGCCATGACGCAATGCTTGCCTTACCCTGGATTTTAGTGGGTTTAACATTTTCAACATGATTTTCCGTGGGATGTTGCTGATGATGCCGGAGAAGGTTACATCCTAGAAGTGGATCTCGAGTATCCACCAGAAATTCATGATTCTTACAATGACTTACCGTTCTGCGCAGAGCACAAAACTTCACCCGGTTCGAAATGTAAAAAGCTCTCAACAACTCTTGAACCGAAAAAGCGATACGTCATTCATTATAGAAATTTGAGGCAGGTACCATATTGCGCCATAGACTGGTTTTGCGTTGCATTCATAGGATATTGAAATTTAAGCAATCTCCATGGTTGAAATCTTACATTGATTTAAACAGTGAAATGTTTAAAAATGCAAAAAATGAATTTGAAAAAAATCTTTGTAAATTGATGAACAATGCAGTGTACGGAAACACCATAGAGAATGTTCGAAAACGTGTAGATATAAAACTTGTTAGGCAACGGCTGGGTCGATACGGCGCAGAAGCCTTGATTTCGAAACTGAATTTCAGCTCTTGTACTATTTTCTATAAGAATTTAGCCGCCGCTAAATTAGCACGCGTCGAGGTTACAATGAACAAGCTCATTTAAATAGATTTCTGCGTTCTAGACCTATCCAAAACATGTCTTTACTCTTTTCATTACGACTTTATGAAACCTGCAACAAACGCGAAAATTCTGTATACCGATATAGACAGTCTGATTTATGAAATTCAAAATCTTGACCCATATAAAATGATGGAAGAAAACAATGATCGGTTCGATACATCAGATTATCCCTCACCTAATCGTTTCGGAATCGAATTGAGAAACAAAAAAGTTGTGGGTCTCATAAAGGACGAATGCAACGGGAAAATCATAACTGAATTTGTAGCATTGAGAAGTAAGATGTACAGTGTTTGAGTTGAAGGTCAGGATAGAATTAAAAAAGCGAAAGGAGTCAAAGGATCGGTTGTGGTGAAAACAATAGATTTCAATGATTATGTACATTGCTTGTACAGTGAGAGTACAGAGTATCGCATTCAACATCTGTTTCGATCACATCTGCATGAAATTCAAACAATTCAACAAACAAAACTCGCGGTAAATCCATATAATGACAAGCGTCACCTATTGTCAACTACAACGGGCACCATGATCATATTACATCTTGGACCGGAAGTCATTTTGTAAACAAAGATAACAAAATTCATAAATTTGTAGCCTTCAAAGGATACCGACTTGTAAATAAATGATTACAGTGCTGGAAATTGGTCATGAGATTGAATTACATCTTCGCAGCGAGCGACTTTTTTAAACAAAAGCTCGAATAGCATTTACGCGGCAATTTTTGAAACAAACATCTAGATCTATATTCAGCTATGATCAAATAACATTTAAACATCGAAACCCAACTCTATAAACAAATGGAGTAAAGCTTATCTTGGTGTCATATTTTAAGAATTTTCATAACATAAATAATCGCATGAAATTGGTCGATGTTCAAATTACATTTACAAATAGAAATCCAACTCTATAAACAAATCGAGCTAAGCCTATCTTGGTATCATATTTGTAGATCTTTTATAACATAAATAATTGTATAAAAATGGTTGATACTCAAATTACATTTACGCAGTTTTATTCGAACGTTTCAAGGTCAACGCTTGCGAGTTTGAACTTGTCATTATGCCATCACCGATTAGGAGTTCTACGCAGTTAGGATATATCTCTATGTAGTTTTATTTGAGGGTTCACATTTGTTAGAGTATTATTACATCGCCGTGACTATAAAGCTCAGCGCGATGCAACAATTGAAGGTTTGTTAAACAAAGTGTTGATAAAACAGTTACCTACCTAACCGACCGATCAATATTTTATGGTAGAAATCTTATTTGCCGACTAATGATTACTTATTAGCTGAGGGTAACCTATCGACTGAGAGAAAACTATTATCGTGTAGTATACCAGGTGTACTCCTAAGTAATTTCCGGTTTTTTCAATGGATGGCGTTCTGTTTTGTACCGCTGTTGGTAACACATACCATATGTCATTTTGTTCAGTCATATCGAGTGCTTGAACTGCGTTGACATTTTCTTGAAAAAATCTTCCAGTAAGTTTTTATTGCGCTTCATAAATGTCGAATTTTGTACCGAATTTTGAGCATATGCGCCATGCATTGCTTTTCATGTTCAATCAGGGGAAAAAAGTGTCCGAGAGCCACTGTGCGCTTGTGGAAGTTTATGGTGATCGTGCATTAACACTTCGAACATGTGAAACGTGGTTTCGACAGTTCAAAAATGGAGATTTCGACCTGAACGACGCCGCACGCTCCGGCAAGCGAAAATCGTTCGATGACGCCGAATTGCAAGCATTATTAGATGAAGACAACACGCAAACGCAACGACAGCTTGCAGATACGTTGGGAGTTCAACAGCAAGCAATTTCTAAACGTCTGCGAGCCATGGGAAAAATTCAGAAGTGTGGAAAGTGGGTGCCCCATGAACTGACCGAGAGACAAATGGAGAATCGAAAAGTGACATGTGAAATGCTGCTTCAACGATACAAAAGAAAGTCTTTCCTGCATCGTATTGTTACTGGTGATGAAAAGTGGATTTTCCTGGAGAACCCTAAGCGCAACAAATCGTGGGTGAGTCCAGGTGAAGCATCGACATCGACGGCACGGCCAAACCGTTACGGTCGGAAGGTCATGCTGTGTGTGTGGTGGGACCAGTCCGGTGTTATATACTTTGAACTGCTGAAACCTGGTGAAACTGTGAATGCCGTTCGCTACAAACAGCAAATGGAAGATTTGAGCCGAGCCATTGTGGAAAACCGACCAGAATATCAACAACGACAGAAGAAGGTGATTTTGCTCCACGACAATGCGCCGTCGCATAAGTCGAAAGTCGTTCGTGACACGCTGGAAAGGCTCAAGTGGGAAGTACTTGATCATGCGGCTTACTCACCAGACCTGGCGCCATCCGACTGCCACCTCTTTGCCTCGTTGAACCATGCCCTTTCTGAGCAGCGCTTCGACTCGTACGAAAATGTACGAAAATGGCTCACCGAGTGGTTCACCTCCAAAGGCAATGATTTTTACTGGAGTGGTATCTACAATTTACCAGAAAGGTGGGAAAAATGTGTAGAAAGCGATGGAAAATACTTTGAATAAAATAAAGGTTACGGTTTTTTTGGAATTATGTGTTTTATTTGCAAAAAAACCGGAAATTAATTAGGAGTACACCTGGTAAAATACTTTTATAATCAATCAATGATAATTATAATAAGTTATGAAAAATATTTTAAAATTTTTCCTTGAAAAAAACTGAATTCAGAATCCCGCAGCGTACAAATATTATTCATAAATTTTCCTGTTGACGGGCTATCGAGGTAAGGTTTGTAATATGCATAAAGTGAGTTTGAAAGTTTTTAGAGAATGATTTTATTTCATCCGTTGTCTTCGGAACGCTAGAAAAGATAACGCGCCAGGGCGGAGAGATTAGGTGGTGCGGTGTTTATAATTTCGTGCGTGGTATTCAAATTTCATCTCCAAATATCTTTATCGGAAAAAATAGGCTCGAGCAAAATGCATATTGTTTACTGTGCACAGTCAGAAAACGAATTTCGAAAACCTAACAAGCGGAAAAAATGAGTTCGGAAAATGAAAATTTTGAATGCGTAGTTCCCGAAATTGAGGTTGCGGAGGATAATTTCACAGAATTGTGGATTATAATCTTAAACAATTCGTTCGTCATCATGCCGCAAATTATGCAGGTGTTGTCCGCGGCGGAAAAAGATCCTATAACGTCCGAAATTCAATGTCACTACGTCAAATATCCAATCGACACAACCATCATAATTAATAAGAGTCGATATATTATTCGTGATGGATATCTTGTTCCGGTAAGTATCTATTTAAACCTAATTTTCAATAAAAAGTTGACTGATGATTATCCTTTTTCTTCGATTTTACAGTGTTTGTTCAGTAGCACGACGCAAAGGGTAAAAATGTTGGAAGAAAGGGAAAAACTTGATAACAAATTGAGACTTCTGGGATCGGATGATGAAGATGAAGTGGAAATCTTGAACTAAGAATAAAGAAAAAAATAAAAATATGTAACACATGAATATAACAAATATAGTAAATGTAGCTGTATGAATGAAAAAAAAACAACAAATAAAACAAAACAAAACAAATAAACAAAAACATGCATAATTCTTCAGACAGTTGACAGGCAGACGGACCCCTGTTTTACCGACAGTAAGTACACCCCTGTTTTACCGACAGTAAGTACCCCCTGTTTTACCTACCGGCGCCATCTTGGATTTCAGACGCCATCTTGTTGGGTGCCATCTTGTTTTCCAACCGCCATTTTGTTTTCTAACCACCATTCAGTGTAAGGACATTGTTGTAGGGGATAATCTAGGCGAAAATCTAGGGAAAATCCCGGAAAATTTGATAAAAATGAAGGTGAATTTGCGGAAAATCGCGGGAAATTTCGAGAAATCTAGGGAAATTTCGGAAAACTCACGGAGGAGGAGATGGACAAATCAGGACGCAGGGGGCGTGGCCTAGGGGAGGGGGAGGGTTGGGGCAGACCAATCGGGGCGCAGGGAATGTGGCCTGGGGAGTGGTGGGGAGGGAGGTGGGGGGGGGGTCACGTGATGGGACATGGGGTGGGGGGGCGTATCCTCCTAGCCTATTTACTAACCTTGAAAAATTTTGAAACACATTCAACATTTCTAAGAACGAGCCTTTTCAGGCTGTTTGCGCTCGCTGGGGATAACGGTCTTACAGACCTTGAATGCGGGTACCTTACAAAAGTAGGGAAAATTGGAAAACCACAGAGGCAGAGTTTCAGAGCTTGTAAAATTCAAAATGTGTATAATTTTCTGCATCCAACAAATTTTTCAAATGTTTCAAAATTACTGATAATTTAAAAATTTTGAATGTTTTTTTAATTTTTTCGATATTTTTACCGAGGAAAAAATGCAAGGAGTAATTACTAAAATGAAGGACGTTTTTTTTATCTTAGAAAAAAAAATCTTTGTAATATTTTACAGTAAAGGATCATTTTACGGATGTACAGTTTACGAAAGCGATGAACTGTTCGTCAAAAAGATAAGACTAAATATTGCGTGCTGAGCCCTCAATACTACGCGACCAAAGTAAAAATCGCACATATATATGAAACAAAAAACATTACCGTTCGAGACCGACAACTTCTCAATATCACTGAATCATTTTTACCTTCCTGAAAAAATAAAAAGTAAAAATCCACATCATTTAAATTTTACTTTTCCGTATTGTGAATTTTAATTCTTGTCTCATTATTTTTGCATATCATTTCCCACACGGCAAAGTAAGCTAGAGCAAGCTTATAACAAACTTTTATGTGAAACGTTTTAACCTTTCAAAAAGCTTTCCGAGAACTCAACATGTCCACCCGTATGCTTTTGAAAGATGGAGGTTTCTGAAGTCTTTCAACAGAGAGATTTACAGTGAATGATTCGGAAAGGTTTCACTAATAAATTCTTTCTATTGAAAGGTATCAGAAACCTTCAGCAATCTTTCTGAAGCCTACAAGCGGACATTTCGAGCTCCCAGAAAGTTTTCTGAAAGGTTGAAACTTTTCACATAAAATTTTGTTGAAAGCTTACTCAAGCTTACTTTGCCGTGTGGGTTACCTGTAAAGGTTCTCAAATCTGAAGTTTATTTTATAATAAAGAAAAAAAACAAAACACATTGACACATTCGAAGCTATAATTTATTTATAAAAATATTTCCATTGTCCAATTTGTTTACGTTTGACATTAAAGTATTCTTAATTGCTATATCACTAATAATATTTCATGAATAGTATTTACCACAGATCTCATACGCCTGAAAGTGAACATCGAAATGGCATTCTGCTAATTGCTTCACTACTATAACAAACGAAGTTTGTGAAAATAATATATAAACAACTTTATTGAACAGTGGACCGCCGTCATCCAACTGTACTACTATTGTGCCTTTTTTTAATTTTACTCTGCAAATACTTGATCCATCGACACTTGTACATCATTACTTCCGTAAAACCTTCAGGCAATAAAAAAATGAAATTGTCGATGTTTTCAAGCTCTTGAAGCCTACATAAGCTTCGGCGACCTGGTTCCACAAAAGTCTGTACACTATTCGAATTCAATAAATGAAAATCAAGGCTCGATTGATGCCTTATCACGATTGATCAACAAACATTGACTCTACTTGCACTAGAATGAGACACCACTCTTCCCTCACGGTGTTTACTTTCATAACGTCATGATCCTATGTTCCATAATGGACCAACCATTTTCATTATATTACCATAGTGAATCAAATAATGATGTTTGGGTTCAAGGTAACCTGGTGACAAGTTTTCCAACGCTTGCAAATAATCAGCCGCTAAAACATTTGATGTTTCGCACATAGTCAAATCAATATGTGTACTTTGGAGAATTTACTCCAACTTTTTTAACAGAATGACAAGTTCCCAAACATCATCATCTTCGGGTGACAGATCCCCGATGATCAAAAGAATGTTATTTATCAGTTTCAACATCTCTGCAGCAGATATAGTGATATGTTAGTTTTTTACATGTGTTACAACAATTTCAGGCGGAACATTAACATCATCATTGTCGCTATATTTAGAGGCACGTGCTCTTTCGTTAAACTCATCTATAGAAAAATACTTTTTTCCTTTCGTGAAAATGTTTAAAAATAAACTTAAGTCATATCTGCATATTCCTTCTAGGACATCGTGTTGAACATCGAATGCTTTATTGGTTGTTAAATGAAAACCAGGTAACGCATGAAAAACGCATAGTTCAACAATTCCACTTATTTTTCGCTCATTTAAAGCAAGAAGAGATGTATAATTTTCAACATTTCGAAGAATACAATCTTTTTCATACAAAATTTTTCTTACTGCGTGTTTTTCTGTAAGACAAAATCTGCAAGAAATATTTCCTGAAAATCCTTCAGACAACGCTAAAATTGAATGCAGGCCCTTGCTATCGCCTAATACCAAAACTAGTATGAAAACAATTTTTTTTTCTCCTTGGGGATGTTGAATTACAATACCGTTTTCTTGGAGAAATCGTAGTTCTTCAAGAACTTTAGCAAAAATCATTTTGTTTTTAAAAACAGTTCTATCCAGTGTATTGAATAGAATAGAAAGAGAAATATTTTTTAACTTAGATGATAGATGAGGGGGTAAACATGCGATGCTAACGTAAACTGCGCTACATTGTGAAATCCCTTTATGAGAACCAAGAGGCTTATTGTTCTCATAATCATCAAAGTACATAAACCGAGGAAAAATATAGTAGATTGTGTACTAGGCCGCAAAGTAGGCTTTTGTCGAACTGAAAATTCTGTCTGTTCGACGAGGGCCTACTTTGATGGCCGAGGTGCGCACTCTACTTTTTGCAAAATACTCTGCAGAAAGCAACATACTATACTTATAAAATATATGCAAAGTTTATAAATTAAAAAAAATTAACAAAAATTTGAAAAAATTTTTGAGAAAAAAAAGTTTTTTTTTAATTTTGGAACAAAAATTTGAAAAAAAAAAAAAAATTTTTTTTTAATTTGAACAAAATGTCGTGTCGCGAAATGGGAATGTTTCGAATATCACTTTTCTTGAGTAAGACACGACTCTTTAACAATGAATTTACAACGTTTATTCGTTATGTACATTAATATTTTAACAAGAGTAGTTGTGCGGCGAGGTCTCGAACTGCAACTGCCTTTGCTTGCCAATTCTCGTTTACTTATTTTCCAATCCTTGGGCGTGGCGTCTATTAGATATTGATAAGTTCAGACTCACGCGAGCAACGTGGGCCAATGCCGTTATTCCAACCATCGTATGACTTTAGCAGGAAAAGTTATAAAGAATCAATTAGATAACGATGCTGGCATTGTCTAAGTATGTAGTAGATTTGCTGTAAATGTCTTTTAGGAATAAATGGTTACATGATTACTTCACGACACCTCCCCCCTAAAAATTAAACTTGGTCCTCCAAGTTTTTACAAAAGATTAAATACTTTAATCATAATGTACAAGAATGCAGAACATAAACATTAAAAATTAAACTTGGTCCCCCAAGTTTTTACAAAAGAATAATTACTGTAATCATAAAATAGATTTTTGAAAACTAAAACAATATTTATGACAAGTGAAAACGTTATTAATCAAGTGGAGACATACATTTATTATTTATGTCGCATATAAGCAATTCATTTTCTTCAAGAGAATACTTTGTATAAACATAGCTTTCTTAACAAAGTGCAATAGGATAGGAGACCATCATAACTTGTCCAGAATATAACACAAATGGCAAAAGTAACGCGAATACAGGTTTATAGTAACACAATACGTCGTGATTACAATCAAATAACTAATTCTATTATTAATATATTTTTTCTTTAAACCATCGAACCATATTTGTTTATGCATTACATTACAGAGCTTTCTGGAGAAAATAAGATATGAATGCCTTTAATGATTTCTATTTATAATTGAATAAAAGAGAAGATAATGAAGATATATGTGTAGTAGAATGCGCAACATATTCAAAGGTATATACACAAAAGAATTAAATAAACTTAGTGTTTGAAAATGCACAATAGCTTTCAATCAAAGCCTCCGAAATGTTGACGAGTCTTTTTCTTCGTTTTGCGAGCGTAAGCGCTGAAGATGGAGCACAGTATGAAGGTCGTAGCGAATCCCATATCTGCAAGTGAATGTAGTTTTAGAAATAAGGTTTTAATTTTGTCAAGTGCAGTGGAAATTGTCGATTTCTATTTTTTATAATTGCAGTTCCGTTATCATTTAACTTTACAATCTCCGCTGGCCCAAACCATTTTTGTCCTAAGGTACTTGAGGCGGAAGCTTTATAGTAAACACTTTGGCCTACTCTGAACTTGTACTGATGGCGGATCATAGCATCTGTTTGCTTCTTATTTTCTTCTCTTGACTTTTGCAGATTCTTTGATGCTTCTCTAATAACTCGATTATGCCGATTTTTTATATTTTCCAATATTTCGCTTATCTCAATCTTTGCAGGTGGAAGGGATGATGGAAAATGAGGTTTAGTCCCATACTGAAATTCATAAGGGCTGAATCCTGTTGCTCGATTTTCAGTGGTATTGTATGCAAGCGCAATTTCCTTTAGAACCAAGTCCCAATCTTTACTGTTGGTGCGGATCATCTCCTTGATAAATCCATGCGTTCTTTCGTTTGATCCATTTGCCTGAGGTCTGTAAGGAGTCGTGAAGGTATCCTGTATATTAAATAATTTAGAATATAGGCTCATGATTCGGTTATCAAATTCTCTTCCATTGTCCGATAGAATAGTTTTGGGTGGACCGAACACGGACACATAATCGTTATGTAACTTTCGTACAACCTGATTAGCTGTTTTATTTCTCAATGGACAGAGGACTAAAAATTTGGTAAGATAATCCTGAATAACCAAAATATATTGATTTTTTCTGCATGTAGGTTCTAATGGTCCGATTAGATCCAGTGAAATTTTTTCTCGTGGTAGACTAGGCATGTCTGGGATTATTCCAGGCACTTGGTTTGATCTTCCTGTTTTCATCGTCTGACATGTTACACATTTGTGTATTGCATTTTCAACTTCTTTTCCGAGTCCTGGAAAATTTGTAATTTGTTTTACCTTTTCTGTCGTTTTTTTTTTATACTCAAATGATTACCACCTGAAATGTGAGCTTCGGTGATTAAACGTTCTTTGTCTTCCATCGTTGTTGGTATATCATAATCTGTGTACTTCAAAAATAATTTTCTATTTTTGTCGGCGATGAATTCCCAAATGAAAGCTGACATTTTTATTAGCTTGTACATTACAAGTCGATGTTTTTCCCAATGTATATCAAGAAAGTCGAGCGTGATATCGTTTCCTCTAGATTTTTCTAATCTCCTTTTTAAAAAATCAAACCAATTTTGCTCATCATGATTGATACTAAAATAATAATCCTTTCCCCGTTTTTCGGTAAAATCGGAAACTGTGGGATAGCATTTATTGAAATCCTTTGTCAGTATTTTAGTTGTATGAGAAACGTTTTCGGGCCATAAAATATAATTTCTTGAAGCCTCGCTTGAAGCGTATTTGTCATAATCACAAGTTGAAATTGATTTGATATCACGAGACTCGTTTTTTTGCAATTCTCTGTTCATTTGCACGTCGTTAATGTTATCTCTCGTACGTTCGCTTTGCTCGAAACCCGAGTTGTCATTAGGTTCGAATGACTTTGTTAACGATGGATCTTTTATTGAACGGTTTTTGATTTTTTCCTCGAGAACTTGAGTTTTTGATGAATGCTCGTGAAATTCAATATTATTTATTTCTTTTTCGTTTCGGTCTGAAGTTTTTGGAACGTTATCTTTTTGTTTCATTTCTTCATCATTTTTATTTTTTGTATTTGATTTCGAATGTATTTCAGGACGATCCAAAATGATTTCTTTTTGTTGCATTGATCGAATTGACGATTTTTTTTCAAACGTGTCTACGTAAGGAATTCTGGATAGGGCGTCTGCGTTGGTGTTTTGTTTGCCCTTTTTATAAGCGATTTCGTAGTCGTATTCCTCCAGTTTTAGACGCCACCTCATCAATCGGGAGTTCGCTTCTTTTACATTCATGAGCCAAACTAACGGCTTATGATCCGTTATTATTGTAAATTTCCGGCCGAACAAAAAGTGGCGGAAATGTTTGACGGATGCGACAATCGCTAGCAATTCTTTTTCTGTCGTTGAATAGTTCTTCTCGGCGTTGTTTAATGTTCGAGAATAGTAGGCTACAGGTCGATTATCGCTGATATTACCTTGCGAAAGAATGCTTCCCAATGCATAATTACTGGCGTCAGTAGTAAGAATGAACTCTTTACTGAAGTCTGGAAACATGAGCACTGGAGATGATGTTAATCTTCGTTTGAGTTCGTCAAAAGCGCTTTGTTCCGATGGTGTCCATTGCCATGGTGTTGAGTCTTTGAGTAAATTTGTAAGGGGAAGTGCGACCTTCGAAAAGTTCTCTATAAATTTGCGGTAGTAACCCGCAAGTCCTAGAAATTGTTTGATGTTTTTAGGATTTCTCGGTGTAGGAAAACTTTTCACAGCAGCAATTTTTTCAGGATTCGGTTTAACTCCATCTTTTGATATTATGTGTCCTAAATATGCCAATTCTGGTTGAAGATACTCGCACTTGTCGGGTTGCAATTTCAATCCTGTTTTTCTGAGTCTTTCAAACAATATAGCGAGATTTTTGTTGTGTTCCTCGAATGTTTTTCCAAATACAATGACATCGTCTAAATAGCAAAAACATACGGTTCCAATCAACCCCATGAGTGCGTTATTCATCATTCGTTGGAATGTCGCTGGAGCATTACGTAAGCCAAATGGCATTCTAGTGTATTCGTAATGTCCGTTAACTGTCGAAAATGCAGTCTCTGCCGAATCTTTAGGGTTCATGGAAATTTGATGGAACCCTGACGCTAGGTCAAAGGCAGAAAAATATTGCGCATTGCCCAATTTATCTAGGATATCCTCAATATTGGGCAGTGGGTAGGCGTCGTGAACAGTGATTTCATTAAGTTTCCTGAAATCAATTACTATTCGCCATTTTTTCATGCCACTGGCGTCTGATTTTTTGGGTACAACCCATAACGGAGAATTGTATGGACTTGCGCTGTGTGAGATGATTCCTTTTTGCAACATTTCTTGGATTTGTTTGGTGATCTCTTTATTATGCGCAGGAGGGTACCTATACTGTTTTACATTAATAGGTGAGTTGTTTGTCGTTGGAATACTATGACGCACCAGTTTTGTTTCAGGAAGCGGGTCATCTGGGAGTGCAAAGATATCTGGGTATTTTCTGATGATTTCCCAAATTGATTCGCTTTCCATTTTCGGAAGATGTTCAAGTCGAGTATTTTTTTTTAATAGGTTGAGCCTAACGAATCCATTATCATGTATTCTATCAAAACTTTTGACATCAATGCAATTAGTGGTGATAAATTTCAAATTTTGAACATTTACTTCATTTTCAGAATCGTTATTATAGTTTATAAGTGCTTTCTTATCTTTAACTTTTACAACAGCGTAAATGTGAGGTTTTAATTTGATCATGCAATCACCGTCAGGTTTTAAGAGTTCGATTGGAATTATTTTAGATGATTTTGCAGGAACAACATTTGGTTGGATAATGGGACTTGAATCATCTTTTTCGGCTATCAAAGTTTGAGGTTCAGTGTCATTTTTAATCTTGAATCTCATGTTTCTGATGTAAAGCTCATTTTTTGGAAGATTGATAATGGCTGAAGTTTTTCCCATAAAGTCCATCCCTAGAATACCGTCTTGTCTAAATGGAAAATTGTTTCTTACCACGTGGATTTTGTGCTTGTGTCCATTCCAGGTTAACGCTGCTTTCCCCTCGGTCATTTCTGGCTGATTTGCGATTCCTTGAATCATAGCTGAAGAGTTCGGTTTTTCCAGATATTTTTTGTCTAATGCACCTTTTTTTATAAGGGAGCATTCAGCTCCAGAATCTAATAAAAGACACCAGGCTTAGACATTTCATCAAACTGAAATTGTATTAATAATCTTCGATTTCCTCTTCTTCTACGTTTTCCACATTCTCCTGGTATTCCTCGCAATCCTCGCTCTCGGATGTTGAAAACTCTTGATTTTCTGCGTCTTCTTTCCAAGTCTTCTCCTCCATTTGTCTTGCTTTTTGCGGACTTTTCCCGTGGTTCGAGGCTGGCATTTGAAAATTTGCTTTTTGAAGGTTGACTCTACAATCTCTTTCTACGTGACCTAAGCGTTTACATCGCCTACATTCAATTTTCGTAGGTCGGGAATGGGACCAATCAGGTTTCGTTTCAGAAAAGTGTGTTTTCTCTTGTTTTTTATTGCTTGATTTGTTATTTTCAAAAAAAACGTTTGAACGACGGAATTGACGTCTTTCTATCAATTCCAATTGTACAGCACTGGCGTTTGCTGTTTCAATGGCCTCTTTTAATGACCTTGGTCGAGCCAATCTGACTTCTTGTCGGATTTCCCGATTTTTCAAAGCAGCTATGAAAGCTTTTGTAGTTGCCTCAAGCTCAAGTTCCTGCATAATTTTCTTCTTCGTCGAAGACTTTTTTTGTGAATTGATAGCTCGTAAAATGTTTGTGTTAATTTGCGCAAAACGGACACCTAATTGAGAAATACTTTCACCTTCGTTTTGAACAATTACACTTCTTCGAGCTACAAACGATTCTAAAGAGTTTTCTTCTGCGAAAATCGTTCGCAAATGATCTAGAAGATCATCTATTTCAAGATCCATGGCTGACTCAACCATGTACGCGGCTTCGCCGGTAATTTTCTGCGCAATTACCATATTCTTAAAAATATGGATTTCTCTTCTATTTATACATGGCAGGACGTCCCTGATCATGTTGATGAATGTTTCAACTGCCATATTTTTTCCGTCAAAGGCTCGAATTGAGCAGAGTGCAGAATTTAGAGATAGATAATCTCGTAAATTTCTCGAATTGCGCCTTTCATATTGTTCCTCGTCATCAGTGACGTCGTCTTTAGTTAATTCAACTTCATCATTTTCAATTTTCTCCTTCTTTAGAGAAGTTTTCTTTTTTGGTATAAATATGCTTGCTGGCGTTTCCAAAGAAGCGTTTTTCGATTTATTCAAACCCAATTTGCTGCCGACGCGTCCCAATAACGAGTCAGAGGGTTTTTCTTTTATTAATAGTTGACTTAACTGGTCTTGAATCATTTTCATTGATTCTTGAAGAGCACGAAATTCGTCTCTCGTAACAAAATCTTTGGTATCTTGACCAGAAGTAGAGCCGTTAGATTCCTCGTTTTCAGACATATTTCTCTACTTTTAATATGAAATTGTCTAATTTGGAATCACTAACCTTGTTTTTCTGTACGGTGCTCGCTGTACGGCCTCGAGACGACGAGTTGTCAACGTAGCAGGTGCTCCGGAGTTGAAGTTCTATGTGACCGTCTTCTACAACATACGGAGACTCCGATCGACGATGATCCGGCCTTTTATCGGATACGTAGAAAAGTTTCACGCTGTGGTCGTCCTACGGTGGTTTTCCCTGTACTTCCACGTCGATCGCTCCTCGAAAAGGGGGTCTCTCTGTGCACCACTGATACCTCACTGGTCCTGGGTTGTTTTTGCACAGATCCCACCGTTGCCACCAATTGTCGTGTCGCGAAATGGGAATGTTTCGAATATCACTTTTCTTGAGTAAGACACGACTCTTTAACAATGAATTTACAACGTTTATTCGTTATGTACATTAATATTTTAACAAGAGTAGTTGTGCGGCGAGGTCTCGAACTGCAACTGCCTTTGCTTGCCAATTCTCGTTTACTTATTTTCCAATCCTTGGGCGTGGCGTCTATTAGATATTGATAAGTTCAGACTCACGCGAGCAACGTGGGCCAATGCCGTTATTCCAACCATCGTATGACTTTAGCAGGAAAAGTTATAAAGAATCAATTAGATAACGATGCTGGCATTGTCTAAGTATGTAGTAGATTTGCTGTAAATGTCTTTTAGGAATAAATGGTTACATGATTACTTCACGACACAAAAAAACTTGAAACAAGTTTGAAAAAAAAAAAAAATTTGAAAAAAATTTGAAAAAAAAAAAAATTTTTTTCGAAAATTTAAAAAAAATTTTTTTTCTCAAATTTTAGAAAATTTGGATAAAAAAAATTTGAAAAGAATTAAAAAAAAATTTGAATGAAAAAAATTTGAGCAGCTTGTTACGAGCATCAAGGCTTTGCGTAGCTGTTAACTTTCCCGGCCCAAGCCGGTAAAGAACTTACTTTTCCGGCCTAGGCCGGGAAAGGAGTACCGTACGTCAAAAGGCTACTTTGCGGAGTGTCTCTGAGTAGGAAATGCTGTGTTTTGCGGAGTATTTTCCAAAATAGTATACTTCGTATCAAGGAACAGAAACGAGCGTTTTTATGAGTGCGAAGTTTTGCGAGCGAGCGTAGCGAGTGAGCAAATCGCACGTGAGTAAAACGCGAGTTTTGATGCTCCTTGACACGAGAGATATTTTTTACGCTCGCAGCAAGAAAATTACTTGTCTTTTGTTAACTGTTATGTCGTGAAAAAACGAGTTTCTCTGCCGCTCGACCTTCGAGCGGCATAGAAAACGGCGAGAAGGCGCGCGGTGCGAACGAGTTTTTCACGGGACAATAGTTAACACAAGAATAAGTGATTTCCGTGCTGCGAGCGTGAAAAAGTCATTTTCATATGATGCACATTTTTGCCGCCACAACTCACTCTAGATAATATTAGAAATAATTTTGTTCTGTTTTTGTAACTGCGAGAAGTACTCAATAATCTGATCAGATACGTTTGACGACTCAAGAAAATGTTTCAAAACTTATCGCAAAGGAATGAATTGTGCAACAACTGGTACATATTTAACTATTATCTTCCCTTTCTTTTTTTTATACTCTTTACGCTCATTAATTTTATAATTCTGTGGAGGCATGTAAGTTTTCAAATCTTGTAGTATGCAAAAAAGTTTGTGCTCTGTATCAATCGTTTCAAAATTTTCTGACAACTCTCTGCATTTACTTTTTACATCAAGTAACAAATTTTGGCATTGATCCATATTCTTCCATTTTATTCCAAACGCAAGTGCAATTTTTCTATCATTACATCACACAACTCAGACGTATCTAAAATAATATTATTAATTATTGTTCTAGATATTTCTTTGTAGCTGTAAAGTTTGGTACAATATTTCAGTAAATCATCTTCAAAATTTAGATATTTAGTGTCCTCGTTGATATTAGATGAAACAGTTTCTGCGTTAAAAATTCCAATAAATTTGTCATAGTCATATTCGTTCTCACTTTCAGATGATTCTGATTGCAATAATTCTTCCAGTTCATGAACATTCAAGGTCATGTCATCTTCAAATTAGACTCTTAACATAGAATCGTCGGAAAAATTGCAATTAACATCATCAGTTCTTTCTGCATTTACATATGTTACTCCAGCTAATACTTTTATGTTCTGACCTCTATGTTTTTTGTACCAGGGACTAGAAAATGAATAAAACGTTGAAAAAATTATATCGCATGAACCGTCGATACACCGGTATGCATACTGGTATAACATTTTTTGATATGTTCCAGTAAAATAGCATTGTTCTGAAATGACATGTCACAAGCACAACAACTCGACATTGTGATTGAACAACTTGAATGTTATATTTTTTCTAAAACCTCTAGTCAAAACTAGGACGAACCAAACAATTTAAACAGCAATCTGGCCAAGCAGAATTTTCATGGATTTGTTTACTTTGTCAGTTGGTGAATGAATTTGAAATCCTGCTTTTTGCAAAAAAATCCATAGAGTATAAGCATCGTTTGGGTACTCTATGTCCAATGTCAAGTACAATTCGAATGTTAAATCATACGCCTCCTAGACTAATCTTACTTTGTAAACTGTATAGTTTAAAACAACTGCAAAACGCTCGATATTCATTACACAGCCACACAAAAAAAATATTTTTTCGGGTCTGGAGGTCAGACCATGTGTACTATATGTTTTTTGGGTCCCTGAATCCGAATCCGAAATCCAAAAAATCCCAGCAAGTCAGGGTTCTGAAATAACCTCAAAAAACATCATACAAAATTTTATTCAAGTCCGGGGGTCAGACCATGTTTATAATATGTTTTTTTTGGTCGCTGAATCCGAATCCGTTGTCTAAAAAACTCCAGTACGTCAGGATTTTGATTTGCAAAGAAACTCGCGAAATTTATTCATCCGACTTACGACGTGTGTCTGCATCCAGGGCACCTCCTCGCGGTGACGGCGGGCAACGGAGTGTGCCTGTGATCCGGCTAAGTCCCTGGATTACGTTTTTCATGCCGTCATGGAAGGCGCACGCAAGCGTTTTACGATGCAGAGAGTCAGATCCTCAGTATCGGCGGCTGGTCAGGGTGAGAAAGCGGGCCCGCAGGCGTCATCATCAAGCGACAGCAGTTTCATATTTGTTGGTGACTTGGCTAATGTGTAATTTAATGCTACAAGAAAGCGGCCCGAAGTTTCGCAATCACGTGATTGTCATGCGAATCATGACAATTCTTGTTACGTTTGTTCCAAATATAAAGTAACATCTTTGCAAAAAACGATTGACAATAATATTTGCAATTTGTACGAAGAAATTTTCAATTCAAAGATGGATCAACATAATAGCTGGGTTCCGCGTGTCATTTGTAACATGTGCAAAAAGATGTTGTATCGATGGAAGGTGGACAAAAATAAAGAGAACATCAAATTCATCACTCAAGCAATTTGGAGAAAACCTAGTAGCGCAGAGGACTGTTACTTATGCTTGAATAATATTGAAGGCATCAACATAAAAAACAAACAAAAAATTGTATATAACAATGCTCGATCAATGACGGCCCCCGTTATAGTTGATCAAGTTAAATGCCAATCCAACATTGATCGTGTTGCTGAAGGTATCGAATCCGGAGAACTAAATGAAGAAAGTGATTTTTCGACCGACGACAACGATAGCAGGGGCTCAGAGTGGACGTCATGTAATGTACCTGAATTATATTCTGTTGCTTCGTTTTGCTAAAGTATATAAAAGGTCAACGTAATTGTTCAAAACGTATCTTTTCTTTCCTCTTGGATTTGAATAACATATTTAGTTTCCATTATCATTATAGATTGCAATATTCTTTTCGTTCATCGCACGAGTTCATTGTACTTCAATTTCATGATATACAAAATTACCCTGATATCTACTTATAGGATATAATTGTCGTACAATTGTCTTCTGCAAATCTTAGAGAGTTCATTGTACTTCATTTCATGATATGCGAAATCACTCTGGTATCTACTTAAAAGATATAATTATTGTACTACTTTCTTTTGCTTATCGAAACGAGTTCATTGTACTTCAATTTCATGATATACAAAATTACCCTGATATCTACTTATAGGATATAATTATCGTACGATTGCCTCCTGCAAATCTTAGCGAGTTCATCGTACTTCTGTATCGGAATATGCAAAATCACCTCTATATCTACTCGTACGATGCGATTCGACCAATCGAACGTTTCTGTAATGGATTCCGATAGAAAAAACTTTAATCTATCATCGTCGGCGAAATGACCTTTTCAACGATTAAGATTTGTATAAAAACCCGCTGAATTCTGTACTCGGACGCTAATTTCCCATCGACTCGCCTTCTTGTAAAAAATCAACCACCAAGCTATTTGAGTATTTTCCGTTTTCTAATAAATAAACTTGAATAAAAGTATAATTTCTAAAGAGTGCCAGTGAGTTTCGTTTGACCAAAACCCTCGACCGGTATTCCCAGCCGGGAATAGTGCGTCTCAGCGAAGATAAACGACAGTTGGGTGCTACGGATTCTAACAGTCAAATGAAAAAGTACCTTCAATTCTTTCATTGGTATCGCAGTTTGAGTTAAATGATCTCGTTAGAGATTTAGGTTTACCAAAAGATGGTTCTGAGCTTTTGGCTTCATTTCTGAAAAAGAAAAATCTTTCAGAACCTAAAAGAAAAGTTTCTACTTATTGAAACCGAGACTTCGAATTCCGTAAATTTTTACGAAGGAGGAAGATTCATCTTTAGTATTTTGTACCGATGTCGAGGGTCTCATAAATCAGCTGAAAGAAAATTCTTACAAAGCTTCTGATTGGCGACTCTTTATGGACTCTTCGAAACGAAGTATAAAGGCGGTCTTCCTTCACAACACGAACGTTTATGCTCCTATACCGATTGCTCATTCCACTGTCATGGAAGAGAAATATGACAATATGCAAATACTTTTACAGAAAATTTAATATGAGGAGCATTTATCGCTAATATGCGGAGATTTGAAAATTATAACCATGCTGCTTGGACAACAGTCAGGATTCACTAAATATCCTTGCTATTTGTGTTTGTGGGATAGTAGAAATAGAGAAAATCACTACAGCAAGACGAAAAAATGGCCAGTAAGATCATCGCTAACTCCAGGTTCAAATAACATCATCAATGAGTCTCTTGTGGATCCATCAAAAATTCTTATTCCTCCGTTGCATATAAAGCTTGGTCTAATGAAACAATTCGTTAAAGCCCTTGATAAATCAGGGGCATGTTTTCAATACCTTCAATCCAAATTTCCGAAACTTTCTGAGACTATGTTGAAAGAAGGAGTATTCGACGGACTACAAATTCGAACTATATTCAAAGATATAAATTTCATTGGTACAATGAATCGACTTGAGAAAGCAGCCTGGCTTAGTTTTAAAGATGTGGCACAGAACTTTTTAGGAAATAACAAAAGTACGAAGTATAAAAAGAATGTTGGCAAAATTGTTGAAGATTTTAGAAAGCTAGGATGCCTGATGAATTTGAAATTACATTTTTTGCATGCACATCTAGACAAATTTCCAAATAATATAGATGATTTTAGTGAAGAGCAAGGCGAACGCTTTCACCAAGATATAAAAGTCGTGGAAACTCGATATCAAGGAAGGTGTGATGCAAATATGATGGCAGATTTCTGTTGGATGTTGAAGCGAGATACACCGAAAGAAGATAGAAAGCGTAAATCACTGCATAGATCTTTTGATGAGAAAAGAACCCGCTATAGTAGCAAACAAGAGTCTGACATTTTATTTATGCGTCTGGTTTTAAGATCGTCTATTCTAATCGTTTAATTTTTAAGTTCGTATACTTAAGTCATTCGATTCCTATTGTAGTCATGTAACTAGTCATTTATTCTAATAGTTAAGAATTCTACACATCATTTTTCATATTGTAGATGTATACAATTCATTTATCTAATCATTCATTTATTCTTGGTAATCATTCCACAAATTTAAATTTTTGTTGCCAAAAGCCCTTGTGAGGGCTATATGATGTACAAAATCCGATCGTGCAACCTCCTCGCGGTGTACATCGGGTAGCGCTGATGCCGACGGTCCTATATACCTTTGTTTTGTGAAGTAAATAGGGTTTATGGGTTAAACTGATTATTGTTTAATATACGGATAAAGTCAAAACGTTGAAGCGTTAAATAGCTTATCGAAATCTATAGAAAAATCTCAGAAAAATCTGTAGAAAAATCTATAGATCTTTAAATCTATGGCAGTATCTGTAAGATCTAGAGATCCCGCTAGAAAATCTTATGGAATATAATGAATGCAGCTAAAAAAAAACGAAAAATACACGATTTCAATAAGTTTCATGTGATTTAATTGTTTAAAAATTTATATAACTCTAGGAATCGAAAAACTTTCATTTCTCGAGCTTTGAATTCTAAAAATATATTTTTATAGAAATCAATATAAAAAGATAAGAAATTTTTTCCAAACTTATAGCTCAGTGAAAAATACAAAAAATATTAGGGGCACTCTGAATATATTAAAAAACTGTTTTCTGACAAATCGATCGAAATACTCTAGAAATTTTGAGCATTCAATTTTATCTCACTCTGGAAGTTTAAAGAGATATCTTTGAAAAAATTCAAAAATTCCACAACATTTTATAAAAACCTAGTAATACAGTAAAAAGTACGTAGAGTTAAATACGTGTACATCTAAAAAAAACCTTGGAAATCTTTCGAATTCCAGAAATACATCAACATTAAAAAAAAAAAGATCCTTAAAATCTTTGAAAAACTGAAGAAATACGAAAAGTACTGGTATAAGTAAAAATCTATCGAGACACTGTTTTCTGGAAATTCCATTATGCTCAAATTATAGACTTAGATATTATTGAAATTGATACAACAAATAATATTATGAGGATACTAAAATTACGTAAAAATACTAGAAAATTCTGCAACATTCTATCATCCTGAAAAATACGAATAGTCTCAAAAATACTGAACAATCTTTCAAATCGTATAAAAATTGAAAAAGTATTGAAAAAATAAAAAAAAATGAAAATCTTTATAGACACCATTTGCTGAAAAATCCGCTCAAATGCAAATAATTTAATAAATTTTGAATTCTAGAGCATTAAATTCTTGAAATCTATGTATCAATGTACAGAAAAATGGTACAAATTTCTAAAAATACTAGAAAATCCTCCAACATTTTATACATACCGAAAAATACGAAAATTCTGAAAAAATGGGTAGGTATGAAGATTCCCTCAAGAATCTAATAAATTTGCGTATGTTTTCTTGTGGCTAACACTGAATCAAATGTCATATTCAGAAATTTTGTAAACTTAAAGAAAAAAGAAAAAATTTTGTGATGAGCCGGTTTACCTGGCTCATTTTTCTTCCGCAAAAATCGAAGATTTCACTGACACGGTCGCTGTTTGCTCAATGACAAAAACTTAGCACTGTTTCTCTAGGACAACTCCCTTGGGTCGCCCCCATCGGAACGAAGATGCAATTTAGCATACGCGAAAATGCAGAAGAAACTGTCACTGATTTCGAAAAGAGCAGTCGATTGTAGATACTTTGTAAATATGACTTGATTGAAGGGACATTCTTGGGATCCTGGTATTTGAAAATTGATGATCAAGTTGACGGCCACACGTGTGGTCATTTGTTTACTTTCTAAACAGGAACACTTTCTTCAAATCCTGTTAATGGATTAGCTGTCTGATCCTCTTCAAATAAGAAGGGCCCAGTGGGATTCCTCCGGGTTTTTGCGACAAGTTTCGCTACCGGACAAGCATTTTGATGTTGTTTCAAGCGGGTCCCATTGTTGGTGGATCCCCGCGAATTCTTTCGCGTCAAGCCGACAGGTAGGCAGAGGAAACTGAAACTGACACGTTGACGAGAATCTGCGATTTGTTCCTTTCACTTCGACACCTTCCATTATTGAAGCGATCATCGATCATTTGGGGTAGATTGTTTCCCGGGAGTTAATGACAGGATGTTACTCTTCTTCCATTCTTCGCATATTCCTGCACCGACTTGTCGGACGAGTCAGGATTCCCAATGACGTAACCTCACCCCTTTTTCGGATTCTCTCACATTCGTGTACGGACTTGTCGAGTGAATCAGAGTCTTCATTTATGTAACTTTCCCCCTCTTGGATTTTCGCATATTCTTGTTCAAATTTGTTGTGAGAACCGAGGTTATAAATGGGACCCAACTCTTTCATTAGACAGATGGTAGAAACAAGGTTCTCACCCGGAGAGGTTGGGAAGAAGGAAAAGGGCTTCTTCGGAAGTGCCGAAGAAACATAGGGTTTATTTTGAGAAGTGAAGCAAGTGCGCGGTGATATAAGAACTCGAGGGTTGTAACGAGCGAGATCGAGAATAACACTATTATTTATTATATATTTCTTTTCTCTTGTTAGGCCATGAGCCCAGGAATTCCTTAATCTCGTCGAAACGGGAAAGGACCCTCCATAGACAACGGCCTATGGTGACCCTTTGTTCGACTTTTACAGGTAGTCGAAGGAATTGTTCAAGGATGTAAAAAAAATAAAAACGCAAGAAATTCTCTAGAATGTCACCTGTGTGACGTTATTATTTGCAAAAACTTATTACATACTGTTAGGCTACATTCTGGACGCTTATCTTTTTCTTTATAGAACACAATTCTTCGATAGATGACTCTGGCAAATCGTAATTAGTCTCTGCTGAATAAAAATATTCTTTTTCCAACGAGTTATAGAAATCTCAGTCTGCTATCTCTATTTCTGTTCGCGGAGGAAGGATTATTTCAATTTTCCTGTGTAAAGGAGCGGTATTCGAAAATAGGTCCTGGATAGCATTACACACAATGCTGTTGAGAACGTGATTGTTTAAATTTGTAACGGTTCGGAATTTAGTAAATAATTTACTTGATCCTTTTTATTTCAATATTATTGAACAAAATTTGAGCCTTGCACGCTCAAAGAATTATATGGATACAAGAACCGATTTGAACCGAACACATAACTTCGAAAAACAAGGACCCTACGACGTGAGCAGGCGCGCTTTAGTATATACCATAGAATCGGCAACTTGGGTTTTTCCAAAATGATTGACGATATCCAAATTACTACTGAAACATCGGCAACTTGGGTTTTTCCAAAATGATTGACGATATCTAAATTACAACCGAAATATCGGCAACTTGGGTTTTTCCCAAATATGATTGACGATATCTAAATTACAACTAAAATCCAAAAGCTTACGAAATTGGGAAACGAATCGTTGTAAAAACGAGTAATATATTGTTCGTTTCTATTATCTATTGCAAAATGCTTATCGTTCTTAATAGCTATTTCAAAACACGTGACAAAATATTCCTTGAAACATAGAAAATTGAATATGTGAATACAACATTCCTCCCCCCTTAGGAGAATTGAAACATCGGTTTCAATTTCCTTTACAAAAATTCCTTCAATATTCAGATGGGAGTTCGTCGCAAATATTTTCTCGATGTTACATTTTTTGGTACTTCGTTTATTCTACCTGAGATAGAAGGAGCATGGTAAATTTCATTGGTACAATCATCGTTTTCAACTTCATTCTGCTCTCGAAACATTGGATCGTATTTGTGAAAAACAGTCATTTCTTTCGGAGAATCTCTAGTTCGATGTTTAGGCTCGAAACAACAATTGACAAAGTTCTTGATTATGTTCGTTCTGTTTTCGTTCTCATTTCTACTGCTCTTATTTCTCGTTATACAATTTAATTATTTCAAGCAACCGCATTTATATAGAAAACAAAGTACAATAGCCGCAACAACAATGCCGATTGTTATACTTATCCAACTAATATGCCTTACGATAAAAGGTGTTTTCAAATCTCTCGTTATTTCTTCGTCAATTTCGGATAACTTCTTCTCTGCGTATTTCAAATCTGCCGTATTTAAATTAGTAAGATGTAACGGTTTAAGTAACTTAAATTGTTTCACATTTTTCGCATATTTAATACAACAATCATCTTCTATAACGCTACTGGCTTGTGGAACAAAATACGAAATATTTACAACATCGAATCTCGAGGGTTTTAATAGAAATAGATTTGTATACCCTCTGCAATGTTCATTCAAACTTATCATGCCGGATCCAGTGAGTGGCACATCAAGTATTTTTTCATCGGTATTTAGCTTGCAGATGCAAGTAAGACTGGTCGGTTGTTGTAACACGTAGATCCAATGATTTCCATCAACGTTGGTCCAGGATTCCATTTTTGCTTTGATAGTCGTAGTTTCGCAATCATCAGGAATTCTCGTTATTTGCATGATAGAGAACTCGCAATTATCTTTGATGGTTGAAGTCAAAGTATTGACTTTGAGGCAAAAATACTGTCCTCGTTTGTACTCCTCGCAACTCGACAAATCTTCCATGAGTGAGAATTGGGTTTTTGCTTGGGATACAATCAGGAAATCGGATTTTGGTTTCACATAGGAGTAGAAATCTGAATTTTTTTTATGTTGCATAGGTAAAGGGAACATACGGTAAAGATCAAATTTAGTTTTTTCGATTAACGGAAATCTGATAGCGAAAATGACGCATTCTTTGAATATAATAAATGAATATCTGCAATCTCATATAGCAATTTAATATTCTCGTTTTCCGGTTCAACCAGCAATGAAAATTCACCTTGATATTTTTGCAGTTCATTAAACATGATCCCTAGAGTGATGACAATACTCGAAATCATGCCACTTCTACCGAGATCGATTGCATTGATATAATTGGTACATTGGCCAGATAATTTATTAATTAGAGATCTCAACATAATGAAATGTTCGTTGGCGACAACTTCTATTTCTAATTTTACAACAGCATTCTCTGTAATAGTTAAAAAGGTGTTAATTTTCTCAATATTTTTATTCATCAATTTTTTCTGGAATTTTAAAGAAGAAAATGAATCGTTTAAGTTCTTTACTGTGCTTGAAATAATTTGGATCTGTGATTTCAAAAGAGTTTGAGTCTGTTGATTGGAATTGACAAGTGTTTCAATGCTATCAGTGTAATACTCTGCATCGTCAGCATCTGGTACGCCAAAGGCCCAGTTAAGGAAATAAGAGACGCCATTGATAAGACCTCTAGCCCTTCTGTTTTTGTGAATTTTGGCATCATCATTTCTGATAAATTCTTTGAAATTCTTCAGATTGGATTGAAATTGATTGAATTCATCGACTATCAATTCATCGAATCTAAATAATCATCATAGGTGTAGCGGAAATCTGGTTCTCGTGTTATTGAGGAAGGTAAGCAAGGTCTTCTTCCAAATAACAATTCGTATGGTGAAAATTTTGTTGCTGTGTGAATGGAAGTATTATAACTAAACATGGAAAACTTGAGAAATTCATCCCAGTCATCCTGTCCAATTCCTATGTAATGTTTTAGATAGTCTTTCAAGGTCAAGTGAGATCTTTCTAATGCTCCATTGGTTTGTGGGTGATACGGAGTAGTAGAAAGGTGTTTAGTTTGAAAAATTTTACTTATTTCCTTTATAAGTTGGGACAAAAAATCGGTTCCTTGATCAGTAAGAAAGGTTTTCGCAATGCCAAAAGATGTGAAAATGTGAACTAAGGTTTCAGCGACGGTTCTAGCTTCGTGATTTTGTAGAGGATAAGCAAATGAATATTTGGTAAGGTCATCTTGAGCTGTTAACACAAATCTATTTCCATGTTCTGTTATGGGTAATGGACCAACTATATCTATCGCGAGGCGTTCAAATGGACTTTGAGCCGTTGTTGTGACCTCCATTGGTTGCCTTGTGGGTTTGAAATTGGTCTTGTTCACTTGGCAAGAATGGCAATTTCTAATATATTTCCGAATATCGGTTTTCATGGTGGGCCAGGAGTATTGATCTCTTATCTTTAAGTATGTTTTATTGAATCCAGTGTGACCAGAAAGTTTACTCGAATGACATTCTTCTAAAATCTTCTGAATCTCGTTTTTGTCCTTGGGTATTATTTTTTTTTCAATGTCTAAAATTTTTATCTTGTTGTTAGGAAATATGAACTTTAACATAAAATTGAATTGATTAGGCTTGATATTCGAATTTTCCGTTGGCATTGAAATCTTGAATTCTTCTTTACGTATCATTTTCTTTAAAATGAGCAGAGTTTCGAATAAATTGCGATATTCTATTTTTTCATTATGTAAATTTTTGACGAAAAGCAGGAAAATAATTTGTTTGTTATTAGCAAGTTTACAAATGCCTTTTGCGTGAGGAGAAATTTTCTCTGAATCGAAGTGTGTTCGGATATAATCAGAGTAAGGATTATTTTTGTCAAGATCTTGAGACCAGAATAAGATAATGTTGCCTTGAATTCGAGATATATTATTGTTCTCTTTTTCGTATATGATGTTATCTCGGTTGGAATAATAATACTTTACATAATCTTGAAATTTTGAATCTGTGTCCTGTGTGAAATTTATGTTCTCTAATTTTATATTTTCTTCTGTAGGGAAAAGTCGGGACAATCCATCGGAATTTGAATTAATTCTACCAGGTTTGTATTTGATCGAGAATTGATATTCACTTAACTTTTATCTCCAGCGAACCAATCTTGACGATGGATCCTTGCAGTTAAACAGCCATTGCAAGGGCCTATGGTCAGTATAGATATCAAATTCCCTGCCGTACAGATAAGGTCGAAAGTGACTGACAGATTGGATTATCGCAAGCAATTCTTTTTCTGTTGTTGAGTAATTCTGTTCTGCTTTTTGTAAGGTACGAGAATAATAAGCTATAGGCAAATCTTTTCCATTTTTAATTTGAGATAGTACCCCGCCTATTCCTATGTTAGAGGCATCGGTTGTAAGGGAAAATTTGCAATCGAAGTCTGGATATTACAACAGAGGTTCGTTACTTATTATGTTTTTCAAAGTCTGAAACGCTTTTTCTTGATCATTCCCCCATTGAAATCTTGTTTCCTTCTTCAAAAGCAAGGTCAAGGGTTTTGCAATCGACGAGAAGTTCTGAATAAATTTTCTATAATATCCTACCATACCTAGAAACATCTTTATTTCTTTGGGATTTTTTGGACTTGGAATTCGTTTTATTGACTCGATTTTCGATGGATTCGGGCGTATTCCTTCTTTTGATATTACGTGACCTAAGTAATGGCAAGAGTCTTTCAGGAATTTACATTTGTGAACTTGTAGCTTGAGATTGTAATCTCGCAATCTATTGAAAACTTCGGTCAATTTTACAACGTGATCAGATATATTTGAGCCGTAAACAACAATGTCGTCTAGGTATACGAAACATTGTTTACTTGTGAGCCCGCTTAGAACGTTATTCATAACCCTTTGAAAAATGGAAGGGGCATTTTTCAGTCCAAAGAGCATGCGTTTAAATTGGTAATGCCCATCTGGAGTCGTGAAGGCTGTGTTTGGTGCATCTTTACGGGACATTAAAATCTGATAGAAGCCACTATCGAGATCAAGTAAGGTGAAATACTCCGCATTGCCCAATTGATCTATGATTTCTTCGATGTTGGGCAAAGGGTATGCGTCACCCACCGTTTGCTCGTTTAGTCGCCGATAATCGATTACAATTCTCCATTTCTGTTCCCCAGATGCATCAAGCTTTTTAGGGACGACCCATAAGGGACTTGACCATGGACTTGTGGAAGGTGTTATAATCCCTTGTTTCAACATCCCGTCAATCTGCCTTTTTACTTCGACTTTGTGAACTTGCGGATATCGATATGATTTCACGTGAATTGGTGTTTCGTTTTTTAGTTCAATTGTTGCCTCTCCAGCAGAGGAAACAGTTAGATTATCATTTGGCAATTTAAGTATATCGTGATACTTTTTACACAAGTCTAGTATGATATCGCGATGTTCCTTTGAGTGGATGTGATCGAGTCGAAGATGGTTGATTAATTCATTTATTCGTTCATTCTTATTATTGAAATCTCTATTTCCACTAATATGGAGTGCAACTAATTGTTCAGGAATTTCCTCTATTCCCATACATGGTTTTTGAAACGTTTTTTGTTCATCAGATCGATTAAGTATTGTTATCAGGGCCTTATTATCAGGAGATATTCTTACAATGGAATTCGGAACAAGAAGTGATCGATCGTTGTTAATTTCTTGCGCAATGACAACCCCGTGTTTAAGTCTTAATGGATTTATGACATTTATAGAAATAACTGTCTCAGAACGTCCGCTCACTGTAATGTAAGAGTTCGAACTCTGGTCAGTATTTTTTTGAATTGGTATCTCGAAAGGAATAGAATCAAGTTTCAATGCGTTTCTACTAAAATCAATCTTGGCTTTCTGTGAATTAAAGAAATCATACCCGATAAGACCATCGAATGGTATGTTTGTTGTTTTATCGATTACTTTAAAATTAACCGTGATCTCGTAACCATGTATGCTTAGAGCCAAATCTGTTCCTCCAATCATTTGCAGCGGCATATTGGGAACAATGCCATTTAACAAAGTAGTTTTATTATTCGTAATTTCGAAAGAGTGAAGGCTTGAACTTTTTACAAGTGATGCTGTGGCTCCGGTATCAATTAAGAACTTCAGAGTTTTTTCTGGTGAGTTTGAGTTCTTGGACTCAAACATAACAAACGTTAGATCATGACCATTGATAAAGATCCCTGATCTTGAAAAATTCCGAAAAATATCTGTTGGATTTAATTCAGGTGTTGCAAGTGTCGAATCCGGGATTAGATTAATCTTCGAATCTGATTTTGAGTTAGTAGATTTCTGTGTTAAAATGGATTCTGAAGTTGGTCTTGGAATCGATGATTTCGGATTTTTGATTGAGCTCAAGATCGTACTTCCCTTATTTTGAATAAATCTTGAGTTGAGTTTTGGATTGGTAGGGTTCGAATTCTGAATTTGGTTTGAAATAGTAAGTTCCTGATTTTCAGCAGGTTTTGAAATCGGTTTTGAAATAGTAGGTTTTAATTTGAGAATTGATTTTGGAATAACTCCTGAGATAACAGATTTTGGTTTTCCTATTGAATTGGAGATAGTAGACTCTTCATTTTGAATTGATTTTGAAATCAAAGTTGGGATGGCAGGTTTTGAATTTTTTATAGAATTGAAAATAGTAGATTCTTGAATTGACTTTGGAATCAATTTTGGAATTGCAGATTTTGAATTTTTTATTGGATTGGAAATAGTAGATTTTTGAATTGACTTTGGAATCAATTTTGGAATTGCAGATTTTGAATTTTTTATTGGATTGGAAATAGTAGATTTTTGAATTGACTTTGGAATCAATTTTGGAATTGCAGATTTTGAATTTTTTATTGAATTGGAAATAGTAGATCTAGAAGATTGAGTCGGATTCGAGGTAGGTAATCTTTGATTTTGAGTTGATTTTGAGATTATTTTTGAAATAGTAGGTTCTGAATTTTGAATCTGATTTGGAATAGCACGTTCTATTCTTCGAAATCGGGTGGTTCCGTTTCGGATCCTGTTTGGAAAAAATTTGCTTTTTCATGTTCGGAATCATGAACAAAATGAACAGAATTTTGATTCGATTTGGAAAATTCGAATTTTCATTTCGTCTCGAATTGTTGTATTGTCTCTTGCGACATTCTTCTATAGTGTGCCCGAGGTTCTTGCAATAACGGCACTGTTTTGGTTGTGAATTCGGACGTGTATTAGGATTTGCATTGGATCCCGATTGTTGATTTTTATTTTGAACCGAATGCGAATTACTGTTAAAAAATACCTGTCGAGTATTGAGTTTCGTGACGTTATTTTTATTTCGAAAAAAACATTCATTGCTGGAATGATTTGTCCGATGGCAAATTTCGCATGTTCTCTTTTGAGATGGCGCATTTCGAATGGTTTTTGGATTGACTGAAAATCGTGTTTTTAATGCTTTCTCTTCAATGGATGCGGCAGTGAAAGCCTCATTTATGCTTGAAAAATCTTTGTATCGTAACATTTGAGAAATCTGGGGCACGGTATGGTAAACAAACCGATTTAGTGTCATTTGTTTCACCATAGCGATCCGACCAGGAGATTCAATCTCATCGACATCAGAGCAATTGACAGTCGCCAGAATTCTGGATAATAAATTTTCAAATCTTTGAAAATATGACGAAATATTCTCATTGTGACCCTGACAAGTTGAATGTAAATCCTCTAATAATTGATCAAAATTTTTTCTGTCTGAATATAATTTTATCAAAAGATCAGAAATTTCTTCCCAAGTCGTAAGGTTTGGGTGTGTATCAATTTGCTCTCTCGCCTTTCCCGTAATTTGACTTTTTACAAATAGAAGCAAAGCTTTTTCTTGAGAGGAATGTGCCAATTCAAAAACGGCATCAATTTGTTTGATAAAACTTTTGATTTTGAAACGGTCGCCATCAAACTTTTCATTTATGAGTTTAATGAGGAAATCAATAGAAAACTGAGGTCTTTCTGAATTCCCATTGCCGATCTGCGTTTGCGAAATAGACGAGTTTGCATCATCTTGATAGTTAGTTGAATTTGTCGGATTTTGCGACATTTTGACAAATGATTTCGTGGAAAGTTAGGATTTTGGGAGACAGTATGGATCACTCTTAGAGGATTTGATTTATGAATTTTGAGTTTCGAAACGAGTAAATAATTTTGCGCTCACTCTTGTAAAAGTTGCCAAATTGATGCCTCGGTGGCTTGGAAAGTGTTGATTTTGGAGGTAGTAGGTGGATTTGAAAGAATCACGAATCTCAGCTTCGTATTTGTTGCCCTTCCTTTTTGGTTCCGGATACAGGAGGATAAAGCTGCAATTGTCACGGCACCCAGGAGAAAGAATTACGGAATCCGCAGGGGTTCCATAGGCAATTCGTTGGCAATTATCAGGAATTATCCCACTTCTGACACCAGTTTATGTTGAGACCGTGATTGTTTAAATTTGTAAGGGTTCGGAATTTAGTAAATAATTTACTTGATCCTTTTTATTTCAATTTTATTGAACAAAATTTGAGCCTTGCTCGCTCAAAGAATTATATGGATACAAGAACCGATTTGAACCGAACACATAACTTCGAAAAACAAGGACCCTACGACGTGAGCAGGCGCGCTTTAGTATAATCCATAGAATCGGCAACTTGGGTTTTTCCAAAATGATTGACGATATCCAAATTACTACTGAAACATCGGCAACTTGGGTTTTTCCAAAATGATTGACGATATCTAAATTACAACCGAAATATCGGCAACTTGGGTTTTTCCCAAATATGATTGACGATATCTTAATTACAACTAAAATCTAAAAGCTTACGAAATTGGGAAACGAATCGTTGTAAAAACGAGTAATATATTGTTCGTTTCTATTATCTATTGCAAAATGCTTATCGTTCTTAATAGCTATTTCAAAACACGTGACAAAATATTCCTTGAAACATAGAAAATTGAATATGTGAATACAACAATGCATTTAAATTCTAATTTCCTTACTGGGGGAACAAGTAGAATCCCATAGTCCAAGGAAACCTGTTTAGCAATGATAGAGTCGATTTTTCCCAACGAAGTATTTCTGTCTGAAGGCAGGCCTTTTAATTTTGTTTTTCCAACACCATGTTAGGCTCTCTACAGTGGGCACTGGGGAAATATTGCATTATAATTTCTTAGTTAGCAATTTCGACATTCTACATTCTGATGCGTTATTTCATTACTACCATAAACATTGGATTCCTTTTTGCTCGTTATCACCATTAATTGAGCTAGATTCGGAACCTATCCTGCCAGAGACGAGTCTCGACACCCAAATGATGATAGCAATGAAACAGAAAGGTTCTCATGGAGAAATCCCTCGAAAAATGTTCTAGATGTCACGAAATGTCAATCGATGCGTAATATTTGAAATCCCTTTGTCCTTAACCATCATTAATTGAGCTGTATTCGGAACTTATCATGCCAGAGACGAGTCTCGACACCCAAATGATGATTGGAAAATGGTACAAAATGGATTTTCGTCATTTAAAAATAAAAGCTTACTTTTAGATTTCCCGTTATCCTCGAATTGACTGACAACGGACCTCAAGCACAGCTTGGGCTTTTACGTCAGATCAATTAAGGGGCAATGAGAGGCTATTTGGCTGTCGTGAGGTCGAGCCCTTTTGGACCTCAGAAATCGTCTTTCGCTTATGGGACCACTTTTAGGGCTGTCTCCTGGGGGAAGCAAGTTAGTCGGAAGCTCGATAACGACTTCTGAATTCAATGAAAAACGCGCAGGTTCATATACTGTTCTAAGAGGAAACAAACGGATCCTTTTTGGTCCATTTGCGTCCGGTTGTGATTAGATAAAGAAAATGAGAATTTATCATTACTCGAAAAATAGTTTTACCTTTTATTATTTCAAAGAAGAAGTTAAATGACCTACCGAATTGAACTGATAACAAGTCTGAAAAACAAAAGTCGTTTTATCATCGTTATTCGTGAAACTAGTTTTATCAAAAGTTGAATGATAAAAGGAATTCTTATTCGAAAAATGATTTTATTTCTTCTGCTCCAAAAGATGAATGTTTAGAAAAATTTCTTTAAAAAATATCGTTTTCAAATGTTATTTAAAACAATAGGAAAAAAATGTGAAATCAGATGTATATGTCCGATTTGAAAAAAAAAAAAAAAAAAAAAAAAAAACTATTTTCTTGCTTTCGATGAGAAGAATGCATTTCCCCGCTTTTTTTCGCGAAAAAATCATTATTGCAGCAAGTTGATATTGCTGAGATGAAGGCCGTTTTATTTTTCGGAAAAAGGTCTGTTTACTATTCCGGCATTTCTCTCTTCTAAAACCTAGATGCTTGAAGCTGGACTGATGCTTTTTGAATGAGTCTATGAGAATCTGTATCTTATTCGACCATTCACTCGCCCAAATAATAGAGATCGGCATCCAAATCAGTGTAAAGTATAAAGAAATGCCGGGATAGTTAACAGACCTTTTTTCGAAAAATAAAACGGCCTTTATCCCAGCAACATCAACTTGCAGATATAATGATTTTTTCGCGAAAAATAGCGGGAGATTGGATTCTTTTTATCGAGAGCGAGAAAATGTTTTTTTTTTTTTTTTCAATTCGGCCATAAACATCTGATTATGCATTTTTCTTCCTATTTTTATTGATAACATTGAAAAACGATGTCAGCGAACAAACATCTTTGTGGAAATCGTTCATTGATGACCTAGGAAATCAGTTTTTCCAAAAATTTTGCCAGTAATTTTCCAAAAGTCAGATTTAGTCGAACTGTGTCATCGAATTTATTAAATTTCACGTTAAAGTTCACAGATTTCAAAGGATTTAGAACCTCACATTTTTCGATTGAAGATTAGGTTTTAGAACTTTGTTTGTTTGAATCAAATTTCTGAGTTCTAATGCTCAATAGTTTTGGCTTGAGAATTTAAAAGTATTTCAACATTAAAAAATAAACGTATCAATGTCGCAATGATTGCAAATTTAAAGGGTTCTTTCATATTTTGCGGTTTTTGAATTTTTCGACTACAAAGCAGATGGAGAGCTGGAAATATCAATAATCTATTTGACACGTTTCTGGAATTTTAAAATTTTCGAATTTGAAACTAACTGATGCAAGTAATTACGTGAAAATTTTCCCTTTCGACTCTGTTATCGAAACTTCAGAGATTTTTTAATAAATTTAAAATATCAATTCGCGATTTATTTATCTACATTAATCGACTTCTTTTACTGGAATGTTTGTTTGTTTATTTCATAATTCAGGTATAATTGAATATTTTTAATTTTTTTTTAAACATCCAAAGTAATAGACATCCGTTTTAGAAGCAAGAATTCATGTTCAAACTTCAAATTTTCAAATTAAGTGAACATCAATTCAAGAATTCAATTAAGGGGGTGTTCTCATCAAACAGTTTTATAAAATCAAATTTTTATTTTTTTTTTCATTCTTTGAAAGTTAAGACGTGCAAGAATAGTATATCGAAAGGATTTTGATGGATTCGAAAAAGAAAATGGGTTTTGGGCACGTTTTGCCACGCTCCCACGGAGTTCCCGCGACGCTGCATACTCGGGCCTGGCGCTTATTAGCCATATTTAATTACCCAGTTAGGCAAAAAATTATTCCGACTTCAGAATCTTGTAGAGCGACTTTTAATACATAAGTATAGTACGATTCAAAGATGTACAGCTTATTTAACTACGTCAATTTATGTCAAGAAAGTGAGACCTAATTGACGCTTTTTTGAATAGAAAACTTTAAACGCGTTGTTCTCAAATCCACTTTTCCCGAACTGGTGCCTACGATTTCTCAGGAACCAGTGAACGCATTTTGATAAACTTTTTTTTCAAATGTGTGGAAATGTACTGGCTATCGTCTGACGAACGTTTTTTTCCCTATCGTTTATAATAAATGTTTTACAAATTTTATAAATGAAAAAAAACCGTGAAAAAACGGTTTTTTATTTCTAAAGTCTGCCAATTGAAAAAAAATTTTGATAAAAAAAAAAACTTCCGTCAAATGATAGCCACACGACCATAGATGAAGAAAAAAATTTCTACGTGTGCTTCAGACTAGTTATTTTCGAGATATCGTGGGCACCATCAACCCACCTTTTTTTCGAACGCCTCTATTCGCAAGGGTGTAGTGGCCAACTAAGACGAATTTTTGAAAAAAATTTTTTTTAGTTTTGTTTTCTAAGGGTTAATAAAACTATATCAAAACACCACAAAAAAAAAATGAGCACCTATCTTACAGTAAAATTGCAAAAAACGCTTCGAAAAACGGCAAATCCATGAGAACACCCCCTTAAATAAAAAGCCAAAAATTGAACAGCATTCAAATATGTTCATCATTTTCAAAAATGCATACTTAGAGACTCGCGATTCCTGATAAACAAGAATAAAAAAACTTTTGTACCTCTGAATTATTATCATTGCACTATCGTTTTACGAAAATGATTTCATTCATTAAAGATTGCACTATTTTTCATTCGCTATAGATATAAATCATTGATAATATGGTTTCAAGACCTAATTTTACAATTATGTAATAACAGCTATTCAAGCAATAGTGTGTGAAAATGAGAATTTGAAAAATATTTCTGAAAAACGCAGTCATAGATTTGAAAGATATATGTTCTCAAAATCAGCATCTATTAGATACAGCAAAGATAATAAGTAAAAAAGCACAATAACTAGTCAATTTCTTTGGAATATGTCAATTTATTTATCTTTCTCACGTTTCAATTCAGTTGGGATTCTGTTATACTTCGATGCAATGGTAGAGAGACTTTCATCATTCCGATATAAGGGATTTTCAAATTACATTTCTAGACATTAGATTGACTTATTTTGGTTTATCTTTAGTTTATCATTCTCGCTGCCCTCGTGGCCGTCGCAACTGCTGCTGGCCTACCATCAGATGAAGTCACAATTGTGAGGCAAACTCCTTTGATAATCACAGACACAGGCTACAGCTTCTCTTACGAACTTTCTGACGGACAAATCAGGTCAGAAGTCGGCACTCTGAGGAATGTTCCTGGAGCCAAAGAACCCGTCATCGTCGTTAAAGGCACTTTCTCCTTCCTCAATCCAGTAACCAAAGAAAAGTACACCGTCGACTACGTCGCTGACGAACTTGGATTTAGGCCTAAAGGTGCCCACCTCCCACAATTAGGCGCTGGAGCTCAATAATTTTATTATTAACTGTTATTTGATTGAATAAATGTTAAGTTTTTAATAAAAATAGTCTATTAACTGAGAATTGTTATGCTTCTTTGTCTAGTTAATGGATGAATTAAATTTACATAACTGACAAGCCATGAACCGCAAATTCAACAAGGTTAAATCAAGTTTAGGTAAGTGAAAAATTCAAAAAGATCAGTGTTGCTGTTATATTTTCATTTTTTTTTCAGATAAATTTTTATGGTAATCTACACTTTGTTGGGTTTGTTAGTGTTTTTCAAGCATAGTTTATTTGAAAAATTTGCTGATACGATTGTAAGTCGCTAACTTTGATGTTCGATTTTTTCGGAATCCGATTTGATGAGTTTTCTGTTGTTTATGTTTATCAATATCTAAATCTAGTATCGGAGCTACGATACTTTTAATTTTCTCACAGCACAAACAATTTCACGATATGAAAAAACCAAAGATCATTACATGACATGATATTTTCTTTTGCATTTGATCAATTCCTTTTTTGGATTCATATCATCAAATTTTCAAGCTTAGATCTGACATTTATAAAATTTGGAGGAGACCCAACTGAGCATGTAATGTTTTAAGATTTTTGTAACCCCTCCCCCCACACCCTTCTCTCCTAACTGACATTGCCAATGTAAAGGCTGCCGTCGTAATCGTGTGTGGTTCCTAAGCTTAAAAATGAAAGAAATAAGTAAGATTCAAAAGTAGTGATATCACAGGAAGCGTCGCAGATTCTTCAGTATACTAAGTGTAACGAACCGAGTTATGAGTTCGAGACGTTACTTTCTAGTGACCGGGTAATAGTAGTTAAAACGATAATCTTAAATGAATATCAGTTTATTCACACACTTATAGAATGATACAAAATACGTTTGATTCCAACAATTATTACGACACGAGTTGTGATTTCGAACTTCAACAGCGCGAAAACTTCTAAGCCCGGCTAAGTCCGAGAAAATTCTAAGCGCGACTCAACTTGAAAAGGGGACTAAGCGCAGACTACCAGAAGCTCGCCTTTTTATATCCTCGATTTGACATTCCGTATGCCCATATTTGGGCATGTACACGATTCCCAATAACATAAGGTGACGAGTTGTCAATCGTTCACTGGAAAAAGCATATTTGGGGATTTCCAATAGCTCACTATCTAAGTGAGACGGTAATCTTCGATCGAACGTTGAGTTCTTTCGATGGCCTTCTAATGCCTCTTATCGCTGATGATTCTAAAGTAGCTTTTTTCCGCAACACTTTCACGTTTTGTTCGTGGATTTTTGTACACTTTATAAAACTAAAATTTTGCATGTTACCGGGACGTAACATTCCTCCTCCCTTTGGTATGCACGTCTCCGTGCATTTACAATGACACGATCGAAATAATCAATTTGAGAGTTAACTACGCTGAACAATAGGAAATTATATGGAAAAAAAAAGAAGAACAAAAAGATAATAATAATAATGAAATGTGACAGGAATTCGCGACTCGCGGTTATGCCCCTACCCTTCTAACTACGCGCACGTCCTCGTGGGCTTACAAAATGTATTGAAAATTTATCCGCCGAAACGTTACAAAATAGATTTACAAAATTATGCGCACAAGCACGTGTGTTCACACAATGTGTATAGAAAAGTACCTGCTGAGATGTTACAATTATAAGGGAAAAATGCGCATGAGAACAGGTCAAGTCTATTTCACGTCTGAAAGAATGATTTCGGCTTGATGATCTCCATTATTGACAGCATTTTCTTCGATATCTAATATATATTGACTAATTTGTTCATTTATCGATAACACGATCCTCCTTGCAATATATAACTTAAATTGAACCTTAATGGTGAGTGTAATCGAACCATCAAGTACTCCGCATGATACTTAATTCTGATGTACTATGTAATATATGATTCATACTTTCAATTCAAAATCGTTTCTGGACTACCTGTCTGAATAGCTCTACCGCAGAAAGGAGTGGAGGCAGTGAGGTCCCTGGGCGTAAAAGGGGCGGAAGTTGCAGCTCGTCGGCGAGGTTTTTTTTTGGGGGGGGGGGGGGTTTCTCGACATCCTTGGGGTATTGTTTTGTGACCTGTTCTGAGGTCGTTGTCTCGCTGCTGGGGTGATTATTGATGCAGGCGTGATTCTTTCGGTTGTTCGGAACGTTGACATCTTTGCAGTCCTTCGTTTAGGTATTAGGGAAATTTAAGTTTATTTGTGGCTGTCCCAAGAGCGGTTCCTTTTGGAGTATTTATTTGTACCTTGTTATGAGGCTGCTGTTTTACTGTTGGAAAAGCGCATCCTGGTCGTATGGTACGAGGCAGGATTGGTTTGTCTATCTCCATTGGCTGTTGCTGTTGTTTGTGGCTTGTGTCCAGGATACTGTCTATCCTGTCTCGAAGGGAGGGTCTGCTTTTTGTCCTTGATTATGGTGATGTTTTTTCTTTGGTTGCTCCTTTTTGTATTTGTATTTTTGTGCATCGTCTGTTCTTGGTCAAGTCAGTGATGTTGACGATGATTGGTGACTGTTTCTTTGTGTTTTAGTGGACACTAAAGTTGCTTGTGGTTCATCTCTTTCGTCTGTTAGGTCGATCACCATGGTTCTGGTTTCGTGGTTGTTACGTCTCCTCTTTGAGTTGTTGTAGTTGGATGTTTTCGAGGTTTGGGAGCGTTTGTTTGGGGTTTCATATAACTGAAAACCGGTTTCTTGCATCTTGGGCAGGTAGTCATAATCTTGATCTCGCCCTTATTGTTTTCTACTCCTTGTCTAATGTGCACTCTCGTTGTGTTTCGGCATGAGTTGCATTGTATAGCCGCTCTCTCGTTGTCGCCAGGGATAGTCCTTATTTTTGCCGATTGTGCGCGTTCTTTCTTCTGGTTGCCTATGTTTGTTTTGGTCTTTTGGGGCCGTATCATTTCCTTGCAGGTGGTTGCGAAGTTGGATGGCAATTCTTTATAACCAGGGATTTTACCTTGAAGGTAGCAAATTAGGGCCCATAAATCCGGATGCCCGTTTGCGGCGAACTCGTTGAAACCCGCCCTTGGGTTGATCTCGTACATTCTTGCATGTTGTCGAGTTTCTTGGAGTGTCGGTGGTGTAGAGTATATGAACTTTGGGGGTCGTAGGATGTTTTGTTTCCTAGAGTTTAAAAAAAAAAAAAAAAAAAAAAAAAAGGAATAAAATTCCTGTACAAATTGTTCCGGGGAGTAGTGCATTCTTTCGAAGGGCTGTTGCTATCTTAAGTAATATTATATACGACTTTGTTCGATGCGTTTCCTGATCTGAGTGTCTCTTGGATATATTTCTAGTTACAATTTTGATGTTCGCGCTGAATCTGTTTTCCGTAATTCCGGTGTCATTCGTTGTTTGCGGGTGTATGTGTGGAGCTGAATACTAGCTCAATTTGTGTCGTATGCATCACTCTACATGAGTGGTGTTGGTGTTTATAAGCGTATGGGACGCGGTGACTGATAGTGTCGTGCGGTTCAAGATTTTTCTATCGGTCTTTTTTTTTTCTTTGAGTTAAACGTCGGGTTTTTGTATTAAGGAAAACAACTCTGAGAATACGCTTCAGTGATTCGCCAGGAAAATAGTATATTTTGTATCGAGGACCTGAGGCGTGGCTTTTAGAGCTAGGAAAAATTTATCTGCTGAGGCGCAGCCGAGGCTGATGTTTAGTCTGGAAACAAAGCCACGTCCCACGGTCCGAGGTGCAAACGATACTTTTTGCAAAACCCGCGAAGAAATTGCACTTGGAGGACTCGTACGGCCGCGTTGAATACGCCCATTTCCGACCGGCAAATGCTTCAGTCCCTGGCGACACATACTGGAGCAATGCCTCAGTGCCTGTTTTTTTGCTCCAGTGAGTGCATTCAGGGACTGAAGCATTTGCTGGTCGGAAATGGTTGTATTCAATGCGGCCATACAGGTCCTCGAAGTACAACTTTTTTGCGTGTTTCGAAAAAATTATATACATCTCGAAGAAAAAGAAAAAAGAAGAAAGAGAAAAAAAACAAAATGTGGACGATTTTCTATTTCACCTGGAACATGAGGTAAGGAGATTTAGTTCAAGTTAATTTAGCTTTTAGAGAATTATGTAATGAAGTGTCCGATGTCATTCTTTCTTTAAACACCTCATACGTAATCGATTTTTCCTTTTTTTTTCTTTTTTTTTTTAATAATAGAACCATGGTTTCCGACTTTGGCTCATGTATTTGGGTGTTTCGATACTTCTAGTCATTTTTTCTTCGTCGTCGTTTTGGATTTTCCTGTGATTGATAGATATTGTCGGTTTTGAGGGGCTCCTTGTTGACGCTGAATGTGAGTCAGTTATTTTGGACGTTTCCTCTTCGATGATTTGTTCTTGATTCTCTAATTTTGGCTTCTTTTCGTGTACTATCGGTTCTACAGAGGTGAATTTTGTATTTTGTTTGGTTTGGAGTTTGTTTTTTGGTTGTCTGCTTTGTTTCTGCCAGAATGTTTCCATTTCTATATTCCATTATATATAGTTTTAAACAAGCTAATATGATTTTTTTTTAGTTAGAAAAGTACGGATTAACATTTTTTTTTATATCTAAAATGAACAATTTCTATAGAACAAAACCACCAGAACATTAATGTATTTTTTTTAGCTTTAGTTTTTCGATGTCTTATCATTCACATTCAGTCTATTCCAAAAAGTAACGCAAGAAAAACAAGACGTTACTTTTTTTTATTGGTAACGGTAACAAGTTTTTATTTCTTCTCAAGTAACGGTAACTTAACGATTCACTTTTTTTACCTTTGTAACGGTAACTTAACGCGTTACATTTTTTCAAGTCACTTCCCAAACCTTGTATAATCGTCGTGTGCTGTATATAGAGAAAATGCGGAATTTGTACGATTTTTTTTCTTCAGCTTCGAACTCACGGTTGGGGTATTAATTAAGAGACTTTATATTTTTTTATCGCTTGCCATAGGTACGAACGTTAAATTAGAGTTTTGCATCGAATCATACAGTGTTTTTGGGGTTTAAAAAAAATTGTAGACTGTATTTAAGACAAAATATTATATTTATTCAATGGCTAAAAAGACGACTCTACCGTCACAGGTTAACGTTGTTCTAGGAATTTCAAAAAACTCATGTAATTTTTTTGAATTGTTTGGAAACATTTCATAGATGCGTCCTAATTCAAAATTCAACCAGACTCGTTTAATTACTATCCCAAAGTACAGAACTATAATGAAAATTGTATTAAGAACACTTATTATTCAAAATTTCTGGCTTTTACATTCATAAAACATTAGGAATATTTTTACATGTACGTACTTTTTTTCGATGACTTTTTATATTCGTTTCTTTTTCCACTGGTCACGCTTTTTTCTCATTTTCAATTTTTTTTACAACCCTTATGATGAAATCAACAAAAAAAAAAAGTTGAAAAAATCGAACGAATGATTCTTTGAATTATTAGTATTTGCGACAATAAGCAAATCATTCATTATATTTCACGAAACATTATTCAAACTGAACAAGCACGTGTGAACGTAGTATACGATATACAGTTTATACAGCAGTTTCTTTATTGGGTCATTTATACTCCCTGCGCGTATGCAAAATACCAAATGAATGGGCTTCATTGTTATTAGACGTATTTGAACTTTCGAGCATTACGTAACTAACTTTACTAGAATGCTTCGCGTGGCGTACCGCCCGTTCCAGTGTAATAAAATCTGGTTCACAAAATAAAAGAACATCTGATACGGTTTTTTTTTCACTCTTCACCACAACAGAAAACCTGACTCGTATTACAAATTTTCTATCTAGTATTTTATGCAACACTCAAACTGTTATTAACTTTTTTTCTCCGTGTATATTATGAAAATTCATGTACATTTTTGTACAATCAAAAAAAAAAAAAAACGATGCTTTAAAGTTTTAGGCTTCTGACATCGCATACATTATTGCAACGTTTTTTTTTTTTTTTTTTTTTTTTGCTTAATGAGGTCGATGTGCAAAAAAAATTCACGAACAAAGTAGCAAAAAATGTATATTAAAAAATATTTTACGAATGTAAATTCATTGGAAGTTTGTGTTTGACAAGTTCTACCAAAAATTTTTTTAAATGTATGAAAAAAGTATTATGAATTACATAAATATGAAAAAGAAGTTGTCATTTCCTTTCTAGGTAATTTTTGAAAATTGAGAGAAATCATATTACATCCATTTCATACATTGAAATACAGATTTTCGGAAATTTCATGAAATGTTTCCGTTTACAAAATGAAACAATGCAAATTGATTCGCTAGAAACCTGTGAAACAGCGTGTAGTTAAAACTCCTTGAAAATAATCATTATTTTCAACTCTTTACTAATCAAACACTTTATCGAAATGCAGTCGAAATATTTTTTGCTCGTTCTATAATTGCACCTTATGAATTTTTAAAATTCAAGTGCCAGTTCATGAAGATGAGAATACTGGTCACTTCAAGCTTAAGCAATGTATGCAGAACTTGAATTTTTCGAAATAATCATAGTTTTCAAGATTCCACACATTTATTCCAGGTTTTCAATTTGTAGTATGAGTCACGAAATTTATGGCTTGTGAATAGAACACCTCTAAATCTTTCGTTTCAGTAAATAGGAAAATACATAAAAACTTTTTCGATCGTTTTTGAGAAAAATTTCAATAAATTGCATCAAAATATTCAGTATTAAAAAATTCAAGCATCATGTAACAAGAACTATGTTCTTTGTATCTTTGAACTAAAAGATTCTAAAGTAAATAGTATATTTTGTACCGAGGACCTGAGGCGTGGCTTTTAGGGCGAGGACCAACTTATCTGCCGAGGCTGATATTTGGTCCGAGGGGCAAACGATACTTTTTGCAAAACACTTAAGAAAAATGTACTTGGAAGACTTGTATGGTTGCATTGAATACGCCCATTTACGACCGGCAAATGCTTCAGTCCCTGAAGACACGTACTGAAGCAATGCTTCAGTGCGTAGTTTTTTGCTCCAGTGCGTGTTTTCAGGAACTGAAGCATTTGCCGATCGTAAATGGTTGTATTCAATGCGGCCATACAGGTCCTCGAAGTACATTTTTCTTGCGGGTTTTGCAAAAACAAATTTTTATCTGAGTTATGAATTCATTTCTGGTATAAATATTATCTCAGATATCATAGAATTCTCTTTAAAAAATTCGAAAATTTTTGTTCGGGATGATATTTGTAATGGTCTCAAAGTTAAATGTATTTTTGAATTATGCAATAACTATATAGTAGCAAATGATGTAAGCACTTCAAGAACAAGTTATTTTGTTTGCTCCAATTGTCATATAAGTCCCTAAATTGAAAATAATCAGCTTTTGAAAGACAAAATGAAAATTATTCGTTGCATAAAGATTCTTACATCGACTGACTCCTGTAAAATTTTCTTTTAATAACTCTCATAATAAGTAATACTAACTCGGAAAGAACAGTGAGAGCGAAGTTTGAATAATAATGCGCTATATTAATTTGCATAAGCTAGTATTTACATTATCTATAGTCAAAAAGTGTTCACTTTTAGCGTTACGACTTATCATGCATGAATGATATTTCGGTCCCATTGAGAATAATATATTCACGGTCATTGATTCGTGATTAGCCAGGTTGATTAAACAATTGACGTAAGGTGATCAAATAGTTTCACAAAGAAGGATGCTCATTAAAAAAATAAAGTTAAACAAAAAACCGGTTAATTTGTATAACGCAAACAGGTAGCATGTCGTATAAAATGATTGAGAATTTCGGTATCCGACATCAGTTTCTTCAGAATTATCGAAGAAGTAACAAAAAACAAGCTCAACATGAAAATGGTTAGTACTATAACTTATTAGGCATGTGATCCTAAATAACGAAGTTGATCGAAAAATTGCAATTTAGATTAAAGTTTGCATTCTTTGGACGTTTCGTCCTGGGTATGTATAGCAATTTGATTACACAGTTCAACACAAAAAAATTACTGGCGGAATTTTTGGAAAAACTGATTCCCTAGGTCATCAATAAACGATTTCCAAAAAGGTTTTTGTTCGCTGACATCGTTTTTAAATGTTATTTAAAACAATAGGAAAAAAATGTGAAATCAGATGTATATGTCCGATTTGAAAAAAAAAAAAAAAAAAAAAAAACTATTTTCTTGCTTTCGATGAGAAGAATGCATTTCCCCGCTTTTTTTCGCGAAAAAATCATTATTGCAGCAAGTTGATATTGCTGAGATGAAGGCCGTTTTATTTTTCGGAAAAAGGTCTGTTTACTATTCCGGCATTTCTCTCTTCTAAAACCTAGATGCTTGAAGCTGGACTGATGCTTTTTGAATGAGTCTATGAGAATCTGTATCTTATTCGACCATTCACTCGCCCAAATAATAGAGATCGGCATCCGAATCAGTGTAAAGTATAAAGAAATGCCGGGATAGTTAACAGACCTTTTTTCGAAAAATAAAACGGCCTTTATCCCAGCAACATCAACTTGCAGATATAATGATTTTTTCGCGAAAAATAGCGGGAGATTGGATTCTTTTTATCGAGAGCGAGAAAATGTTTTTTTTTTTTTTTTTTTTCAATTCGGCCATAAACATCTGATTATGCATTTTTCTTCCTATTTTTATTGATAACATTGAAAAACGATGTCAGCGAACAAACATCTTTGTGGAAATCGTTCATTGATGACCTAGGAAATCAGTTTTTCCAAAAATTTTGCCAGTAATTTTCCAAAAGTCAGATTTAGTCGAACTGTGTCATCGAATTTATTAAATTTCACGTTAAAGTTCACAGATTTCAAAGGATTTAGAACCTCACATTTTTCGATTGAAGATTAGGTTTTAGAACTTTGTTTGTTTGAATCGAATTTCTGAGTTCTAATGCTCAATAGTTTTGGCTTGAGAATTTAAAAGTATTTCAACATTAAAAAATAAACGTATCAATGTCGCAATGATTGCAAATTTAAAGGGTTCTTTCATATTTTGCGGTTTTTGAATTTTTCGACTACAAAGCAGATGGAGAGCTGGAAATATCAATAATCTATTTGACACGTTTCTGGAATTTTAAAATTTTCGAATTTGAAACTAACTGATGCAAGTAATTACGTGAAAATTTTCCCTTTCGACTCTGTTATCGAAACTTCAGAGATTTTTTAATAAATTTAAAATATCAATTCGCGATTTATTTATCTACATTAATCGACTTCTTTTACAGGAATGTTTGTTTGTTTATTTCATAATTCAGGTATAATTGAATATTTTTAATTTTTTTTTAAACATCCAAAGTAATAGACATCCGTTTTAGAAGCAAGAATTCATGTTCAAACTTCAAATTTTCAAATTAAGTGAACATCAATTCAAGAATTCAATTAAGGGGGTGTTCTCATCAAACAGTTTTATAAAATCAAATTTTTATTTTTTTTTTCATTTTTTCAAAGTTAAGACGTGCAAGAATAGTATATCGAAAGGATTTTGATGGATTCGAAAAAGAAAATGGGTTTTGGGCACGTTTTGCCACGCTCCCACGGAGTTCCCGCGACGCTGCATACTCGGGCCTGGCGCTTATTAGCCATATTTAATTACCCAGTTAGGCAAAAAATTATTCCGACTTCAGAATCTTGTAGAGCGACTTTTAATACATAAGTATAGTACGATTCAAAGATGTACAGCTTATTTAACTACGTCAATTTATGTCAAGAAAGTGAGACCTAATTGACGCTTTTTTGAATAGAAAACTTTAAACGCGTTGTTCTCAAAACCACTTTTCCCGAACTGGTGCCCACGATTTCTCAGGAACCAGTGAACGCATTTTGATAAACTTTTTTTTCAAATGTGTGGAAATGTACTGGCTATCGTCTGATGAACGTTTTTTTCCCTATCGTTTATAATAAATGTTTTACAAATTTTATAAATGAAAAAAAACCGTGAAAAAACGGTTTTTTATTTCTAAAGTCTGCCAATTGAAAAAAAATTTTGATAAAAAAAAAAACTTCCGTCAAATGATAGCCACACGACCATAGATGAAGAAAAAAATTTCTACGTGTGTTTCAGACTAGCTATTTTCGAGATATCGTGGGCACCATCAACCCACCTCTTTTTCGAACGCCTCTATTCGCAAGGGTGTAGTGGCCAACTAAGACGAATTTTTGAATAAAATTTTTTTGTGTTTTGTTTTCTAAGGGTTAATAAAACTATATCAAAACACTACATTGAAAAAAAATGAACACCTATCTTACAGTAAAATTGCAAAAAACGCTTCGAAAAACGGCAAATCCATGAGAACACCCCCTTAAATAAAAAGCCAAAAATTGAACAGCATTCAAATATGTTCATCATTTTCAAAAATGCATACTTAGAGACTCGCGATTCCTGATAAACAAGAATAAAAAAACTTTTGTACCTCTGAATTATTATCATTGCACTATCGTTTTACGAAAATGATTTCATTCATTAAAGATTGCACTATTTTTCATTCGCTATAGATATAAATCATTGATAATATGGTTTCAAGACCTAATTTTACAATTATGTAATAACAGCTATTCAAGCAATAGTGTGTGAAAATGAGAATTTGAAAAATATTTCTGAAAAACGCAGTCATAGATTTGAAAGATATATGTTCTCAAAATCAGCATCTATTAGATACAGCAAAGATAATAAGTAAAAAAGCACAATAACTAGTCAATTTCTTTGGAATATGTCAATTTATTTATCTTTCTCACGTTTCAATTCAGTTGGGATTCTGTTATACTTCGATGCAATGGTAGAGAGACTTTCATCATTCCGATATAAGGGATTTTCAAATTACATTTCTAGACATTAGATTGACTTATTTTGGTTTATCTTTAGTTTATCATTCTCGCTGCCCTCGTGGCCGTCGCAACTGCTGCTGGCCTACCATCAGATGAAGTCACAATTGTGAGGCAAACTCCTTTGATAATCACAGACACAGGCTACAGCTTCTCTTACGAACTTTCTGACGGACAAATCAGGTCAGAAGTCGGCACTCTGAGGAATGTTCCTGGAGCCAAAGAACCCGTCATCGTCGTTAAAGGCACTTTCTCCTTCCTCAATCCAGTAACCAAAGAAAAGTACACCGTCGACTACGTCGCTGACGAACTTGGATTTAGGCCTAAAGGTGCCCACCTCCCACAATTAGGCGCTGGAGCTCAATAATTTTATTATTAACTGTTATTTGATTGAATAAATGTTAAGTTTTTAATAAAAATAGTCTATTAACTGAGAATTGTTATGCTTCTTTGTCTAGTTAATGGATGAATTAAATTTACATAACTGACAAGCCATGAACCGCAAATTCAACAAGGTTAAATCAAGTTTAGGTAAGTGAAAAATTCAAAAAGATCAGTGTTGCTGTTATATTTTCATTTTTTTTTCAGATAAATTTTTATGGTAATCTACACTTTGTTGGGTTTGTTAGTGTTTTTCAAGCATAGTTTATTTGAAAAATTTGCTGATACGATTGTAAGTCGCTAACTTTGATGTTCGATTTTTTCGGAATCCGATTTGATGAGTTTTCTGTTGTTTATGTTTATCAATATCTAAATCTAGTATCGGAGCTACGATACTTTTAATTTTCTCACAGCACAAACAATTTCACGATATGAAAAAACCAAAGATCATTACATGACATGATATTTTCTTTTTCATTTGATCAATTCCTTTTTTGGATTCATATCATCAAATTTTCAAGCTTAGATCTGACATTTATAAAATTTGGAGGAGACCCAACTGAGCATGTAATGTTTTAAGATTTTTGTAACCCCTCCCCCCACACCCTTCTCTCCTAACTGACATTGCCAATGTAAAGGCTGCCGTCGTAATCGTGTGTGGTTCCTAAGCTTAAAAATGAAAGAAATAAGTAAGATTCAAAAGTAGTGATATCACAGGAAGCGTCGCAGATTCTTCAGTATACTAAGTGTAACGAACCGAGTTATGAGTTCGAGACGTTACTTTCTAGTGACCGGGTAATAGTAGTTAAAACGATAATCTTAAATGAATATCAGTTTATTCACACACTTATAGAATGATACAAAATACGTTTGATTCCAACAATTATTACGACACGAGTTGTGATTTCGAACTTCAACAGCGCGAAAACTTCTAAGCCCGGCTAAGTCCGAGAAAATTCTAAGCGCGACTCAACTTGAAAAGGGGACTAAGCGCAGACTACCAGAAGCTCGCCTTTTTATATCCTCGATTTGACATTCCGTATGCCCATATTTGGGCATGTACACGATTCCCAATAACATAAGGTGACGAGTTGTCAATCGTTCACTGGAAAAAGCATATTTGGGGATTTCCAATAGCTCACTATCTAAGTGAGACGGTAATCTTCGATCGAACGTTGAGTTCTTTCGATGGCCTTCTAATGCCTCTTATCGCTGATGATTCTAAAGTAGCTTTTTTCCGCAACACTTTCACGTTTTGTTCGTGGATTTTTGTACACTTTATAAAACTAAAATTTTGCATGTTACCGGGACGTAACATTCCTCCTCCCTTTGGTATGCACGTCTCCGTGCATTTACAATGACACGATCGAAATAATCAATTTGAGAGTTAACTACGCTGAACAATAGGAAATTATATGGAAAAAAAAAGAAGAACAAAAAGATAATAATAATAATGAAATGTGACAGGAATTCGCGACTCGCGGTTATGCCCCTACCCTTCTAACTACGCGCACGTCCTCGTGGGCTTACAAAATGTATTGAAAATTTATCCGCCGAAACGTTACAAAATAGATTTACAAAATTATGCGCACAAGCACGTGTGTTCACACAATGTGTATAGAAAAGTACCTGCTGAGATGTTACAATTATAAGGGAAAAATGCGCATGAGAACAGGTCAAGTCTATTTCACGTCTGAAAGAATGATTTCGGCTTGATGATCTCCATTATTGACAGCATTTTCTTCGATATCTAATATATATTGACTAATTTGTTCATTTATCGATAACACGATCCTCCTTGCAATATATAACTTAAATTGAACCTTAATGGTGAGTGTAATCGAACCATCAAGTACTCCGCATGATACTTAATTCTGATGTACTATGTAATATATGATTCATACTTTCAATTCAAAATCGTTTCTGGACTACCTGTCTGAATAGCTCTACCGCAGAAAGGAGTGGAGGCAGTGAGGTCCCTGGGCGTAAAAGGGGCGGAAGTTGCAGCTCGTCGGCGAGGTTTTTTTTTGGGGGGGGGGGGGGTTTCTCGACATCCTTGGGGTATTGTTTTGTGACCTGTTCTGAGGTCGTTGTCTCGCTGCTGGGGTGATTATTGATGCAGGCGTGATTCTTTCGGTTGTTCGGAACGTTGACATCTTTGCAGTCCTTCGTTTAGGTATTAGGGAAATTTAAGTTTATTTGTGGCTGTCCCAAGAGCGGTTCCTTTTGGAGTATTTATTTGTACCTTGTTATGAGGCTGCTGTTTTACTGTTGGAAAAGCGCATCCTGGTCGTATGGTACGAGGCAGGATTGGTTTGTCTATCTCCATTGGCTGTTGCTGTTGTTTGTGGCTTGTGTCCAGGATACTGTCTATCCTGTCTCGAAGGGAGGGTCTGCTTTTTGTCCTTGATTATGGTGATGTTTTTTCTTTGGTTGCTCCTTTTTGTATTTGTATTTTTGTGCATCGTCTGTTCTTGGTCAAGTCAGTGATGTTGACGATGATTGGTGACTGTTTCTTTGTGTTTTAGTGGACACTAAAGTTGCTTGTGGTTCATCTCTTTCGTCTGTTAGGTCGATCACCATGGTTCTGGTTTCGTGGTTGTTACGTCTCCTCTTTGAGTTGTTGTAGTTGGATGTTTTCGAGGTTTGGGAGCGTTTGTTTGGGGTTTCATATAACTGAAAACCGGTTTCTTGCATCTTGGGCAGGTAGTCATAATCTTGATCTCGCCCTTATTGTTTTCTACTCCTTGTCTAATGTGCACTCTCGTTGTGTTTCGGCATGAGTTGCATTGTATAGCCGCTCTCTCGTTGTCGCCAGGGATAGTCCTTATTTTTGCCGATTGTGCGCGTTCTTTCTTCTGGTTGCCTATGTTTGTTTTGGTCTTTTGGGGCCGTATCATTTCCTTGCAGGTGGTTGCGAAGTTGGATGGCAATTCTTTATAACCAGGGATTTTACCTTGAAGGTAGCAAATTAGGGCCCATAAATCCGGATGCCCGTTTGCGGCGAACTCGTTGAAACCCGCCCTTGGGTTGATCTCGTACATTCTTGCATGTTGTCGAGTTTCTTGGAGTGTCGGTGGTGTAGAGTATATGAACTTTGGGGGTCGTAGGATGTTTTGTTTCCTAGAGTTTAAAAAAAAAAAAAAAAAAAAAAAAAAAGGAATAAAATTCCTGTACAAATTGTTCCGGGGAGTAGTGCATTCTTTCGAAGGGCTGTTGCTATCTTAAGTAATATTATATACGACTTTGTTCGATGCGTTTCCTGATCTGAGTGTCTCTTGGATATATTTCTAGTTACAATTTTGATGTTCGCGCTGAATCTGTTTTCCGTAATTCCGGTGTCATTCGTTGTTTGCGGGTGTATGTGTGGAGCTGAATACTAGCTCAATTTGTGTCGTATGCATCACTCTACATGAGTGGTGTTGGTGTTTATAAGCGTATGGGACGCGGTGACTGATAGTGTCGTGCGGTTCAAGATTTTTCTATCGGTCTTTTTTTTTTCTTTGAGTTAAACGTCGGGTTTTTGTATTAAGGAAAACAACTCTGAGAATACGCTTCAGTGATTCGCCAGGAAAATAGTATATTTTGTATCGAGGACCTGAGGCGTGGCTTTTAGAGCTAGGAAAAATTTATCTGCTGAGGCGCAGCCGAGGCTGATGTTTAGTCTGGAAACAAAGCCACGTCCCACGGTCCGAGGTGCAAACGATACTTTTTGCAAAACCCGCGAAGAAATTGCACTTGGAGGACTCGTACGGCCGCGTTGAATACGCCCATTTCCGACCGGCAAATGCTTCAGTCCCTGGCGACACATACTGGAGCAATGCCTCAGTGCCTGTTTTTTTGCTCCAGTGAGTGCATTCAGGGACTGAAGCATTTGCTGGTCGGAAATGGTTGTATTCAATGCGGCCATACAGGTCCTCGAAGTACAACTTTTTTGCGTGTTTCGAAAAAATTATATACATCTCGAAGAAAAAGAAAAAAGAAGAAAGAGAAAAAAAACAAAATGTGGACGATTTTCTATTTCACCTGGAACATGAGGTAAGGAGATTTAGTTCAAGTTAATTTAGCTTTTAGAGAATTATGTAATGAAGTGTCCGATGTCATTCTTTCTTTAAACACCTCATACGTAATCGATTTTTCCTTTTTTTTTCTTTTTTTTTTTAATAATAGAACCATGGTTTCCGACTTTGGCTCATGTATTTGGGTGTTTCGATACTTCTAGTCATTTTTTCTTCGTCGTCGTTTTGGATTTTCCTGTGATTGATAGATATTGTCGGTTTTGAGGGGCTCCTTGTTGACGCTGAATGTGAGTCAGTTATTTTGGACGTTTCCTCTTCGATGATTTGTTCTTGATTCTCTAATTTTGGCTTCTTTTCGTGTACTATCGGTTCTACAGAGGTGAATTTTGTATTTTGTTTGGTTTGGAGTTTGTTTTTTGGTTGTCTGCTTTGTTTCTGCCAGAATGTTTCCATTTCTATATTCCATTATATATAGTTTTAAACAAGCTAATATGATTTTTTTTTAGTTAGAAAAGTACGGATTAACATTTTTTTTTATATCTAAAATGAACAATTTCTATAGAACAAAACCACCAGAACATTAATGTATTTTTTTTAGCTTTAGTTTTTCGATGTCTTATCATTCACATTCAGTCTATTCCAAAAAGTAACGCAAGAAAAACAAGACGTTACTTTTTTTTATTGGTAACGGTAACAAGTTTTTATTTCTTCTCAAGTAACGGTAACTTAACGATTCACTTTTTTTACCTTTGTAACGGTAACTTAACGCGTTACATTTTTTCAAGTCACTTCCCAAACCTTGTATAATCGTCGTGTGCTGTATATAGAGAAAATGCGGAATTTGTACGATTTTTTTTCTTCAGCTTCGAACTCACGGTTGGGGTATTAATTAAGAGACTTTATATTTTTTTATCGCTTGCCATAGGTACGAACGTTAAATTAGAGTTTTGCATCGAATCATACAGTGTTTTTGGGGTTTAAAAAAAATTGTAGACTGTATTTAAGACAAAATATTATATTTATTCAATGGCTAAAAAGACGACTCTACCGTCACAGGTTAACGTTGTTCTAGGAATTTCAAAAAACTCATGTAATTTTTTTGAATTGTTTGGAAACATTTCATAGATGCGTCCTAATTCAAAATTCAACCAGACTCGTTTAATTACTATCCCAAAGTACAGAACTATAATGAAAATTGTATTAAGAACACTTATTATTCAAAATTTCTGGCTTTTACATTCATAAAACATTAGGAATATTTTTACATGTACGTACTTTTTTTCGATGACTTTTTATATTCGTTTCTTTTTCCACTGGTCACGCTTTTTTCTCATTTTCAATTTTTTTTACAACCCTTATGATGAAATCAACAAAAAAAAAAAGTTGAAAAAATCGAACGAATGATTCTTTGAATTATTAGTATTTGCGACAATAAGCAAATCATTCATTATATTTCACGAAACATTATTCAAACTGAACAAGCACGTGTGAACGTAGTATACGATATACAGTTTATACAGCAGTTTCTTTATTGGGTCATTTATACTCCCTGCGCGTATGCAAAATACCAAATGAATGGGCTTCATTGTTATTAGACGTATTTGAACTTTCGAGCATTACGTAACTAACTTTACTAGAATGCTTCGCGTGGCGTACCGCCCGTTCCAGTGTAATAAAATCTGGTTCACAAAATAAAAGAACATCTGATACGGTTTTTTTTTCACTCTTCACCACAACAGAAAACCTGACTCGTATTACAAATTTTCTATCTAGTATTTTATGCAACACTCAAACTGTTATTAACTTTTTTTCTCCGTGTATATTATGAAAATTCATGTACATTTTTGTACAATCAAAAAAAAAAAAAAACGATGCTTTAAAGTTTTAGGCTTCTGACATCGCATACATTATTGCAACGTTTTTTTTTTTTTTTTTTTTTTTTTGCTTAATGAGGTCGATGTGCAAAAAAAATTCACGAACAAAGTAGCAAAAAATGTATATTAAAAAATATTTTACGAATGTAAATTCATTGGAAGTTTGTGTTTGACAAGTTCTACCAAAAATTTTTTTAAATGTATGAAAAAAGTATTATGAATTACATAAATATGAAAAAGAAGTTGTCATTTCCTTTCTAGGTAATTTTTGAAAATTGAGAGAAATCATATTACATCCATTTCATACATTGAAATACAGATTTTCGGAAATTTCATGAAATGTTTCCGTTTACAAAATGAAACAATGCAAATTGATTCGCTAGAAACCTGTGAAACAGCGTGTAGTTAAAACTCCTTGAAAATAATCATTATTTTCAACTCTTTACTAATCAAACACTTTATCGAAATGCAGTCGAAATATTTTTTGCTCGTTCTATAATTGCACCTTATGAATTTTTAAAATTCAAGTGCCAGTTCATGAAGATGAGAATACTGGTCACTTCAAGCTTAAGCAATGTATGCAGAACTTGAATTTTTCGAAATAATCATAGTTTTCAAGATTCCACACATTTATTCCAGGTTTTCAATTTGTAGTATGAGTCACGAAATTTATGGCTTGTGAATAGAACACCTCTAAATCTTTCGTTTCAGTAAATAGGAAAATACATAAAAACTTTTTCGATCGTTTTTGAGAAAAATTTCAATAAATTGCATCAAAATATTCAGTATTAAAAAATTCAAGCATCATGTAACAAGAACTATGTTCTTTGTATCTTTGAACTAAAAGATTCTAAAGTAAATAGTATATTTTGTACCGAGGACCTGAGGCGTGGCTTTTAGGGCGAGGACCAACTTATCTGCCGAGGCTGATATTTGGTCCGAGGGGCAAACGATACTTTTTGCAAAACACTTAAGAAAAATGTACTTGGAAGACTTGTATGGTTGCATTGAATACGCCCATTTACGACCGGCAAATGCTTCAGTCCCTGAAGACACGTACTGAAGCAATGCTTCAGTGCGTAGTTTTTTGCTCCAGTGCGTGTTTTCAGGAACTGAAGCATTTGCCGATCGTAAATGGTTGTATTCAATGCGGCCATACAGGTCCTCGAAGTACATTTTTCTTGCGGGTTTTGCAAAAACAAATTTTTATCTGAGTTATGAATTCATTTCTGGTATAAATATTATCTCAGATATCATAGAATTCTCTTTAAAAAATTCGAAAATTTTTGTTCGGGATGATATTTGTAATGGTCTCAAAGTTAAATGTATTTTTGAATTATGCAATAACTATATAGTAGCAAATGATGTAAGCACTTCAAGAACAAGTTATTTTGTTTGCTCCAATTGTCATATAAGTCCCTAAATTGAAAATAATCAGCTTTTGAAAGACAAAATGAAAATTATTCGTTGCATAAAGATTCTTACATCGACTGACTCCTGTAAAATTTTCTTTTAATAACTCTCATAATAAGTAATACTAACTCGGAAAGAACAGTGAGAGCGAAGTTTGAATAATAATGCGCTATATTAATTTGCATAAGCTAGTATTTACATTATCTATAGTCAAAAAGTGTTCACTTTTAGCGTTACGACTTATCATGCATGAATGATATTTCGGTCCCATTGAGAATAATATATTCACGGTCATTGATTCGTGATTAGCCAGGTTGATTAAACAATTGACGTAAGGTGATCAAATAGTTTCACAAAGAAGGATGCTCATTAAAAAAATAAAGTTAAACAAAAAACCGGTTAATTTGTATAACGCAAACAGGTAGCATGTCGTATAAAATGATTGAGAATTTCGGTATCCGACATCAGTTTCTTCAGAATTATCGAAGAAGTAACAAAAAACAAGCTCAACATGAAAATGGTTAGTACTATAACTTATTAGGCATGTGATCCTAAATAACGAAGTTGATCGAAAAATTGCAATTTAGATTAAAGTTTGCATTCTTTGGACGTTTCGTCCTGGGTATGTATAGCAATTTGATTACACAGTTCAACACAAAAAAATTACTGGCGGAATTTTTGGAAAAACTGATTCCCTAGGTCATCAATAAACGATTTCCAAAAAGGTTTTTGTTCGCTGACATCGTTTTTAAATGTTATTTAAAACAATAGGAAAAAAATGTGAAATCAGATGTATATGTCCGATTTGAAAAAAAAAAAAAAAAAAAAAAAACTATTTTCTTGCTTTCGATGAGAAGAATGCATTTCCCCGCTTTTTTTCGCGAAAAAATCATTATTGCAGCAAGTTGATATTGCTGAGATGAAGGCCGTTTTATTTTTCGGAAAAAGGTCTGTTTACTATTCCGGCATTTCTCTCTTCTAAAACCTAGATGCTTGAAGCTGGACTGATGCTTTTTGAATGAGTCTATGAGAATCTGTATCTTATTCGACCATTCACTCGCCCAAATAATAGAGATCGGCATCCAAATCAGTGTAAAGTATAAAGAAATGCCGGGATAGTTAACAGACCTTTTTTCGAAAAATAAAACGGCCTTTATCCCAGCAACATCAACTTGCAGATATAATGATTTTTTCGCGAAAAATAGCGGGAGATTGGATTCTTTTTATCGAGAGCGAGAAAATGTTTTTTTTTTTTTTTTTTTTCAATTCGGCCATAAACATCTGATTATGCATTTTTCTTCCTATTTTTATTGATAACATTGAAAAACGATGTCAGCGAACAAACATCTTTGTGGAAATCGTTCATTGATGACCTAGGAAATCAGTTTTTCCAAAAATTTTGCCAGTAATTTTCCAAAAGTCAGATTTAGTCGAACTGTGTCATCGAATTTATTAAATTTCACGTTAAAGTTCACAGATTTCAAAGGATTTAGAACTTCACATTTTTCGATTGAAGATTAGGTTTTAGAACTTTGTTTGTTTGAATCGAATTTCTGAGTTCTAATGCTCAATAGTTTTGGCTTGAGAATTTAAAAGTATTTCAACATTAAAAAATAAACGTATCAATGTCGCAATGATTGCAAATTTAAAGGGTTCTTTCATATTTTGCGGTTTTTGAATTTTTCGACTACAAAGCAGATGGAGAGCTGGAAATATCAATAATCTATTTGACACGTTTCTGGAATTTTAAAATTTTCGAATTTGAAACTAACTGATGCAAGTAATTACGTGAAAATTTTCCCTTTCGACTCTGTTATCGAAACTTCAGAGATTTTTTAATAAATTTAAAATATCAATTCGCGATTTATTTATCTACATTAATCGACTTCTTTTACTGGAATGTTTGTTTGTTTATTTCATAATTCAGGTATAATTGAATATTTTTAATTTTTTTTTAAACATCCAAAGTAATAGACATCCGTTTTAGAAGCAAGAATTCATGTTCAAACTTCAAATTTTCAAATTAAGTGAACATCAATTCAAGAATTCAATTAAGGGGGTGTTCTCATCAAACAGTTTTATAAAATCAAATTTTTATTTTTTTTTTCATTCTTTGAAAGTTAAGACGTGCAAGAATAGTATATCGAAAGGATTTTGATGGATTCGAAAAAGAAAATGGGTTTTGGGCACGTTTTGCCACGCTCCCACGGAGTTCCCGCGACGCTGCATACTCGGGCCTGGCGCTTATTAGCCATATTTAATTACCCAGTTAGGCAAAAAATTATTCCGACTTCAGAATCTTGTAGAGCGACTTTTAATACATAAGTATAGTACGATTCAAAGATGTACAGCTTATTTAACTACGTCAATTTATGTCAAGAAAGTGAGACCTAATTGACGCTTTTTTGAATAGAAAACTTTAAACGCGTTGTTCTCAAATCCACTTTTCCCGAACTGGTGCCTACGATTTCTCAGGAACCAGTGAACGCATTTTGATAAACTTTTTTTTCAAATGTGTGGAAATGTACTGGCTATCGTCTGACGAACGTTTTTTTCCCTATCGTTTATAATAAATGTTTTACAAATTTTATAAATGAAAAAAAACCGTGAAAAAACGGTTTTTTATTTCTAAAGTCTGCCAATTGAAAAAAAATTTTGATAAAAAAAAAAACTTCCGTCAAATGATAGCCACACGACCATAGATGAAGAAAAAAATTTCTACGTGTGCTTCAGACTAGCTATTTTCGAGATATCGTGGGCACCATCAACCCACCTTTTTTTCGAACGCCTCTATTCGCAAGGGTGTAGTGGCCAACTAAGACGAATTTTTGAAAAAAATTTTTTTTAGTTTTGTTTTCTAAGGGTTAATAAAACTATATCAAAACACCACAAAAAAAAAATGAGCACCTATCTTACAGTAAAATTGCAAAAAACGCTTCGAAAAACGGCAAATCCATGAGAACACCCCCTTAAATAAAAAGCCAAAAATTGAACAGCATTCAAATATGTTCATCATTTTCAAAAATGCATACTTAGAGACTCGCGATTCCTGATAAACAAGAATAAAAAAACTTTTGTACCTCTGAATTATTATCATTGCACTATCGTTTTACGAAAATGATTTCATTCATTAAAGATTGCACTATTTTTCATTCGCTATAGATATAAATCATTGATAATATGGTTTCAAGACCTAATTTTACAATTATGTAATAACAGCTATTCAAGCAATAGTGTGTGAAAATGAGAATTTGAAAAATATTTCTGAAAAACGCAGTCATAGATTTGAAAGATATATGTTCTCAAAATCAGCATCTATTAGATACAGCAAAGATAATAAGTAAAAAAGCACAATAACTAGTCAATTTCTTTGGAATATGTCAATTTATTTATCTTTCTCACGTTTCAATTCAGTTGGGATTCTGTTATACTTCGATGCAATGGTAGAGAGACTTTCATCATTCCGATATAAGGGATTTTCAAATTACATTTCTAGACATTAGATTGACTTATTTTGGTTTATCTTTAGTTTATCATTCTCGCTGCCCTCGTGGCCGTCGCAACTGCTGCTGGCCTACCATCAGATGAAGTCACAATTGTGAGGCAAACTCCTTTGATAATCACAGACACAGGCTACAGCTTCTCTTACGAACTTTCTGACGGACAAATCAGGTCAGAAGTCGGCACTCTGAGGAATGTTCCTGGAGCCAAAGAACCCGTCATCGTCGTTAAAGGCACTTTCTCCTTCCTCAATCCAGTAACCAAAGAAAAGTACACCGTCGACTACGTCGCTGACGAACTTGGATTTAGGCCTAAAGGTGCCCACCTCCCACAATTAGGCGCTGGAGCTCAATAATTTTATTATTAACTGTTATTTGATTGAATAAATGTTAAGTTTTTAATAAAAATAGTCTATTAACTGAGAATTGTTATGCTTCTTTGTCTAGTTAATGGATGAATTAAATTTACATAACTGACAAGCCATGAACCGCAAATTCAACAAGGTTAAATCAAGTTTAGGTAAGTGAAAAATTCAAAAAGATCAGTGTTGCTGTTATATTTTCATTTTTTTTTCAGATAAATTTTTATGGTAATCTACACTTTGTTGGGTTTGTTAGTGTTTTTCAAGCATAGTTTATTTGAAAAATTTGCTGATACGATTGTAAGTCGCTAACTTTGATGTTCGATTTTTTCGGAATCCGATTTGATGAGTTTTCTGTTGTTTATGTTTATCAATATCTAAATCTAGTATCGGAGCTACGATACTTTTAATTTTCTCACAGCACAAACAATTTCACGATATGAAAAAACCAAAGATCATTACATGACATGATATTTTCTTTTTCATTTGATCAATTCCTTTTTTGGATTCATATCATCAAATTTTCAAGCTTAGATCTGACATTTATAAAATTTGGAGGAGACCCAACTGAGCATGTAATGTTTTAAGATTTTTGTAACCCCTCCCCCCACACCCTTCTCTCCTAACTGACATTGCCAATGTAAAGGCTGCCGTCGTAATCGTGTGTGGTTCCTAAGCTTAAAAATGAAAGAAATAAGTAAGATTCAAAAGTAGTGATATCACAGGAAGCGTCGCAGATTCTTCAGTATACTAAGTGTAACGAACCGAGTTATGAGTTCGAGACGTTACTTTCTAGTGACCGGGTAATAGTAGTTAAAACGATAATCTTAAATGAATATCAGTTTATTCACACACTTATAGAATGATACAAAATACGTTTGATTCCAACAATTATTACGACACGAGTTGTGATTTCGAACTTCAACAGCGCGAAAACTTCTAAGCCCGGCTAAGTCCGAGAAAATTCTAAGCGCGACTCAACTTGAAAAGGGGACTAAGCGCAGACTACCAGAAGCTCGCCTTTTTATATCCTCGATTTGACATTCCGTATGCCCATATTTGGGCATGTACACGATTCCCAATAACATAAGGTGACGAGTTGTCAATCGTTCACTGGAAAAAGCATATTTGGGGATTTCCAATAGCTCACTATCTAAGTGAGACGGTAATCTTCGATCGAACGTTGAGTTCTTTCGATGGCCTTCTAATGCCTCTTATCGCTGATGATTCTAAAGTAGCTTTTTTCCGCAACACTTTCACGTTTTGTTCGTGGATTTTTGTACACTTTATAAAACTAAAATTTTGCATGTTACCGGGACGTAACATTCCTCCTCCCTTTGGTATGCACGTCTCCGTGCATTTACAATGACACGATCGAAATAATCAATTTGAGAGTTAACTACGCTGAACAATAGGAAATTATATGGAAAAAAAAAGAAGAACAAAAAGATAATAATAATAATGAAATGTGACAGGAATTCGCGACTCGCGGTTATGCCCCTACCCTTCTAACTACGCGCACGTCCTCGTGGGCTTACAAAATGTATTGAAAATTTATCCGCCGAAACGTTACAAAATAGATTTACAAAATTATGCGCACAAGCACGTGTGTTCACACAATGTGTATAGAAAAGTACCTGCTGAGATGTTACAATTATAAGGGAAAAATGCGCATGAGAACAGGTCAAGTCTATTTCACGTCTGAAAGAATGATTTCGGCTTGATGATCTCCATTATTGACAGCATTTTCTTCGATATCTAATATATATTGACTAATTTGTTCATTTATCGATAACACGATCCTCCTTGCAATATATAACTTAAATTGAACCTTAATGGTGAGTGTAATCGAACCATCAAGTACTCCGCATGATACTTAATTCTGATGTACTATGTAATATATGATTCATACTTTCAATTCAAAATCGTTTCTGGACTACCTGTCTGAATAGCTCTACCGCAGAAAGGAGTGGAGGCAGTGAGGTCCCTGGGCGTAAAAGGGGCGGAAGTTGCAGCTCGTCGGCGAGGTTTTTTTTTGGGGGGGGGGGGGGGGGTTTCTCGACATCCTTGGGGTATTGTTTTGTGACCTGTTCTGAGGTCGTTGTCTCGCTGCTGGGGTGATTATTGATGCAGGCGTGATTCTTTCGGTTGTTCGGAACGTTGACATCTTTGCAGTCCTTCGTTTAGGTATTAGGGAAATTTAAGTTTATTTGTGGCTGTCCCAAGAGCGGTTCCTTTTGGAGTATTTATTTGTACCTTGTTATGAGGCTGCTGTTTTACTGTTGGAAAAGCGCATCCTGGTCGTATGGTACGAGGCAGGATTGGTTTGTCTATCTCCATTGGCTGTTGCTGTTGTTTGTGGCTTGTGTCCAGGATACTGTCTATCCTGTCTCGAAGGGAGGGTCTGCTTTTTGTCCTTGATTATGGTGATGTTTTTTCTTTGGTTGCTCCTTTTTGTATTTGTATTTTTGTGCATCGTCTGTTCTTGGTCAAGTCAGTGATGTTGACGATGATTGGTGACTGTTTCTTTGTGTTTTAGTGGACACTAAAGTTGCTTGTGGTTCATCTCTTTCGTCTGTTAGGTCGATCACCATGGTTCTGGTTTCGTGGTTGTTACGTCTCCTCTTTGAGTTGTTGTAGTTGGATGTTTTCGAGGTTTGGGAGCGTTTGTTTGGGGTTTCATATAACTGAAAACCGGTTTCTTGCATCTTGGGCAGGTAGTCATAATCTTGATCTCGCCCTTATTGTTTTCTACTCCTTGTCTAATGTGCACTCTCGTTGTGTTTCGGCATGAGTTGCATTGTATAGCCGCTCTCTCGTTGTCGCCAGGGATAGTCCTTATTTTTGCCGATTGTGCGCGTTCTTTCTTCTGGTTGCCTATGTTTGTTTTGGTCTTTTGGGGCCGTATCATTTCCTTGCAGGTGGTTGCGAAGTTGGATGGCAATTCTTTATAACCAGGGATTTTACCTTGAAGGTAGCAAATTAGGGCCCATAAATCCGGATGCCCGTTTGCGGCGAACTCGTTGAAACCCGCCCTTGGGTTGATCTCGTACATTCTTGCATGTTGTCGAGTTTCTTGGAGTGTCGGTGGTGTAGAGTATATGAACTTTGGGGGTCGTAGGATGTTTTGTTTCCTAGAGTTTAAAAAAAAAAAAAAAAAAAAAAAAAAAGGAATAAAATTCCTGTACAAATTGTTCCGGGGAGTAGTGCATTCTTTCGAAGGGCTGTTGCTATCTTAAGTAATATTATATACGACTTTGTTCGATGCGTTTCCTGATCTGAGTGTCTCTTGGATATATTTCTAGTTACAATTTTGATGTTCGCGCTGAATCTGTTTTCCGTAATTCCGGTGTCATTCGTTGTTTGCGGGTGTATGTGTGGAGCTGAATACTAGCTCAATTTGTGTCGTATGCATCACTCTACATGAGTGGTGTTGGTGTTTATAAGCGTATGGGACGCGGTGACTGATAGTGTCGTGCGGTTCAAGATTTTTCTATCGGTCTTTTTTTTTTCTTTGAGTTAAACGTCGGGTTTTTGTATTAAGGAAAACAACTCTGAGAATACGCTTCAGTGATTCGCCAGGAAAATAGTATATTTTGTATCGAGGACCTGAGGCGTGGCTTTTAGAGCTAGGAAAAATTTATCTGCTGAGGCGCAGCCGAGGCTGATGTTTAGTCTGGAAACAAAGCCACGTCCCACGGTCCGAGGTGCAAACGATACTTTTTGCAAAACCCGCGAAGAAATTGCACTTGGAGGACTCGTACGGCCGCGTTGAATACGCCCATTTCCGACCGGCAAATGCTTCAGTCCCTGGCGACACATACTGGAGCAATGCCTCAGTGCCTGTTTTTTTGCTCCAGTGAGTGCATTCAGGGACTGAAGCATTTGCTGGTCGGAAATGGTTGTATTCAATGCGGCCATACAGGTCCTCGAAGTACAACTTTTTTGCGTGTTTCGAAAAAATTATATACATCTCGAAGAAAAAGAAAAAAGAAGAAAGAGAAAAAAAACAAAATGTGGACGATTTTCTATTTCACCTGGAACATGAGGTAAGGAGATTTAGTTCAAGTTAATTTAGCTTTTAGAGAATTATGTAATGAAGTGTCCGATGTCATTCTTTCTTTAAACACCTCATACGTAATCGATTTTTCCTTTTTTTTTCTTTTTTTTTTTAATAATAGAACCATGGTTTCCGACTTTGGCTCATGTATTTGGGTGTTTCGATACTTCTAGTCATTTTTTCTTCGTCGTCGTTTTGGATTTTCCTGTGATTGATAGATATTGTCGGTTTTGAGGGGCTCCTTGTTGACGCTGAATGTGAGTCGGTTATTTTGGACGTTTCCTCTTCGATGATTTGTTCTTGATTCTCTAATTTTGGCTTCTTTTCGTGTACTATCGGTTCTACAGAGGTGAATTTTGTATTTTGTTTGGTTTGGAGTTTGTTTTTTGGTTGTCTGCTTTGTTTCTGCCAGAATGTTTCCATTTCTATATTCCATTATATATAGTTTTAAACAAGCTAATATGATTTTTTTTTAGTTAGAAAAGTACGGATTAACATTTTTTTTTATTTCTAAAATGAACAATTTCTATAGAACAAAACCACCAGAACATTAATGTATTTTTTTTAGCTTTAGTTTTTCGATGTCTTATCATTCACATTCAGTCTATTCCAAAAAGTAACGCAAGAAAAACAAGACGTTACTTTTTTTTATTGGTAACGGTAACAAGTTTTTATTTCTTCTCAAGTAACGGTAACTTAACGATTCACTTTTTTTACCTTTGTAACGGTAACTTAACGCGTTACATTTTTTCAAGTCACTTCCCAAACCTTGTATAATCGTCGTGTGCTGTATATAGAGAAAATGCGGAATTTGTACGATTTTTTTTCTTCAGCTTCGAACTCACGGTTGGGGTATTAATTAAGAGACTTTATATTTTTTTATCGCTTGCCATAGGTACGAACGTTAAATTAGAGTTTTGCATCGAATCATACAGTGTTTTTGGGGTTTAAAAAAAATTGTAGACTGTATTTAAGACAAAATATTATATTTATTCAATGGCTAAAAAGACGACTCTACCGTCACAGGTTAACGTTGTTCTAGGAATTTCAAAAAACTCATGTAATTTTTTTGAATTGTTTGGAAACATTTCATAGATGCGTCCTAATTCAAAATTCAACCAGACTCGTTTAATTACTATCCCAAAGTACAGAACTATAATGAAAATTGTATTAAGAACACTTATTATTCAAAATTTCTGGCTTTTACATTCATAAAACATTAGGAATATTTTTACATGTACGTACTTTTTTTCGATGACTTTTTATATTCGTTTCTTTTTCCACTGGTCACGCTTTTTTCTCATTTTCAATTTTTTTTACAACCCTTATGATGAAATCAACAAAAAAAAAAAAGTTGAAAAAATCGAACGAATGATTCTTTGAATTATTAGTATTTGCGACAATAAGCAAATCATTCATTATATTTCACGAAACATTATTCAAACTGAACAAGCACGTGTGAACGTAGTATACGATATACAGTTTATACAGCAGTTTCTTTATTGGGTCATTTATACTCCCTGCGCGTATGCAAAATACCAAATGAATGGGCTTCATTGTTATTAGACGTATTTGAACTTTCGAGCATTACGTAACTAACTTTACTAGAATGCTTCGCGTGGCGTACCGCCCGTTCCAGTGTAATAAAATCTGGTTCACAAAATAAAAGAACATCTGATACGGTTTTTTTTTCACTCTTCACCACAACAGAAAACCTGACTCGTATTACAAATTTTCTATCTAGTATTTTATGCAACACTCAAACTGTTATTAACTTTTTTTCTCCGTGTATATTATGAAAATTCATGTACATTTTTGTACAATCAAAAAAAAAAAAAAACGATGCTTTAAAGTTTTAGGCTTCTGACATCGCATACATTATTGCAACGTTTTTTTTTTTTTTTTTTTTTTTTTGCTTAATGAGGTCGATGTGCAAAAAAAATTCACGAACAAAGTAGCAAAAAATGTATATTAAAAAATATTTTACGAATGTAAATTCATTGGAAGTTTGTGTTTGACAAGTTCTACCAAAAATTTTTTTAAATGTATGAAAAAAGTATTATGAATTACATAAATATGAAAAAGAAGTTGTCATTTCCTTTCTAGGTAATTTTTGAAAATTGAGAGAAATCATATTACATCCATTTCATACATTGAAATACAGATTTTCGGAAATTTCATGAAATGTTTCCGTTTACAAAATGAAACAATGCAAATTGATTCGCTAGAAACCTGTGAAACAGCGTGTAGTTAAAACTCCTTGAAAATAATCATTATTTTCAACTCTTTACTAATCAAACACTTTATCGAAATGCAGTCGAAATATTTTTTGCTCGTTCTATAATTGCACCTTATGAATTTTTAAAATTCAAGTGCCAGTTCATGAAGATGAGAATACTGGTCACTTCAAGCTTAAGCAATGTATGCAGAACTTGAATTTTTCGAAATAATCATAGTTTTCAAGATTCCACACATTTATTCCAGGTTTTCAATTTGTAGTATGAGTCACGAAATTTATGGCTTGTGAATAGAACACCTCTAAATCTTTCGTTTCAGTAAATAGGAAAATACATAAAAACTTTTTCGATCGTTTTTGAGAAAAATTTCAATAAATTGCATCAAAATATTCAGTATTAAAAAATTCAAGCATCATGTAACAAGAACTATGTTCTTTGTATCTTTGAACTAAAAGATTCTAAAGTAAATAGTATATTTTGTACCGAGGACCTGAGGCGTGGCTTTTAGGGCGAGGACCAACTTATCTGCCGAGGCTGATATTTGGTCCGAGGGGCAAACGATACTTTTTGCAAAACACTTAAGAAAAATGTACTTGGAAGACTTGTATGGTTGCATTGAATACGCCCATTTACGACCGGCAAATGCTTCAGTCCCTGAAGACACGTACTGAAGCAATGCTTCAGTGCGTAGTTTTTTGCTCCAGTGCGTGTTTTCAGGAACTGAAGCATTTGCCGATCGTAAATGGTTGTATTCAATGCGGCCATACAGGTCCTCGAAGTACATTTTTCTTGCGGGTTTTGCAAAAACAAATTTTTATCTGAGTTATGAATTCATTTCTGGTATAAATATTATCTCAGATATCATAGAATTCTCTTTAAAAAATTCGAAAATTTTTGTTCGGGATGATATTTGTAATGGTCTCAAAGTTAAATGTATTTTTGAATTATGCAATAACTATATAGTAGCAAATGATGTAAGCACTTCAAGAACAAGTTATTTTGTTTGCTCCAATTGTCATATAAGTCCCTAAATTGAAAATAATCAGCTTTTGAAAGACAAAATGAAAATTATTCGTTGCATAAAGATTCTTACATCGACTGACTCCTGTAAAATTTTCTTTTAATAACTCTCATAATAAGTAATACTAACTCGGAAAGAACAGTGAGAGCGAAGTTTGAATAATAATGCGCTATATTAATTTGCATAAGCTAGTATTTACATTATCTATAGTCAAAAAGTGTTCACTTTTAGCGTTACGACTTATCATGCATGAATGATATTTCGGTCCCATTGAGAATAATATATTCACGGTCATTGATTCGTGATTAGCCAGGTTGATTAAACAATTGACGTAAGGTGATCAAATAGTTTCACAAAGAAGGATGCTCATTAAAAAAATAAAGTTAAACAAAAAACCGGTTAATTTGTATAACGCAAACAGGTAGCATGTCGTATAAAATGATTGAGAATTTCGGTATCCGACATCAGTTTCTTCAGAATTATCGAAGAAGTAACAAAAAACAAGCTCAACATGAAAATGGTTAGTACTATAACTTATTAGGCATGTGATCCTAAATAACGAAGTTGATCGAAAAATTGCAATTTAGATTAAAGTTTGCATTCTTTGGACGTTTCGTCCTGGGTATGTATAGCAATTTGATTACACAGTTCAACACAAAAAAATTACTGGCGGAATTTTTGGAAAAACTGATTCCCTAGGTCATCAATAAACGATTTCCAAAAAGGTTTTTGTTCGCTGACATCGTTTTTAAATGTTATTTAAAACAATAGGAAAAAAATGTGAAATCAGATGTATATGTCCGATTTGAAAAAAAAAAAAAAAAAAAAAAACTATTTTCTTGCTTTCGATGAGAAGAATGCATTTCCCCGCTTTTTTTCGCGAAAAAATCATTATTGCAGCAAGTTGATATTGCTGAGATGAAGGCCGTTTTATTTTTCGGAAAAAGGTCTGTTTACTATTCCGGCATTTCTCTCTTCTAAAACCTAGATGCTTGAAGCTGGACTGATGCTTTTTGAATGAGTCTATGAGAATCTGTATCTTATTCGACCATTCACTCGCCCAAATAATAGAGATCGGCATCCGAATCAGTGTAAAGTATAAAGAAATGCCGGGATAGTTAACAGACCTTTTTTCGAAAAATAAAACGGCCTTTATCCCAGCAACATCAACTTGCAGATATAATGATTTTTTCGCGAAAAATAGCGGGAGATTGGATTCTTTTTATCGAGAGCGAGAAAATGTTTTTTTTTTTTTTTTTTTTCAATTCGGCCATAAACATCTGATTATGCATTTTTCTTCCTATTTTTATTGATAACATTGAAAAACGATGTCAGCGAACAAACATCTTTGTGGAAATCGTTCATTGATGACCTAGGAAATCAGTTTTTCCAAAAATTTTGCCAGTAATTTTCCAAAAGTCAGATTTAGTCGAACTGTGTCATCGAATTTATTAAATTTCACGTTAAAGTTCACAGATTTCAAAGGATTTAGAACCTCACATTTTTCGATTGAAGATTAGGTTTTAGAACTTTGTTTGTTTGAATCGAATTTCTGAGTTCTAATGCTCAATAGTTTTGGCTTGAGAATTTAAAAGTATTTCAACATTAAAAAATAAACGTATCAATGTCGCAATGATTGCAAATTTAAAGGGTTCTTTCATATTTTGCGGTTTTTGAATTTTTCGACTACAAAGCAGATGGAGAGCTGGAAATATCAATAATCTATTTGACACGTTTCTGGAATTTTAAAATTTTCGAATTTGAAACTAACTGATGCAAGTAATTACGTGAAAATTTTCCCTTTCGACTCTGTTATCGAAACTTCAGAGATTTTTTAATAAATTTAAAATATCAATTCGCGATTTATTTATCTACATTAATCGACTTCTTTTACAGGAATGTTTGTTTGTTTATTTCATAATTCAGGTATAATTGAATATTTTTAATTTTTTTTTAAACATCCAAAGTAATAGACATCCGTTTTAGAAGCAAGAATTCATGTTCAAACTTCAAATTTTCAAATTAAGTGAACATCAATTCAAGAATTCAATTAAGGGGGTGTTCTCATCAAACAGTTTTATAAAATCAAATTTTTATTTTTTTTTTCATTTTTTCAAAGTTAAGACGTGCAAGAATAGTATATCGAAAGGATTTTGATGGATTCGAAAAAGAAAATGGGTTTTGGGCACGTTTTGCCACGCTCCCACGGAGTTCCCGCGACGCTGCATACTCGGGCCTGGCGCTTATTAGCCATATTTAATTACCCAGTTAGGCAAAAAATTATTCCGACTTCAGAATCTTGTAGAGCGACTTTTAATACATAAGTATAGTACGATTCAAAGATGTACAGCTTATTTAACTACGTCAATTTATGTCAAGAAAGTGAGACCTAATTGACGCTTTTTTGAATAGAAAACTTTAAACGCGTTGTTCTCAAAACCACTTTTCCCGAACTGGTGCCCACGATTTCTCAGGAACCAGTGAACGCATTTTGATAAACTTTTTTTTCAAATGTGTGGAAATGTACTGGCTATCGTCTGATGAACGTTTTTTTCCCTATCGTTTATAATAAATGTTTTACAAATTTTATAAATGAAAAAAAACCGTGAAAAAACGGTTTTTTATTTCTAAAGTCTGCCAATTGAAAAAAAATTTTGATAAAAAAAAAAACTTCCGTCAAATGATAGCCACACGACCATAGATGAAGAAAAAAATTTCTACGTGTGTTTCAGACTAGCTATTTTCGAGATATCGTGGGCACCATCAACCCACCTCTTTTTCGAACGCCTCTATTCGCAAGGGTGTAGTGGCCAACTAAGACGAATTTTTGAATAAAATTTTTTTGTGTTTTGTTTTCTAAGGGTTAATAAAACTATATCAAAACACTACATTGAAAAAAAATGAACACCTATCTTACAGTAAAATTGCAAAAAACGCTTCGAAAAACGGCAAATCCATGAGAACACCCCCTTAAATAAAAAGCCAAAAATTGAACAGCATTCAAATATGTTCATCATTTTCAAAAATGCATACTTAGAGACTCGCGATTCCTGATAAACAAGAATAAAAAAACTTTTGTACCTCTGAATTATTATCATTGCACTATCGTTTTACGAAAATGATTTCATTCATTAAAGATTGCACTATTTTTCATTCGCTATAGATATAAATCATTGATAATATGGTTTCAAGACCTAATTTTACAATTATGTAATAACAGCTATTCAAGCAATAGTGTGTGAAAATGAGAATTTGAAAAATATTTCTGAAAAACGCAGTCATAGATTTGAAAGATATATGTTCTCAAAATCAGCATCTATTAGATACAGCAAAGATAATAAGTAAAAAAGCACAATAACTAGTCAATTTCTTTGGAATATGTCAATTTATTTATCTTTCTCACGTTTCAATTCAGTTGGGATTCTGTTATACTTCGATGCAATGGTAGAGAGACTTTCATCATTCCGATATAAGGGATTTTCAAATTACATTTCTAGACATTAGATTGACTTATTTTGGTTTATCTTTAGTTTATCATTCTCGCTGCCCTCGTGGCCGTCGCAACTGCTGCTGGCCTACCATCAGATGAAGTCACAATTGTGAGGCAAACTCCTTTGATAATCACAGACACAGGCTACAGCTTCTCTTACGAACTTTCTGACGGACAAATCAGGTCAGAAGTCGGCACTCTGAGGAATGTTCCTGGAGCCAAAGAACCCGTCATCGTCGTTAAAGGCACTTTCTCCTTCCTCAATCCAGTAACCAAAGAAAAGTACACCGTCGACTACGTCGCTGACGAACTTGGATTTAGGCCTAAAGGTGCCCACCTCCCACAATTAGGCGCTGGAGCTCAATAATTTTATTATTAACTGTTATTTGATTGAATAAATGTTAAGTTTTTAATAAAAATAGTCTATTAACTGAGAATTGTTATGCTTCTTTGTCTAGTTAATGGATGAATTAAATTTACATAACTGACAAGCCATGAACCGCAAATTCAACAAGGTTAAATCAAGTTTAGGTAAGTGAAAAATTCAAAAAGATCAGTGTTGCTGTTATATTTTCATTTTTTTTTCAGATAAATTTTTATGGTAATCTACACTTTGTTGGGTTTGTTAGTGTTTTTCAAGCATAGTTTATTTGAAAAATTTGCTGATACGATTGTAAGTCGCTAACTTTGATGTTCGATTTTTTCGGAATCCGATTTGATGAGTTTTCTGTTGTTTATGTTTATCAATATCTAAATCTAGTATCGGAGCTACGATACTTTTAATTTTCTCACAGCACAAACAATTTCACGATATGAAAAAACCAAAGATCATTACATGACATGATATTTTCTTTTTCATTTGATCAATTCCTTTTTTGGATTCATATCATCAAATTTTCAAGCTTAGATCTGACATTTATAAAATTTGGAGGAGACCCAACTGAGCATGTAATGTTTTAAGATTTTTGTAACCCCTCCCCCCACACCCTTCTCTCCTAACTGACATTGCCAATGTAAAGGCTGCCGTCGTAATCGTGTGTGGTTCCTAAGCTTAAAAATGAAAGAAATAAGTAAGATTCAAAAGTAGTGATATCACAGGAAGCGTCGCAGATTCTTCAGTATACTAAGTGTAACGAACCGAGTTATGAGTTCGAGACGTTACTTTCTAGTGACCGGGTAATAGTAGTTAAAACGATAATCTTAAATGAATATCAGTTTATTCACACACTTATAGAATGATACAAAATACGTTTGATTCCAACAATTATTACGACACGAGTTGTGATTTCGAACTTCAACAGCGCGAAAACTTCTAAGCCCGGCTAAGTCCGAGAAAATTCTAAGCGCGACTCAACTTGAAAAGGGGACTAAGCGCAGACTACCAGAAGCTCGCCTTTTTATATCCTCGATTTGACATTCCGTATGCCCATATTTGGGCATGTACACGATTCCCAATAACATAAGGTGACGAGTTGTCAATCGTTCACTGGAAAAAGCATATTTGGGGATTTCCAATAGCTCACTATCTAAGTGAGACGGTAATCTTCGATCGAACGTTGAGTTCTTTCGATGGCCTTCTAATGCCTCTTATCGCTGATGATTCTAAAGTAGCTTTTTTCCGCAACACTTTCACGTTTTGTTCGTGGATTTTTGTACACTTTATAAAACTAAAATTTTGCATGTTACCGGGACGTAACATTCCTCCTCCCTTTGGTATGCACGTCTCCGTGCATTTACAATGACACGATCGAAATAATCAATTTGAGAGTTAACTACGCTGAACAATAGGAAATTATATGGAAAAAAAAAGAAGAACAAAAAGATAATAATAATAATGAAATGTGACAGGAATTCGCGACTCGCGGTTATGCCCCTACCCTTCTAACTACGCGCACGTCCTCGTGGGCTTACAAAATGTATTGAAAATTTATCCGCCGAAACGTTACAAAATAGATTTACAAAATTATGCGCACAAGCACGTGTGTTCACACAATGTGTATAGAAAAGTACCTGCTGAGATGTTACAATTATAAGGGAAAAATGCGCATGAGAACAGGTCAAGTCTATTTCACGTCTGAAAGAATGATTTCGGCTTGATGATCTCCATTATTGACAGCATTTTCTTCGATATCTAATATATATTGACTAATTTGTTCATTTATCGATAACACGATCCTCCTTGCAATATATAACTTAAATTGAACCTTAATGGTGAGTGTAATCGAACCATCAAGTACTCCGCATGATACTTAATTCTGATGTACTATGTAATATATGATTCATACTTTCAATTCAAAATCGTTTCTGGACTACCTGTCTGAATAGCTCTACCGCAGAAAGGAGTGGAGGCAGTGAGGTCCCTGGGCGTAAAAGGGGCGGAAGTTGCAGCTCGTCGGCGAGGTTTTTTTTTGGGGGGGGGGGGGGTTTCTCGACATCCTTGGGGTATTGTTTTGTGACCTGTTCTGAGGTCGTTGTCTCGCTGCTGGGGTGATTATTGATGCAGGCGTGATTCTTTCGGTTGTTCGGAACGTTGACATCTTTGCAGTCCTTCGTTTAGGTATTAGGGAAATTTAAGTTTATTTGTGGCTGTCCCAAGAGCGGTTCCTTTTGGAGTATTTATTTGTACCTTGTTATGAGGCTACTGTTTTACTGTTGGAAAAGCGCATCCTGGTCGTATGGTACGAGGCAGGATTGGTTTGTCTATCTCCATTGGCTGTTGCTGTTGTTTGTGGCTTGTGTCCAGGATACTGTCTATCCTGTCTCGAAGGGAGGGTCTGCTTTTTGTCCTTGATTATGGTGATGTTTTTTCTTTGGTTGCTCCTTTTTGTATTTGTATTTTTGTGCATCGTCTGTTCTTGGTCAAGTCAGTGATGTTGACGATGATTGGTGACTGTTTCTTTGTGTTTTAGTGGACACTAAAGTTGCTTGTGGTTCATCTCTTTCGTCTGTTAGGTCGATCACCATGGTTCTGGTTTCGTGGTTGTTACGTCTCCTCTTTGAGTTGTTGTAGTTGGATGTTTTCGAGGTTTGGGAGCGTTTGTTTGGGGTTTCATATAACTGAAAACCGGTTTCTTGCATCTTGGGCAGGTAGTCATAATCTTGATCTCGCCCTTATTGTTTTCTACTCCTTGTCTAATGTGCACTCTCGTTGTGTTTCGGCATGAGTTGCATTGTATAGCCGCTCTCTCGTTGTCGCCAGGGATAGTCCTTATTTTTGCCGATTGTGCGCGTTCTTTCTTCTGGTTGCCTATGTTTGTTTTGGTCTTTTGGGGCCGTATCATTTCCTTGCAGGTGGTTGCGAAGTTGGATGGCAATTCTTTATAACCAGGGATTTTACCTTGAAGGTAGCAAATTAGGGCCCATAAATCCGGATGCCCGTTTGCGGCGAACTCGTTGAAACCCGCCCTTGGGTTGATCTCGTACATTCTTGCATGTTGTCGAGTTTCTTGGAGTGTCGGTGGTGTAGAGTATATGAACTTTGGGGGTCGTAGGATGTTTTGTTTCCTAGAGTTTAAAAAAAAAAAAAAAAAAAAAAAAAAAGGAATAAAATTCCTGTACAAATTGTTCCGGGGAGTAGTGCATTCTTTCGAAGGGCTGTTGCTATCTTAAGTAATATTATATACGACTTTGTTCGATGCGTTTCCTGATCTGAGTGTCTCTTGGATATATTTCTAGTTACAATTTTGATGTTCGCGCTGAATCTGTTTTCCGTAATTCCGGTGTCATTCGTTGTTTGCGGGTGTATGTGTGGAGCTGAATACTAGCTCAATTTGTGTCGTATGCATCACTCTACATGAGTGGTGTTGGTGTTTATAAGCGTATGGGACGCGGTGACTGATAGTGTCGTGCGGTTCAAGATTTTTCTATCGGTCTTTTTTTTTTCTTTGAGTTAAACGTCGGGTTTTTGTATTAAGGAAAACAACTCTGAGAATACGCTTCAGTGATTCGCCAGGAAAATAGTATATTTTGTATCGAGGACCTGAGGCGTGGCTTTTAGAGCTAGGAAAAATTTATCTGCTGAGCCGCAGCCGAGGCTGATGTTTAGTCTGGAAACAAAGCCACGTTCCACGGTCCGAGGTGCAAACGATACTTTTTGCAAAACCCGCGAAGAAATTGCACTTGGAGGACTCGTACGGCCGCGTTGAATACGCCCAATTCCGACCGGCAAATGCTTCAGTCCCTGGCGACACATACTGGAGCAATGCCTCAGTGCCTGTTTTTTTGCTCCAGTGAGTGCATTCAGGGACTGAAGCATTTGCTGGTCGGAAATGGTTGTATTCAATGCGGCCATACAGGTCCTCGAAGTACAACTTTTTTGCGTGTTTCGAAAAAATTATATACATCTCGAAGAAAAAGAAAAAAGAAGAAAGAGAAAAAAAACAAAATGTGGACGATTTTCTATTTCACCTGGAACATGAGGTAAGGAGATTTAGTTCAAGTTAATTTAGCTTTTAGAGAATTATGTAATGAAGTGTCCGATCTCATTCTTTCTTTAAACACCTCATACGTAATCGATTTTTCCTTTTTTTTTCTTTTTTTTTTTAATAATAGAACCATGGTTTCCGACTTTGGCTCATGTATTTGGGTGTTTCGATACTTCTAGTCATTTTTTCTTCGTCGTCGTTTTGGATTTTCCTGTGATTGATAGATATTGTCGGTTTTGAGGGGCTCCTTGTTGACGCTGAATGTGAGTCAGTTATTTTGGACGTTTCCTCTTCGATGATTTGTTCTTGATTCTCTAATTTTGGCTTCTTTTCGTGTACTATCGGTTCTACAGAGGTGAATTTCGTATTTTGTTTGGTTTGGAGTTTGTTTTTTGGTTGTCTTCTTTGTTCCTGCCAGAATGTTTCCATTTCTATATTCTCGATTGTTGGCCGGTATACGGTCCACAAATTTTTAGGAAGGTTATTAATCAAGGGAAAGGCCTCTTGATTTACCATGTGACTTTACCTAGGCTCCAGAACATTTTGAGGATCTTAAAGTGACTCTTCATACTATGTCTGCAAGGCCTACGGTTATTCTTTGCACGGCATCGTTTAAGATAGTTTTGGGGAATGAGTTTGTGTTTGGGGGCTACGATATGTTTTACATAAATAGTTATAGCAATAGGGATGAGGCTACAGTAGTATGCATTTCGAGAGAATATACATATCAAGTGCTAAATGTTGATATTGGAAAGATAAATGCTTTTTATATAGAAATAGTGATTGGTAAGTTGAAATTTGTCATTACAGCATTTTACAGATCCCATACAGTAAGCCCAAATCAGGTCATACATGATCTAGAGTATTTTCTTGATGGACATAGTACTACTGACAATCATTTCGTTATAGGGGATATGAATTTGGATATTGTGAAATCGACTTCACTAATACAAGAATTCTTAAACAACTATTTACAAAAGGGCTATTTGTCTTTCGTAAATGATTACACTAAGGTAACATCAAAATCGAAGTCTTGTATAGACCATAATTTTGGGAAACTGATTTAATGATAGAAAGGATGACACCTGTAATATTGAAGACTACGTTTACGGACCATTTTTCTACATTATTGCATATAGGAATTGGGGAGAATAATGGTGCACGTAATGAGAAAATGATGATGAAGAGTACTGATTATAGAAAATTATTAAATATAGTCTCACAAGAGCAGTGGTAAGAGGTTTACAGAGAAACAGATGTAAATTGTATGGTGCGTGTTTTCGTGGAAATCTTAGAGAATATTGTAGATAGATCAACTAGGACTCTATTAGTCATGAATAGATTAAAGGGCAGGAAAAGTTGGATTACTAAGGAATTGGCGTGGGTATGCAATAAGAGAGATGCAATGTTTAAAAGGATGATTATGCATCCGGGCAATGAGGAGTTTAGGTTGGCTTTTATCAAGTACAGGAATGAACTAAATAAAAAGAATAAGAAAGCCAAGTATTCTTACATAAATGGACAGTTAAATATTGTAAAAAATAATCCGAGGAAGTTATGGGACTACGTTAAGAATTTCATAGGAAAAGGGAATAAAGAGAAAAATATTATTTGTAGTATTCAATCGGCAAGCTCTTCAAAGATCATTAGGGACCCAAAAGAAATCGCGTCTGAATTTAATATCTTTTTCAATGACATAGGACCAAACTTGTAAGTTTTGTAAAAAGTAATGGAGATCAACAGGGATTTATTTCAAGAGTTCCAAATTCCTTTTTTATATTCCCCACTCATGAGGAAGAGATTTATAATGTTATTCATGACATGCAGAATAACAAGGCGGCAGGAATAAATCGCATTAGTGTTAAAATCATAAAGACAATTTCTTCAACTATTCTTTCTCCTCTGGCTTTTATTTTGAATAATGCAATAGATCAGGGAATTTGGCCAGAAGTTTGGAAGAAGGCAGAGATTATACCAGTATTTTAATCAGGTGATAATAAATTGTTGACAAACTTTAGGCCGATTTCATTAATCTCAAATTTAGCAAAAATATTTGAAAAAATTATTAAGAAAAGAGTGATTGGTTTTATAAAAAAGGAGAGAATTATTAATGGCATGCAATTCGAATTTCAAGAAAGTAGATCTTCCATGGATGCACTGACCTACCTCACTGGGAAAATATATAAGGCAATGAACGACAGTAAACCCTGTTTGGCAGTGTTTCTTAACATTGATAAGGCTTTCGACACAGTTGACCACGAATTACTAATGAGAAAACTGCATGGCTATGTTTTCGGGGTACATCGTATCATTTTTTTGGGAGTTATCTAAGTAATAGGGAACAGGTTGTTAGTATAAATAAAGATAGAAGTGATCCATTGAAAGTTAGATGTGGTGTTCCACAAGGTACGGTTTTGGGACCGATTTTGTTTCTGCTGTACGTTAATGATCTTTTGGGATTGTTTCCTTCTGGAGTTATTGTGTCTTTTGCGGATGATACGGCCTTATTTATAGAAGCTAATTCATGGCAAATGCTTAGAATTATTGCAGAAAGGTATTTTAGAATGATTACTACTTGGTGTAATCAAAATTTCTTGACTTTGAACTTTGATAAAACTGTTTACATCACTTTCGCTTCTTACAAAGATAGCTTGCCACAGTGTTTTAAGTTGCAAGTTCATAAGTACTCTTGCTGCTTGAACAATGCTGGTTCTGATTGTGGTTTCTATGAAATCAGAAGGGATTCAAATGCTTAATATTTGGGAGTTTATATTGACCAGAACATGAAATGGAAGGTTCATGTGGATTATCTAGTTCGAAGTTGAGATTTCAAATTTACTTATTTTACAAGCTGGGATTCATTTTACAAAGGAATCAGGTGCTCTCAATACCATATACTATGCACTATTTTGGTCGGTAGTTAAATACGGGGTCGTTTCTTGGGGAGGAGGAAGTTATAAAGTAATTAGTCCTTTGAAGGTCTTACAGAAGAGGATTGTCTTCTGCTCTACTTTTCGAGGAGTGTAGAATTATGGATTTACAGAGAGGTTATATATATAATACCCTGTCTCAGGAATTTGTTGACTCACAAACTGAATATTTGTCGATGATAAAGAACTTTAATACTAGAAACTCTGATTTTAAATTGCCCCCTATGAAGAAGATCTATAGCAGGTATTTCTGTTGTGTTAGATATAGGCTTTTCAACGCTGTGCCGGATTGCATAAAAAAATGTGACCTCAATATAAATTCTCTTTATAAAGTTAAGCATTTAATTAGGAAGTGGATTTTACAACTTACGGAGATTCAGATTTGTCAATTATTTGATCGGGAGAATTGATGCTGTTAATGTTTCTGCTTTGCATTTAGGTTTAAAAATTTTAAGGGGATATTTTGTGTATGTAGGAATGATTACCAACATATGAGTTGGGACCGCAAGTATGCTTTGATTATGTGAATTTTTCAGGTCCGCATTCAGATGGGTTTACCATCTTTGCGGAAAGAAATACTTTGTACAATGTACACCTGAAAATACCTCAGAGTATTTTTGTTTCTCTTGTTTTCCAGTGCATAGTTTTAGGATGCAAAGCATACTTCCGATTTTAGAAAAATTTCCGGATCCGCATGACCACTATATGATTGCGGCTGCTACTGGGATGGTGATTATACCGGCGAATGACCAAGTGAAGCTATTTTTCCATTCCCATGTCTTTCTTTCCACTTTTTAATGCAGTTTTTTTGCTTTGTTTATTTTTTTTGTGAGTTCCATGTCCTATGATAAATGTTCTCTTGTTTTTGATGTTTCGTAAACATGGGTTTTCTCGATTTCTTCGATGATCCCTGTGAGGTTTGAGTCTTGATATTTTAATGTCTCATTTAGAATTTAGTTGATGTTAAGCTGATTTCGTTTCTTTATTGTTGTTTCAATTTTTGTCATTTCTTTTTCTGAGGTTATCAGTATCGCTGTTTGAGATTCAGTGAAAACTCACTTATCGCACGGCCTTGCAACCGGTAGCGTCTCGTTTATCGCACGGTAAAAGGGACTGAAAGGGGCTCCCACTCTATCTTCCTGCCTCCCACTACGGGCTACCTCCCCATCCAATCGTGCATTATCCACAATGCTGCTACAATGCTAGTGAACGCGCGATTCGTTGTGAACGTGCCTTATTGTTTTGTTTTGATACATACATATTCGTAACCTCAAAAAGTGTCAAAAAGTATTATCCGTTGTGTTTAGTGTTCAGAGCTAAAGTTCTTGCAACAAAATCAATGGATTAAAAATAATGATAAAAATCTGAAAAATCTGAATCATAGAGAATGACAAGGGTATTCAAGGTATGTGACACTTGAGTAATATATAATATGCTGCATCCAACGATTTTGACAGAAGAAATTTTTGTCGTTTTAATAAAATATAAATAAGTAAAAAATTTTCAACTAACTTCTATTGACATTTTTTTTGCTATTTATTGTCTAATCATGCATGTTGAAAATTCAGAAATAATAACTGTGAAACTAAAAAAATTTTAAAAGCTCTAATTCACGAATGTAAACATTTCAGTAAAAATGTCAATACTATTTAATTTTAAAATGAATTATTATGATAGCTGAAATTTTGAGTAACATGTAGACTTTAATTTCGATTTTTTAATTCCAAACAAGGGAACAATGAATGATAGCATGTCAACATAAAGAATACTAAATTTCTCATGCAAACCTTTAAATTATTCTTTTATCTTAATAACACACTTCATTTTTTTGTTATTTATATTCAACTGAATTACAAATAGAAAGATAGTATTACATATCATGCATCGTTATCAATTACAAACATTAAATGAATTGATAATTTATTATACAATTGAGTTGAATTTTTTAATTTAATGAGACTGCTTTCATATATTGATGATAAAAAATTATTTTTATCTTCTGGTTATAATCGCGAACATTGAATTGTATTGAAATAAATTTTTAAACCTCGTACTTCAGAATAGCATTATAATATTGTAAAATTTATATACTTGTTATAAGAATTGAATCGCATTGAATGAATTTTTTGAATGTAGAACTTAAACATAACAATAAAATATCGTGAAATTTAAATACTTATTTTTTTTATTTAATACCTTACTGCAAATAAAAACGAGCAGAATTCTCATACAGAAAAAAATTTTATATAAATTATTCATGTAATTGAAAAGTTGCATATAATATTGGATTCAACTTTTTCATATTGGAAACTTGATGGCAAGAATAAATTTTATACTTTTTTTTTTGTTATATTATTTTTGAAAGTTAGAAAAGTTTTTGTTTTCCACTGATGCATTCAAAGGATAGAGTGATATCACAGATTTTAAAATCCGAGCTGTCACTAGTGCGTTTCAAACTGCTGTATCTCTGTCAATTTTAGATTTATGGGGAAAAAAAAAAATTTTTTTACTATTTACTCAACATTCTATTAAAATTGAGAATAAGAAAAACTGATACTACTATCGGATCAAAGCCGTAAAATTTCGGTATTTAACTTTTTGCCTTTTTCACAGGTGCACATCAGAAGCAACCGAAATACAAGCAATTGGATTTACAAAAAAAAAAAAAAAAATATCATTGAACTCGCTGAAAATGGACAAAAAGTCACTGAGATCGCTACTAAATTTTGTGTATCGCATTCAACTGTTTCCTGCATTATTTAAGAAAAGCATAAGTATGCAATCTCTTCTCCTAGAAAAAAAATATTGAAGAAAAGAACAAGGATTGATGATGGGAAATGTTTTGTTTAATTGGATAAAACAAAAACAAAGTATGGGCATAAGCCTCTCTGTCACTATGATTCAAGAAAAAGCTCGTTTTTTTCATGAAATGCTCGCTTGCACTGAAACCTTTACAGCTAGTCGAGGATGGCTCGGGAGATTCAAAAGTAGATACGGTATCCGTCAAATCAGTGTGCAAGGTGAAAGTTTATCTACTGATAATGAAGGATCAGTTGAATTGCAAGAAGAAATTGCAGAAATTATAAACGAAGGACAGTATGACCTGGATAATATTTATAACGCCGATGAAACAGGTCTATATATTAAAATTTTTCCAACAAAAACTTTGGCTCCAAACGAAGAGAAAAAAGCGCCAGGTCATTAGGAGTCGATAGAGCGTGTGACGATCATAAACTGTGCAAGTGCCACTAGAAGTCATAAAATTCCATTATTGCTGATTGAAAAGTCTTTACGTCCTCGAGCTTTTAAGAAAGAGCCAAATTTGCCTGTCATCTACTGAGCTCAACCAAGCGCTTGGATGAGTAGTAAGTCTTTCTTCTGCTTATAAATTAAGCTTTTAAACCTTATAAAATGATAAATATCTGATCAATGACTTTTTTCTATCTAATAAATCTTTCCACTAAATATTTATTATTTGTATGTCAGTTTCAAAGTCAGTGTTCAAGTTTCAAGTTAAGAACTTAATATGTATGTACAAATTTCTTAAGTAACTATGAAACATTTCTTATTTTGATTTAATTTTACATTCTGCACTAATATTGTTAACATTATTATGCATTATATGCATGTGTGAAGAGCAAGGTCGCTCTTTATTTATCCAATAGATGACGAAAAGTCTGATCCAGCGATTTGCGTAATATTCGTTTGTGAAATCTTCATTCTTTTTAATTTCATTGCACTAATAGATGATGGAAAGTGTGGTCCAGCGTTTCGCGCATCTCTTGTGAAATAATAATAATTTGTCCATGATTTTTTAGCATGGGTTTCATTTCATTTGAATTCATTTCTAAACATTGCCAAATTGAAACGTAGAAATGAAGAATCAAAGAATAAACTCTTCTAAAGGACCACTTTTCGTCACCTCCAAATCGTTCGATCATCCTCTCTCCCACTATGCTTTAACCTACATTTTAAGCTCTATATAAGATCGTGATTCGCATCAATAAGCGAAGTTCCCTTTTTCATCTTATCGGAAATTCCCTCTTTTGATTTTAGTTTCAATTTTAATTTGAAGTTTAGAATTGAGTTTGAGTTTATTGGAAAATTAAATTCATCGAAGTTGGGATTTAAGAGTTCGTGTATTTGGATCGGATCGCTAAAGAAGCGTTAAACGAGTAAGGAACTACCTCAGTAATTCATTGTATTGTTTCCTCGAATGTTATTGTTTCCTTTATTGACGCGAACATAAATGCGAACGTGACTGATGACCGAATGACCGAGTTCATATGTTTCGTCCCGCTTGTAACTTAATACTTGAGTGTGGTATTGTTTCATAAGCGTTTTATCCTTTAGAAAAATACGCTATATGCGTTGATTTACTTTTAAATTGTGCTTTGATTACTATTTAATTATAACCAATGTATCTATAAAGGTGTTTAAGCGTTTTATTCTGAAAATCCTACCTTCTCTTCGAGCTCTACAGAATCATCGAATGGTTCGGGGCTCTGGGAAAGGTAATTCTTTCCTAAGGTCCTCTCTGTACGAGTTCGCTCGTCACACATGAATTCAATTCTAATAAGAGAAAACGCAATGCTAATCAGTTTTACAGAATATTCCATGCATAAATAAGTAAAATTTCTTTTCTTCAGTACATGATTTCTACATGCACTGCAGTTTAAGTAATTATCAGAATATCATTGACTTTAGAATAGTTAAAAAATTCACGAGATGAACGATAATTGATAAAATTTACATTGCATTATCGATTAGAGTTGTATAACTATATACATGACGCTACGTATACACACTCTTTCATAATCAGAATTGAAATTATGTACATCAACTTAAAATATAACTTTATTACTGGTACCGACATTGAAAAATATCAGAAATATATGTAGAAATAGATATGTAATTAATGATGCATCATGTATACAAAAAGATAATATGCAATTTTCGCATTTTAGTATAATGTCAGGAAATTTGTTCACAGATTAATATAAAAATGTTTTTATACCATCAGTTAAAGAACGGAAAGTTGGCGAAAACGAAAAATTTCTGCTTTTGTTAGATAATGCACTTTGTCACCCGCCAGCAGATGAACTTTACGCTATCGATTCCTAATTTCGAGTCACTTATCTGCCTCCAAATGTTACTTCCATTTAACAAACAATGGACCAGGGTGTTATCGAACGTATGAAAAAAATTATAAAGCTAATTTCATGAAACATTTAAAAGATTTCGATGCTACATCTCCTGACGCTATCAAGATTTTTTTAAAAAAATTGGGATTTACTTGCCACCGCAAAAGCAGCCGCAAAGGCATGGTTATGCGTGCCATCAAGTACTCTGCCAAAATCGTGGAACAAATAACTTAAGAAGGATGTTCTTGTATCAACTGAAAATTCTCAGGCTGAAAAAATGGTTGATCAGATGAACGAGATCACTAATTCGAACAGCTTTAATCTGCAGACAATTTCAACATATTTTCCAGAAAGCGAATCGTACATTGGCCTTTGTCTATCGATCTATGTCTTGTTACCAAAATCCTGATACCTTGCGTCTCTTATAAATTACTTTGGTTAGACCGATTCTTGAATATGCCTCCGTTGTCTGGAACCCAGCCAGACAGATTGATCGGGCAGGGATCGAATCAGTCCAGCACCGTTTTTTGCGTAGGCTTGCATATTTGTCGAGCGCACCGATGGACAGGTTCGATCATTGCTATCTTCCACTAGAAGATAAGCATAACCTTCCTTCTTTGGAGGCTAGACGTGTAGTTGCGGATGTGCTTTTTCTTTTAAATACTCTCAAGGGCGGCATTTCTTCTCCGGAGTTATTATCTCTGTTTGATTTTCACGTCCCCTTAAAATCCTTGAGAAAATTTCCTTTATTCAACATCCACCTACGTAGAGGGGCTTTGGCAAAATGTGATTCGTTAAATAGATTGAGATCTCTCGGTAATAGGCTTTCGGAGACATATGACTTGTTCGATGTATCGACACCATCTCTTCACGTCTCACTCTATCGCGATATTAAAACTGTTATAAAGATCGCTGGTATTTTTTAATTTTTAATTGGTTATGTTTGTTTAGTCTTTCTTTCGTTTTTGTTTTCTTTATATCAAATCTACTTCTCTCGTGTAGCTATAATACTGTTATAAATTATGATTTGTATTAATAGGTCTAAGACCCGTGGATATTGAATAAATAACAATAATAATAATAATAACATGGATTCAAGAAGACACGGACCTGCCAACATGGCGTGAGATATCCGACAAGGAACTGATGCAAAAACAGAGTAACAAAGAAAATGTAAATTAAATACACTTTGAACATTTTAGTTTTTTTTTTCAGTATGTATTATTTTATAATCAACATTCCAGATTTTCATGGAAGAAGAATATGATGAACAGGAAGAGCAAGATGACGACAATAATTCGATCATATCTGATTAGGGAAACGAAAATGAATATAATATTGCTAAAATATACCATAACTTCAAAATTTTAAAGAAATGGTATAAAAAACATCCAGAATGTACTGAGCAGGAGAAAGAGAACTTGAATCACATTCAAAACGTATTAAAACGTACTTTTTCTGATAACATTTCTCAAAAATAGTTTTATTTTCTTCGTAACTCATTTTATTTGATAGATATTCATACTTGAGATTTCATAGTATGTATTAAAATTGACATTGTATTCTACAATGTATTGAAAATAATACTATTATTTGAAAACTAAATAGGTAAATTTGAATCTTGTCTATTGAACAGTTATTTATCCCTGACCTGTTAATACATTAAAAGTTGAAAAAACAATCAATTCAAAGTTTGAATTCAAATTTTTCCCGCACGTATCAAGATTGGTCAAACAAGTCACATGCTTAGATGATAGGGCAGCCAGGTTGTGGGTTTTCTGCTCTCCCACTCTATAACCCATGGGTAATCTCCTCTTTCCTTTCGTCCCACGCGCGAACGGGACGAAAGGAAAGAGGTGGGGTACGGTGGAGAATGACTCTGTGCAATAGGCGAACCAAATCTTGTGCAAAAAATGAGGACGTGCAATAGGTAAGCCGTGCGATAAATGAGTTTCCACTGTATTGCTTTGCATTTGGGTTATTACGTCAGAATTCCTCGTCCTGTAATTTTTGTTTATTCTGTGGATTTTCCTGAGCATTGTATGTTGACTGTTTCTTGGCTTGCACAGGAGTATAACCGGGCGTTTCGTGTCTTTAAACGTGCCCAGTATATACTTTTGATTATGGCCGTTCTTATGTCGCAACGATAGAAGTTTTCGAAGCCGGGTTCTGCTATGATTTGGACTTCGCAATTTGATTCTGAAGTGACAGAAAAAATGTTGTTGATGTTATTGCAGATAAGTGTCTGGTCCAGGTTTACGCACTTCTCCATATCTTCTGTTGCCATTGGAAAATAGAACATAAAATCTCAAGACATGGCGAGAAACTCGAACTTTGGTTCTATGTACGCGAATCTTTTGGTTGTAGTGTCTGGGATCGTTGGGAAAATAGGTTTCTGTACAGATTGTATTCGTTGATTTCTACTAAGTTGAATTGCAATATATTGATTAGTCTAGAGTTTGTCATATATATTGAAGTTTTTGCGATATTCATTAGCTTTGCCATTCTCATTTTTTTCAGTTTGGTAGGTAGTTTCAGACCAGGGTTTGTCAACTGTATCTTCTCACATGTTTCGAGTAACTTCTCTATTGAAAGGAATGCGGGATGGATTCGACCTACTTTTGCGAACAGAATGGCACCAGCAACCATAGTGACGTCTGTTACGTAGTTGGTTACGTATGCTTCTAGAAGAGATGCCATCATCGAGGTCTCTAGTTCTTTGGCGATTTTATCCACCGCCTGTTCCATTGCATTGAATTTGTCTCTGAATGTGTCTATTTTATTCCTTATCTCGCTTATTTTTTCTGAATGTAATTTTAATTTTGTTTCCACTATGCCTGTTCGGTTTATAAAAAAATGCGAGAATTCTGCTGTATCGTTCTTTGATGTTTCCAAGGATCGCGTTATCGTTTCTATGTCATCTAGTGTTGCTGTGCCGTAGATCAGTCAATAGAAGTCTCAGATAAAGCCTAGTATTGCGCGATTCTTCTTGCTCTTTTCTGTAATGATACCCGTCGCTTCCGTGTACTGTTGGTCTGCTGACATCAATCGCATTTTTGTATTTTCCAACAACCTCCGTACTTTGCAATTTTCTATTGTTTGACAGTGTTTTTCCATTTTATATAGAAACTTGTGTAAGGAAGTGGTCCACTCGTTGAAATTTTGTAGTCCCACGTGGTTCAATATTTTCTATTTTGATGATGCTAGGCGAACAACACCTTGTCTCTTGAAGTAAAGACCCGTAGAATCCCGGATCTTTAGTATGTTCGTGCCTTGCGCCGTCGGCGTCGCTAGTATTCTGCGATAAACATTAGTTTGTAAGTTCTCCTGATTCAAGTGTAATCTTGGGAAATTTCATTTTTGGGAAATACGCCCTTTTTACCCTTGCCATAGAAATCGTCCTTTCAGTTTTTTCGTCGTCAATTACAACTACACAATTCTTTTCTGTATTTATTCTTCCGACCTCGTAGGGGCCTCTGTATTCGTCGTCAAGTTTGGTATTCTTTACTGGTTTTAACTCGAAAACGTTGACTCTTGTTGTAAACTTTTGAGTGTTTAGTTTATGGTCAATTTTGGCTCTGATTTTGGAGTCCAACAAATTGGTTGCAGCATCTTTTCGTAGGTCTTCTAGTCGCGCTGATAATTCCTTAAAATATTCTTCGTATGTTATGGCGTCTTTCATTGGTGAGTTCAATCTAATCGCCCTGCATTCTTTTCCGTAGATGAGTTCACACGGTGTGTACAAAGTACTCTCGCTCTTTGCTGTGTTGAAGACCCACATTGCGTACGTCAAATATTTTGTCCAATATTTTTCATGGCTGATAAAGAACTTTAAATACTCTGCCAGGGTTACGTGACTTCTTTTCAGTGAAGCGTTTCCGCTGGCATAATATATTGAACAAAAAATTTGTTCGATCCCAAAAAGTTTCGTCAGTTCTGTATTTATTTCGCTTGTGAAGTATTATGCGTTGTCCGAATTCATATATTTTGGCGCGCCCACTTGACAAAATATTTTTTCAAAAAGGGCGGTGGCGATGGTTTCACTGTCGATTCTTGGCCCAGGAATGGCGAAGCTGTATTTTTTCAGCATACACATAGCTGTGAGGGTGTACTGTGGTTTTAACTAAAGCTGATGTGGCGGTGTAACTGGCCGTAGATGTCGATTGCTTACCTCTTGAACTTTTCCGCCTTCTGTTAATACCATCGGCATTTGTTTTCACTCTTGTCAATTTCTTTCTCTGGCAGTCTTCGCATGATCCTACGCAGTCTTTAACTTGGCTTTCGATTCCTGCCCAGTAAAATTCTGTTGCTAGCCTATCATATGTCTTAGTCATCTTTTATTTCTTAGTCATATTTTATTATTTACTGTCGTTTTAGGAATGGTGTTACTTGTATGCTCAAACTGCAGTACATAATTTTGACTGGTTGATTGTGGAAAGTCATTCTTAACTTTTCTTTGAATTGTTTCTGATTTGCTGCGCTCATTATTTCAGTATCCATGTTGATAACGAATTTTCGAATCTCCAGTTTCTGGACCATGATTTTGAGAGTTCGTAATGTTAACCCATAATCTCTATTTAGCGGTTGTTCTTCTTCTGTTTGTTTGATGACCATTCCGAGGGAAAACAGATCTCCGTGTTTTGTTTTCAAGACCTCTTCGACATTGTGCGCCTTTTCTGTTGTTTTAATAAGTCTGTGTTCTTTTAACAATCTTAGCATATTCGTTATTAGTGTGCCGTCTGTTGTCATTAAGTATACTATGTTGATTTCTTCAACGACCGCGTTTTTCCTAGATGTTACGAACTCTCCAGTTGTTTCTTCGTTGTCGATTATTTCTGGTTTTTTTCTTAATGCTGTGTGTGTTTTTTTGAAGATTTCATCTGCGGGTTGAGTTGATAAAACAGTATGTATACTTGAGATGTGTTAAATACTCTCGGGTTATTCCTCGTAACGACTTCATCGTTGAATGTATAATATTTTATTGGTCCTGTTCGTGCAATTGCTACATAGTGCCCGAAATCTACTGTATTTCCTTTGTGAACTATAGCTGATACCAACATGAAAGAATCCTTATTTTCAATGACTATGCTTGAATCGAATTTAATGTATTTCCTCATTTTCTGGCCTTCACTGTCGAATCTGTTTAATGTGAAGTATAAAACGTTGGGAGATTTTACCAATCTATGTTTCAACGACGATTGTACTGTGTTTTTGCAGTTTCCGCAGCAATAATCCTCTTCCCGTCTTTCTTCTAAACCAAAATAAGTTGTGATACTTTCGCTAACTGATTCGTCTTCGTAATTGGAGTTGATATGTAGTTGTTTTGGAAATTGATTTTGCGTTGCAGTTTTTGCATGTAACTTCCGTTTCGATTTGCATGGAGAAAACTTGGGTGATAATATCCGTGCTCGATACGATATGATGGATTGTTTTGCATGTATTTTTTGTCGTGTCGAAAATTTTGCATAAGGATTCGTGAGCATCTTCCTGTTTCCCTGAGAGGATGCTTGGCTAGATTTTCGTAAGGTTATTGTGAATCTCCGTTGGTTTGCCTCACCGGTTTTCTTATGACATTCGCGTTGTGTCTCTGCCATTATGTAGATAAAGCACTCGTTTGACAGCTTGGTTTTCGCTTCAATACACTTCTCGTGGTCTAATAACCAACTGGTAAAAGCTGGGACGTGAAATAATGCTTGAAGGGCGCTATGTAAGTAGCATGTGTTTCCCAAATTGTACATTCCAGAACCTACAGAAAGATCTTCTCGCCAACTGAGTTTTATTCTATTTGCTACCTTTTTATTTTCGTCGTTTCTCTTAGTAATGTCTTTATTCATATCCACGTTGGTTGGATCTGATTTTTTGTTGTCTATTAGGTTATACACGGAAAGAAATTTCCGTTAAATTTTAACGTGCAAATCACTACACAAATTACCTTGCAGTCCATGACTCGTGGGACATAGGGGCAATTCTTTACTTTTTACCTACAATGATGTATATATTGTGTGCCACACAATAAATTTCACCGTGCAGTATGCAATATCTTAATTTTGAACCAAAAATTTACAGTGCGTCATGGAAAATGTAAAAGATGAATATGTAATAAATATAAGTTAATTCAAATGTTATACTAAAAAATTGTTTGCATAGTATAAACAACTTCTGAAAAGCTCAAAACATTTGTTGAACCGATTCATATACTCAAATTTATTTTTTCTCCTGCCCTTAACCTGTACTTTTTTTCGTAAATCACAATTACCGTACTTAACGATCCTTCACTCATTCATTATGAGAACCAATGAAAACGGCAGAAAATTGGTATGCACAAAGGCAGGAACGACAGGACAAAGGTCCTCCGTATTGTCGAAAACAGTCGAAGATCGGTCTATATTTAGGACGCAACGCACTGTAATAGAGTCGCGCGCAGGAATTGGCTCATGGCAATCACGTGATTCGTCAATGACATGACTGCACGGTGAAATTTAAATTTTTTCACGTTACTGAACAACTAATACCCGGTTTTTTTTACTGTGCAGCTTAGTTTTCATTACTAAATATAGGGTAAATAAACCAGAACTTAGTTTTTTTTATCGTGCAGCACGGTAAAATGCGCAGTTATTCTTGAAAATATTATATATTTTTCGTGAAATACTCCGAACCAACACTAGAAAAATGACTAGAAATCCACTTTGTGCTAGCTTTACAGTGAAGTGCATGGTAAAAGTTAACGGAAATTTATTTCCGTGTATTCTTCCCCGGTGTTGTCCATATCACTTATATTTTGACTTATATCTGCATTCATATTTGTCCTGTCTTGTTGACTATTTCATTTCCATTTTCGCTAGGATTGCTTCGCTCCTGGTCATTCGTATTGTTGGTATCCTGGGTTGGAATGGTATCGTGGTTATTCGGAAACTCGTCGCTTTTGTTTTCAAACTCGTTCTCAATTTCTTTATTATTAACCTGAGCATTTTTATTACTCTCAGCATTTTCAATCTCAGTTTCTTGTGAGTTTTCTTGCTTTCTAACTTTTCGCTAGGGCCGCAATCCGTTCTGAGGTTTCCCCGAATCAGAGCTGCTCGTGAACTTTATTTTTCTTTTGTTTCCATATAACGCATCTTTCTTTCCATGTGTTTTCCTTTCGCCTACGTTTTGCGAGGGTTTGACTACCGAAGAGTTATCAGAGAAGTCAATTATTTCAAAAAATGCGTTACCTCATAAAAAAAAACTTTAAAAAAGTAAAAAAGGTTGTCGAGTGAATATCGATATCCTACTGTCGGTTTCCAGGAAAACCACTTATTAATTTGCTTACGAGAATATCACGAGAGAGAAAAAGAAAGACATAGTGTATTAAATTATCGGACGCGAATATTGTCCAGATGATACCCGACGGATATTCACTGTTCGTAAGATATTTGTTACAACTTCAACTCGGATTTATTTTAGTGCCACAGAAGAAAGCAACAAAAAGGCCCGACAACCCGACTTTTTCATTGGATTAATCTAGAGGTAGCTCACATGGAAGAGCACTTGACACGTAATTGTTATTTGGCATTAATGTGATAATTAACTTTTGACTGGGAATGTCGAAGAAAAGGGATATTGAAATATAATGCAATGTCATATTGTGTACTATCATTTTATATACTGTGTATTATTGTGTGTATATGTTATGCATTACGACGTTAAACGATTAAAATGTACCTGATCTAACTCTTCAAATGTTTCGCTTTTTAAAGCCCTGTTTAGTTTATACTGTCTTCATCGTTATGGTGTCGATACTGAACTTTAAGTGAATATTGGATAAATGTGCAAGAGTATTGAAAATCAGTGGATGTCAAGCAAAACATCTATAATTCGTAGTATTTATAGTACATTAATTGATTGCCACTAATACTTTAAATATTGTGTGACACTTTTGAAGTGAAATTTTCTGGCTTCTTTCTTAATCCAGCTCAGGTACGTATTTTTTGGACCTATTCTTGAGTCTCTCATGGACACATTCATATGATATTGGTAAAACAGTAAATACTTATGACATTCATTATTGGGCTGATAATGATAACAAGATTGTGTACTAGATTCAGTCGATAAGGATCATTTTTATGAGACATATAATACGCTGTTGCAGTGCATAAGCGGGTTGTCGGGCCTTTTTGTTACTTTTTTCTGTGGGACTAAAATAAATCCGAGTTATAGTAGTTGTAACAAATATCCTACGAACAGTGAATATCCGTCGGGTATCTTCTGGACAACATTCGTGTCTGATAATCTAATGCTCTATGTCTTTCTTTTTCTCTCTCGTGATATTCTCGTAAGCAAATTATTAACTGATTTTCCTGGAAACCGACAGAAGGATATCGATTTTTTTCGTTAAATAATTTGGTCAAGTTTTACCCAACTACCATTTTTATTTTTTTGAAGTTTTTTTTTAAGAGGATGTCAATTTTTTTTGTAATATTGTCGAATTTCTTGCTATTTATAATCAACTAATAATCTTTTGAATATTAAATAAATACTCGAACTGACGCAAAAAAAAACTTTATTTATTAAAAACATCCAATGATATTTTATAACAAGACATTTTTAAACATTTCATTGAAATTTTCATATTGAAATTTTTTAATTTTATTTCAATTCAACATTAATTTTCTAATTACATTGAAATTTTTACATTGAAATCTGTTTCATATAATAACTGTCCAAATTTTAGTAACGGCAAATTTAATTTACTAAATCGAATAATAATTTTGTCTGTTTTTTCCAGCTTGATTTCAATTTTTTTTAAATTTCAATTATATTTTATTACAAAATCAAATGATAATTTTATCTGTTTTTTCCAACTCGATTCCAATTTGTTTGAAATTCAATTCTATTTCATTCAATATTAGTTTCAATATAATTTTAATTTTTTAATTACGTTGAAATTTTAATATCGAAATGTGTTTCATATAATAACCGTCTAAATTTTAGTAACAGTAAATTTTACAAAATCAAATACAGTACACCCTGTATTTAACAGAATTGCGAATAACAGAATTTTTCGGTCAGTAACGGAAGGTCTCGCAGGTAAACGATATTTTTCTTTTGACCATATAATACATGTATTATATGGATTTTTCGACGTAGAATTACCGTTATAGAGTCCGCACACGAGATTTATGAATGGCCCCTTCATTTAAAACAGGATATAGTTCGTATGTTTTTTTTTTTTTTTTTCAGGAATCTATAGCTGAGTCATTCAGTCATTCAAGACTTTCGCTTTTTTTCGTTGGTGTTTTCATAGTAAAATATATTTCCCATCCACGTTCAGAGACTTTAGTCACTGCGCACTAGTGGCGCGAGTTCCTTGCAATGGTGATTTTTGGAAAGTTAGAAATCGTATGGCCAGGGGGGGCGGGGCCATAGGGGAAAGCGACTGAATTTTCGTGAAGGCCGAAAGAGACCGGGAGCAAGGAAGCGCAGGCGCGCACGAACTTGATCGTAAGCGATTGGTCAATTCAGTTTTAGTGCGCATTGCCATTGGTGGAACGCGTGTATTTCCCACCATGCCTTTGATTTTTACAAAAAAGAATAGCGGTCGAATCTTGTCGTCATATTTTACCCGACAACATAGTTCGACCGAACTATTCGATTAGTATCATGGTCGTCTTTTTTTTTAATTTTATCGTTGATTTCATCATCGATTTTCATACTATCATTATTTTTATCGTTTTTATCTTCATTTGTACATTCATTATTGTTTTCATTTTTGCCTTCTGTGTCTTCTATTTCGCTTTTGGCATTACCACTTTTATTTATTCCACCTTGATTATTCGTATCATCATCTTTTTTCTCTAAGTATTTCCTTAGCTGACTTCGTGTTCTGAAATTTTCTTGGTTTTCTTTGTCCTCACTATCAGCATCCTTCGATTCTACTGATCCATAGGATCAACGTTGTTTCTTTTCTTTTTCTTTCTAGGTTTCCTCACTACAGTTGTTTCTTGTTTTTCATCTTTTGTATCGTATTCCCAACATGTTTTTTAATTTTCCTGATCTGTGCAATCGTTTTCGTTGTCCGCCTCGTAGTACCAATATTTCTTTTTCACCTTCTTCTTCTTTGCCTCGTCGAGTTGCCGTTTTTCTTGGATGATGTTTTCAGGGTTTTCCGCTTTTACCACGTTTTTATGAAATTTTACAACGTTTTTGTGTTTTTCTTCGTTTCCAGTTCTTTTATTTTCTTCCCGATGTTTGTTTTCTGTGTCCTCTTCTTGTTCCCTCACTTCCATATGTTCCCTTTCTGACATTTCACTACCTCATAAAAAAAACTTCAAAAAAGTAAAAAAGGTTGTCGGTTAAAACATGACAAAGCTATTTTACAAAAAATATTCATATCCTACTGTCGGTTTCACCTGGTACCTTAACGACTGAATCTAGTACAATCTTGTTACCATTATCACCGTAATAATGAATATCAGAAGAATTTTCTGTTTTATCAATAACATAGGAAGACTTGAAAACAGGTCCAAAAAATACGAGCTAACTTAAGAAAGAAGCCAGAATATTTCACCTGAAAAGTCTCACACAACATTTAAAGTATCAGTAGCAATCAAAAAAAGTATATTTCATATCAAAAGGGGTAGCAGAGTCTTTTCTTGCGTGACGGCAACATTTTGCCTTCATTTTCCGCCCAACATTTGCGCGGAAAATGATACGCGTGTTTTTCTGCGTCACAGATTGAGCGTAGGTGCCTCTTTTAGAGTCGGTGGAATAAATGGTGACCTGTGGAATAATTGATGACCTGGTACGTTTTTTTTTCATGGTTCCTTTCACTTCCATTTACCGCTCGAAAAGGGGCATCTTACGCTCAATCCGTGAACAGCAAAACACGATCATTTTGTGCGCGTACAATGAAAATGTATTATGAATACTGCAAATTATGCATGTTTTGCTTATCTACTGATATTTATAACTCTTGCACAATTATAAAATATCCCCTTAAAGTTCAGTATCGACACCGTAACGTTGAAGGCAGTATAAAATAAACAAGGTTTAAAAAAGTGAAACGCTTGAAGAGTTGGATCAGGTTTGTTTTAATCGTTTAATGTCGTAATGCATAACATTTATAGACAATAATACATAGTATATAAAATCATATTATACAGTATGTCATTGCATTATACTTCAATATTTCTTTTTTCGATATTCACAGTCAAGCGTTCATTATCAGATATAAGCAAGAAAAAATTCGTCTGAAGCCAGAATCCGAACCTCAGATTTACGTATTACGTGTCGAGTGCTCTTCCAAGTTAATTATTTCTGGATTAATGTAATAAAAAGAACGGGTTGTTGGGCCTTTTTTATTATGTTTTTTTGAAGGAATAAAATAAATCCGAATAAAAGTTGTAACAAATATCCTACGAACAGTAAATATCCGTCGGGTATCATCTGGACAACATTCCTGTCTAATATTAATACCCCCCCCCCCCCCCTTCCCACCTAACTGACATTGCCAATGTGAAGGTCGCCGTCGTAATCGTGTGTGGTTCCCACGTTTGAAAATGAAAGAAAAAAGTAAGATCCAAAAGTAGTGATATCAAGGAAAGCGTCGCAGATTCTTTAGGATTCTAATAAGTAATTATCAATTATCGCCCACTTTATTTGTCACGTCTACTCAAACAAAAAACTCTATTTCATCGCTTCACGACACACGTTACCAGATTTATCATTGGATTTTCCATTCAATGCTTTCACTCTACTTACTTTTAAACACAAACTTCACGCATTTCGATATTGATGAGTTCAAAAGCGATCGATGGTCCGCTTGATGTTATAGTTTGAGGCAATGATATTTTCGAAATACATACCTATTTTCTTCCATTGCATCTTAGTCAGTCATTGGAATATTGATTGGGACGTATGTTCGGTATTCTCGTTTTTTGAAAGGATTCTCTCCTTAAAATTTTACGATACTCACAAAAAAATGCTAATAGCAGGAAGATTAATATGAGTTAAATGCTAGGGATGAGGTGTAGCATTACCTTGTACTATCTATGTCACTATGCCTTTACAGAATACCACTTGTTTCATATGAGAACAGTCGAAAGCATATACCACAAAGATTGTACATTGTAAAAATAATTTTGTTTAACTTTTTAGTATGTGTTTATGAAATAGAATAGTCTAATGAGACTGCCTTTTAACTTAACTTACATGACTTTAAGCTCTTCAATTAGCAGACGATGATTTCAATAGAATAGATGTGCAATTTAAAGCCAGTTAAAATAATCTATCACGATATTATTACCAAAATTGTAACTTTTATTTATCTTTTTTTCATCATAGCGGGCCGTCGATCGCTTTTGAACTCATCAATATCGAAATGCGTGAAGTTTGTGTTTAAAAGTAAGTAGAGTGAAAGCATTGAATGGAAAATCCAATGATAAATCTGGTAACGTGTGTCGTGAAGCGATGAAACAGAGTTTTTTATTTGAGTAGACGTGACAAATATAGTGGGTGATAATTGATAATTACTTATTTGAATACTAAAGAATCTACGACGCTTCCCTTGATATCACTACTTTTGGATCTTACTTTTTTCTTTCATTTTCAAACGTGGGAACCACACACGATTACGACGGCGACCTTCACATTGGCAATGTCAGTTAGGAGGGAAGGGGGGGTGGCGGATATCATATGTTTTTTAAATGCAAAGTCGAACTCTAAATTTTAATTAGAAATAAAAATGAAAAACAATTATCATATACTCTTGAGGTAGAGTTTCTATTTATTCAGTTTTATTATAAATCAATGGGCACACTAACATGACCAATGATGGGGGACGGGCTTGTTTTCGTCTTTCGCTCAGATTCAGAAGGGGCAGTAACGTCACAGAAATCCCAGCTTCCCCGCTCGTCTCCGCGTACCCCGCCACTAGAAACTACTGGGACGTACATGACTAAGGCACTATAATATGTGAGTATTCTCGAGCTCCATATTGGGTCCACCTCGACGTCCGCAGTCGTATGTTTATTATTGAGTTTCGCACTTTTCGGACAAAAACGAGGCAAATAATCACGATTTATTATATTTCTCCTAGTGATTTTGAACCTTATGAGAACCTTATAAGAATTCAATTTCTTGTAAGGTGACCTTACAAAAACCTTATAAGAAACTTAAAATTTCTTATAAGGAATGGGTCAGAAAAATTTTTAAGGTTTTTTTTTTATAAAATTTTATCACATACATTCTTATAAGAAATTTCAGTTTCTTTTAAGGTTTTTGTTAGGTCGCCTTAAGAAATTGAATTCTTATAAGGTTTTCATGAGTTTTAAAATCACTAGGGTCGCGTTGTGAAAATAATCGTTAGTGCTAGTGTAACGTATTTGCTTACGCTGTATAAGAAAATGGCACTGGTTTTTGTGCCCCGGAGTTTATCTGAATTCATCAAAAATAGTAAAAGTAAGCAGTGTTTTGATTTCGTTCTTAATTCGATTATTGTCGAAGAATTATTTTCGTAATTTTTTTCGGAAAAAAGTAGCTTGTTTTGACTGTTTTTCAGAGTGTTTTTTATGTTTCAGATATTAGAAACTTATTGACATGTTCTGAAAAGAGACAGTTTAAAAAATGTCAATGTTACGAAATGATTGAATAGGTATTTTTACTTTAACTTATTCTCTATTAAAAAAAAATTTTTATAGACAGACATCTTTTTTAAAGAAAACATAGAAATGACAGCTCTGAGTGATGATGTATTTTCGATGAATTCAGGTGAATTCCAGTGCAAAAAAAACACTGCTTTTCTCCTGCAGCGTAAGCAAATACGTTACACTAGCACTGACAATTTTTTTAACAACGCGAAATATAATTTATCGTAATTATTTGCCACATTTTCGTCCGAGAAGTGCAAAACTCAATATTAAACATACGACTGCAGACGACAAGGTGGACCCAAAATGGCGCTCGAGAATACCTACATATTTTAGTGCTCTAACATGACAGAGGTCCTAAGTTTCCCTGCTCGCCTCCGCGTACCCCGGTCTCTTGGTACCCCGGGACCAAAATCACTTTTCTATGCATGAAATTTGCGGTAAACATAGCTTTGAGTTCCGGTTAGAACGATTAACACGGTGCTTTTCCAAATGCGACTATGCTGCAGGTCCTATTTAAATGTATAGAATGACTGTGGCATACGTTCATTATGTTGATTTGCATAATTATCTTTGATAATTATTTATATCCGCCTATAAACATCAAGTTTCTAGTAAATTTATTTATTTGAACGAATGATTCTGAAAATAAAACTATCACGATCGCAGAAAAATTAAGTTAGATTTTTTCCCACGAAATTCTGTTCTAAATGTTTTATCTCAACTGAAAAATCTGAAATCTAGTGCATAAAATTGAAAAATTCGCCATCACGCATGAACACGCAGTGGATGCAAATTTAAAATATTTGAAAAATCCCACGTAAAATTATTTAAAAACGGCTTAAAGCGAACATTGTGAAATTATGTAGTATCCGAATTGACAAAATTGAAAATTTTGAAACGCAACAACTTATACGAATAAGAATTTTGTCACCATAAAACTTGAAACTATATTGACTTATTGAATAAATATATATGTTCTCATGCCCACAAACGCAAAATTAAAAATTGATATTCAAACAAATAATAAATACTCAAGCCTACTGCATTAAGCAATGAAACTTATAAAAACACTTTGATAGGCAATCATGTGATATTTCTATCATACATATTTATAAATTTAAAAAATTAAGCACCGCATTATATGAAAACGCTGAAAGAAGGTGGCAAAATATTATTCCGAGATTTTTCTTCCTTTTGTTGGAAAAGATAGTAATGAAGTTAAGAACAATATAATATATTCTGTCAAGTGGATTAGAATCTATAAAATTTCGTGACTAAAAATATTTTTCGCTGGTGCGAAATCTGGTAAGAAGGATAATCTTAGTTATGTTATAATTCAAATGATGCTTTCCCAAGCACCCCTGCGCTGATGGTCTTCCTTGAACTAATAAGGTCATTTTGCAATATGATTTCCATGTTCATTTTGCATAATCATCTCAAATAAGTGCATGGAATTCATTTTATTCATTTTTATCGTTATGGAATTTGGTCACTTCAATGAAATAATACTATCGGAAACAAAAATAGTCATTACAAAACTAGTAGTTCAAATTAAAATCTTGTATTCAACATTCTAGTACTTTTGTACAGTTACGGAGGCGAATCATATTATTAAGTATATTATTTTGTGACCAAATAATTATAACAAATAACCTAGTAGCTAGATCTAGATAGATATAATCGAATTAAATAAAATACAGCATTTCGGAGTTTCTCCTGCATATACGCCTATGCTGAAAAAATTGAATTTTAAAAAAAATTACTAGATGGTTGAATTTCGTGAATCGTACCGAATTTTTTCGTATAATTATATATTACTATCATTGGATTTAGATGTAGAATATTAGTCAACGCAAAATTCATAGAAAGTTGAATGAATGAATAAATTTATGGCTTCGATCTTCCAGCAAAGATGCTTTCATATATTTGTGCTCAGGCTTCGTTCGAAAAAATTGATCTAAAATATTACCGATTACAATTCTGAAAAAAATTATTTGGTACTAACGATTTTAAAAATCAAAACGATTCTCTATCATTAATGATTAAAATGATAGATGATATTTATAAATGATACATGTATAACATGATCTACATTATATATACATATAAATAATTAAAATAATGTAGGGATTTACAGCGATGATAATGAGATTTCTTTGTTAAGAATTATGAATAGCATCATATTTCTATTCATTTCTTGAAGCGAATTTACGCACTCATATGTAAATAGGACAGTCGGCAAAGTGACGTTTAGAAAAGGCTCCGCTCTAATCAGAACTCATAGCTATCAATAGCTATGTTTACTACTGTGCTTACCACCGATTTCATGCATAGAGAAGTGTTTTTGGGCCCGGGGTCCCAAGAGACCGGGGTACGCGGAGGCGAGCGAGAGGTACGTCCCAGCAGTTTCTCGCGGCAGGGTACGCGGAGACGAGCGGAAGAGCTGGGATTTCTGTGATGTTGCTGCCCCACTCGTGCTCCAGGCTGCGCGAACGAAACCCGGTCCCCCCATCACTGCCTCCGCCGCGTCATAAAGTGAAAGTCCGTTACGCACTTAGACCATAAAGAGCATGGACTGCTAATCGGCTATGCCTTGCCATGGTAGATACTGAATCCAAGATAACGGTGGAGTAACGCTAACGAGTGCCGCATCTACGGGTGAACGGCCCGTTGTGTCAACAGTGACGCGTACTCTTATGGTTCCAAAATTTTTTTTTTTTTACAAAAATTGTCGATAAATCATTGTTTAATTTTTGAAAAAGGTTGTTTATGAGTAAAATCATTTAAATTTAATGGAAATCTGTCAAATATATGTCAAAAACATTGCAATGTTTTCTGTCGTTATGAAGTTCATTCTGTAACTGTTGTTGTATTCACATATTCAATTTTCTATGTTTCAAGGAATATTTTGTCACGTGTTTTGAAATAGCTATTAAGAACGATAAGCATTTTGCAATAGATAATAGAAACGAACAATATATTACTCGTTTTTACAACGATTCGTTTCCCAATTTCGTAAGCTTTTAGATTTTAGTTGTAATTAAGATATCGTCAATCATATTTGGGAAAAACCCAAGTTGCCGATATTTCGGTTGTAATTTAGATATCGTCAATCATTTTGGAAAAACCCAAGTTGCCGATGTTTCAGTAGTAATTTGGATATCGTCAATCATTTTGGAAAAACCCAAGTTGCCGATTCTATGGTATATACTAAAGCGCGCCTGCTCACGTCGTAGGGTCCTTGTTTTTCGAAGTTATGTGTTCGGTTCAAATCGGTTCTTGTATCCATATAATTCTTTGAGCGAGCAAGGCTCAAATTTTGTTCAATAAAATTGAAATAAAAAGGATCAAGTAAATTATTTACTAAATTCCGAACCCTTACAAATTTAAACAATCACGGTCTCAACATAAACTGGTGTCAGAAGTGGGATAATTCCTGATAATTGCCAACGAATTGCCTATGGAACCCCTGCGGATTCCGTAATTCTTTCTCCTGGGTGCCGTGACCATTGCAGCTTTATCCTCCTGTATCCGGAACCAAAAAGGAAGGGCAACAAATACGAAGCTGAGATTCGTGATTCTTTCAAATCCACCTACTACCTCCAAAATCAACACTTTCCAAGCCACCGAGGCATCAATTTGGCAACTTTTACAAGAGTGAGCGCAAAATTATTTACTCGTTTCGAAACTCAAAATTCATAAATCAAATCCTCTAAGAGTGATCCATACTGTCTCCCAAAATCCTAACTTTCCACGAAATCATTTGTCAAAATGTCGCAAAATCCGACAAATTCAACTAACTATCAAGATGATGCAAACTCGTCTATTTCGCAAACGCAGATCGGCAATGGGAATTCAGAAAGACCTCAGTTTTCTATTGATTTCCTCATTAAACTCATAAATGAAAAGTTTGATGGCGACCGTTTCAAAATCAAAAGTTTTATCAAACAAATTGATGCCGTTTTTGAATTGGCACATTCCTCTCAAGAAAAAGCTTTGCTTCTATTTGTAAAAAGTCAAATTACGGGAAAGGCGAGAGAGCAAATTGATACACACCCAAACCTTACGACTTGGGAAGAAATTTCTGATCTTTTGATAAAATTATATTCAGACAGAAAAAATTTTGATCAATTATTAGAGGATTTACATTCAACTTGTCAGGGTCACAATGAGAATATTTCGTCATATTTTCAAAGATTTGAAAATTTATTATCCAGAATTCTGGCGACTGTCAATTGCTCTGATGTCGATGAGATTGAATCTCCTGGTCGGATCGCTATGGTGAAACAAATGACACTAAATCGGTTTGTTTACCATACCGTGCCCCAGATTTCTCAAATGTTACGATACAAAGATTTTTCAAGCATAAATGAGGCTTTCACTGCCGCATCCATTGAAGAGAAAGCATTAAAAACACGATTTTCAGTCAATCCAAAAACCATTCGAAATGCGCCATCTCAAAAGAGAACATGCGAAATTTGCCATCGGACAAATCATTCCAGCAATGAATGTTTTTTTCGAAATAAAAATAACGTCACGAAACTCAATACTCGACAGGTATTTTTTAACAGTAATTCGCATTCGGTTCAAAATAAAAATCAACAATCGGGATCCAATGCAAATCCTAATACACGTCCGAATTCACAACCAAAACAGTGCCGTTATTGCAAGAACCTCGGGCACACTATAGAAGAATGTCGCAAGAGACAATACAACAATTCGAGACGAAATGAAAATTCGAATTTTCCAAATCGAATCAAAATTCTGTTCATTTTGTTCATGATTCCGAACATGAAAAAGCAAATTTTTTCCAAACAGGATCCGAAACGGAACCACCCGATTTCGAAGAATAGAACGTGCTATTCCAAATCAGATTCAAAATTCAGAACCTACTATTTCAAAAATAATCTCAAAATCAACTCAAAATCAAAGATTACCTACCTCGAATCCGACTCAATCTTCTAGATCTACTATTTCCAATTCAATAAAAAATTCAAAATCTGCAATTCCAAAATTGATTCCAAAGTCAATTCAAAAATCTACTATTTCCAATCCAATAAAAAATTCAAAATCTGCAATTCCAAAATTGATTCCAAAGTCAATTCAAAAATCTACTATTTCCAATCCAATAAAAAATTCAAAATCTGCAATTCCAAAATTGATTCCAAAGTCAATTCAAGAATCTACTATTTTCAATTCTATAAAAAATTCAAAACCTGCCATCCCAACTTTGATTTCAAAATCAATTCAAAATGAAGAGTCTACTATCTCCAATTCAATAGGAAAACCAAAATCTGTTATCTCAGGAGTTATTCCAAAATCAATTCTCAAATTAAAACCTACTATTTCAAAACCGATTTCAAAACCTGCTGAAAATCAGGAACTTACTATTTCAAACCAAATTCAGAATTCGAACCCTACCAATCCAAAACTCAACTCAAGATTTATTCAAAATAAGGGAAGTACGATCTTGAGCTCAATCAAAAATCCGAAATCATCGATTCCAAGACCAACTTCAGAATCCATTTTAACACAGAAATCTACTAACTCAAAATCAGATTCGAAGATTAATCTAATCCCGGATTCGACACTTGCAACACCTGAATTAAATCCAACAGATATTTTTCGGAATTTTTCAAGATCAGGGATCTTTATCAATGGTCATGATCTAACGTTTGTTATGTTTGAGTCCAAGAACTCAAACTCACCAGAAAAAACTCTGAAGTTCTTAATTGATACCGGAGCCACAGCATCACTTGTAAAAAGTTCAAGCCTTCACTCTTTCGAAATTACGAATAATAAAACTACTTTGTTAAATGGCATTGTTCCCAATATGCCGCTGCAAATGATTGGAGGAACAGATTTGGCTCTAAGCATACATGGTTACGAGATCACGGTTAATTTTAAAGTAATCGATAAAACAACAAACATACCATTCGATGGTCTTATCGGGTATGATTTCTTTAATTCACAGAAAGCCAAGATTGATTTTAGTAGAAACGCATTGAAACTTGATTCTATTCCTTTCGAGATACCAATTCAAAAAAATACTGACCAGAGTTCGAACTCTTACATTACAGTGAGCGGACGTTCTGAGACAGTTATTTCTATAAATGTCATAAATCCATTAAGACTTAAACACGGGGTTGTCATTGCGCAAGAAATTAACAACGATCGATCACTTCTTGTTCCGAATTCCATTGTAAGAATATCTCCTGATAATAAGGCCCTGATAACAATACTTAATCGATCTGATGAACAAAAAACGTTTCAAAAACCATGTATGGGAATAGAGGAAATTCCTGAACAATTAGTTGCACTCCATATTAGTGGAAATAGAGATTTCAATAATAAGAATGAACGAATAAATGAATTAATCAACCATCTTCGACTCGATCACATCCACTCAAAGGAACATCGCGATATCATACTAGACTTGTGTAAAAAGTATCACGATATACTTAAATTGCCAAATGATAATCTAACTGTTTCCTCTGCTGGAGAGGCAACAATTGAACTAAAAAACGAAACACCAATTCACGTGAAATCATATCGATATCCGCAAGTTCACAAAGTCGAAGTAAAAAGGCAGATTGACGGGATGTTGAAACAAGGGATTATAACACCTTCCACAAGTCCATGGTCAAGTCCCTTATGGGTCGTCCCTAAAAAGCTTGATGCATCTGGGGAACAGAAATGGAGAATTGTAATCGATTATCGGCGACTAAACGAGCAAACGGTGGGTGACGCATACCCTTTGCCCAACATCGAAGAAATCATAGATCAATTGGGCAATGCGGAGTATTTCACCTTACTTGATCTCGATAGTGGCTTCTATCAGATTTTAATGTCCCGTAAAGATGCACCAAACACAGCCTTCACGACTCCAGATGGGCATTACCAATTTAAACGCATGCTCTTTGGACTGAAAAATGCCCCTTCCATTTTTCAAAGGGTTATGAATAACGTTCTAAGCGGGCTCACAAGTAAACAATGTTTCGTATACCTAGACGACATTGTTGTTTACGGCTCAAATATATCTGATCACGTTGTAAAATTGACCGAAGTTTTCAATAGATTGCGAGATTACAATCTCAAGCTACAAGTTCACAAATGTAAATTCCTGAAAGACTCTTGCCATTACTTAGGTCACGTAATATCAAAAGAAGGAATACGCCCGAATCCATCGAAAATCGAGTCAATAAAACGAATTCCAAGTCCAAAAAATCCCAAAGAAATAAAGATGTTTCTAGGTATGGTAGGATATTATAGAAAATTTATTCAGAACTTCTCGTCGATTGCAAAACCCTTGACCTTGCTTTTGAAGAAGGAAACAAGATTTCAATGGGGGAATGATCAAGAAAAAGCGTTTCAGACTTTGAAAAACATAATAAGTAACGAACCTCTGTTGTAATATCCAGACTTCGATTGCAAATTTTCCCTTACAACCGATGCCTCTAACATAGGAATAGGCGGGGTACTATCTCAAATTAAAAATGGAAAAGATTTGCCTATAGCTTATTATTCTCGTACCTTACAAAAAGCAGAACAGAATTACTCAACAACAGAAAAAGAATTGCTTGCGATAATCCAATCTGTCAGTCACTTTCGACCTTATCTGTACGGCAGGGAATTTGATATCTATACTGACCATAGGCCCTTGCAATGGCTGTTTAACTGCAAGGATCCATCGTCAAGATTGGTTCGCTGGAGATAAAAGTTAAGTGAATATCAATTCTCGATCAAATACAAACCTGGTAGAATTAATTCAAATTCCGATGGATTGTCCCGACTTTTCCCTACAGAAGAAAATATAAAATTAGAGAACATAAATTTCACACAGGACACAGATTCAAAATTTCAAGATTATGTAAAGTATTATTATTCCAACCGAGATAACATCATATACGAAAAAGAGAACAATAATATATCTCGAATTCAAGGCAACATTATCTTATTCTGGTCTCAAGATCTTGACAAAAATAATCCTTACTCTGATTATATCCGAACACACTTCGATTCAGAGAAAATTTCTCCTCACGCAAAAGGCATTTGTAAACTTGCTAATAACAAACAAATTATTTTCCTGCTTTTCGTCAAAAATTTACATAATGAAAAAATAGAATATCGCAATTTATTCGAAACTCTGCTCATTTTAAAGAAAATGATACGTAAAGAAGAATTCAAGATTTCAATGCCAACGGAAAATTCGAATATCAAGCCTAATCAATTCAATTTTATGTTAAAGTTCATATTTCCTAACAACAAGATAAAAATTTTAGACATTGAAAAAAAAATAATACCCAAGGACAAAAACGAGATTCAGAAGATTTTAGAAGAATGTCATTCGAGTAAACTTTCTGGTCACACTGGATTCAATAAAACATACTTAAAGATAAGAGATCAATACTCCTGGCCCACCATGAAAACCGATATTCGGAAATATATTAGAAATTGCCATTCTTGCCAAGTGAACAAGACCAATTTCAAACCCACAAGGCAACCAATGGAGGTCACAACAACGGCTCAAAGTCCATTTGAACGCCTCGCGATAGATATAGTTGGTCCATTACCCATAACAGAACATGGAAATAGATTTGTGTTAACAGCTCAAGATGACCTTACCAAATATTCATTTGCTTATCCTCTACAAAATCACGAAGCTAGAACCGTCGCTGAAACCTTAGTTCACATTTTCACATCTTTTGGCATTGCGAAAACCTTTCTTACTGATCAAGGAACCGATTTTTTGTCCCAACTTATAAAGGAAATAAGTAAAATTTTTCAAACTAAACACCTTTCTACTACTCCGTATCACCCACAAACCAATGGAGCATTAGAAAGATCTCACTTGACCTTGAAAGACTATCTAAAACATTACATAGGAATTGGACAGGATGACTGGGATGAATTTCTCAAGTTTTCCATGTTTAGTTATAATACTTCCATTCACACAGCAACAAAATTTTCACCATACGAATTGTTATTTGGAAGAAGACCTTGCTTACCTTCCTCAATAACACGAGAACCAGATTTCCGCTACACCTATGATGATTATTTAGATTCGATGAATTGATAGTCGATGAATTCAATCAATTTCAATCCAATCTGAAGAATTTCAAAGAATTTATCAGAAATGATGATGCCAAAATTCACAAAAACAGAAGGGCTAGAGGTCTTATCAATGGCGTCTCTTATTTCCTTAACTGGGCCTTTGGCGTACCAGATGCTGACGATGCAGAGTATTACACTGATAGCATTGAAACACTTGTCAATTCCAATCAACAGACTCAAACTCTTTTGAAATCACAGATCCAAATTATTTCAAGCACAGTAAAGAACTTAAACGATTCATTTTCTTCTTTAAAATTCCAGAAAAAATTGATGAATAAAAATATTGAGAAAATTAACACCTTTTTAACTATTACAGAGAATGCTGTTGTAAAATTAGAAATAGAAGTTGTCGCCAACGAACATTTCATTATGTTGAGATCTCTAATTAATAAATTATCTGGCCAATGTACCAATTATATCAATGCAATCGATCTCGGTAGAAGTGGCATGATTTCGAGTATTGTCATCACTCTAGGGATCATGTTTAATGAACTGCAAAAATATCAAGGTGAATTTTCATTGCTGGTTGAACCGGAAAACGAGAATATTAAATTGCTATATGAGATTGCAGATATTCATTTATTATATTCAAAGAATGCGTCATTTTCGCTATCAGATTTCCGTTAATCGAAAAAACTAAATTTGATCTTTACCGTATGTTCCCTTTACCTATGCAACATAAAAAAAATTCAGATTTCTACTCCTATGTGAAACCAAAATCCGATTTCCTGATTGTATCCCAAGCAAAAACCCAATTCTCACTCATGGAAGATTTGTCGAGTTGCGAGGAGTACAAACGAGGACAGTATTTTTGCCTCAAAGTCAATACTTTGACTTCAACCATCAAAGATAATTGCGAGTTCTCTATCATGCAAATAACGAGAATTCCTGATGATTGCGAAACTACGACTATCAAAGCAAAAATGGAATCCTGGACCAACGTTGATGGAAATCATTGGATCTACGTGTTACAACAACCGACCAGTCTTACTTGCATCTGCAAGCTAAATACCGATGAAAAAATACTTGATGTGCCACTCACTGGATCCGGCATGATAAGTTTGAATGAACATTGCAGAGGGTATACAAATCTATTTCTATTAAAACCCTCGAGATTCGATGTTGTAAATATTTCGTATTTTGTTCCACAAGCCAGTAGCGTTATAGAAGATGATTGTTGTATTAAATATGCGAAAAATGTGAAACAATTTAAGTTACTTAAACCGTTACATCTTACTAATTTAAATACGGCAGATTTGAAATACGCAGAGAAGAAGTTATCCGAAATTGACGAAGAAATAACGAGAGATTTGAAAACACCTTTTATCGTAAGGCATATTAGTTGGATAAGTATAACAATCGGCATTGTTGTTGCGGCTATTGTACTTTGTTTTCTATATAAATGCGGTTGCTTGAAATAATTAAATTGTATAACGAGAAATAAGAGCAGTAGAAATGAGAACGAAAACAGAACGAACATAATCAAGAACTTTGTCAATTGTTGTTTCGAGCCTAAACATCGAACTAGAGATTCTCCGAAAGAAATGACTGTTTTTCACAAATACGATCCAATGTTTCGAGAGCAGAATGAAGTTGAAAACGATGATTGTACCAATGAAATTTACCATGCTCCTTCTATCTCAGGTAGAATAAACGAAGTACCAAAAAATGTAACATCGAGAAAATATTTGCGACGAACTCCCATCTGAATATTGAAGGAATTTTTGTAAAGGAAATTGAAACCGATGTTTCAATTCTCCTAAGGGGGGAGGAATGTTGTATTCACATATTCAATTTTCTATGTTTCAAGGAATATTTTGTCACGTGTTTTGAAATAGCTATTAAGAACGATAAGCATTTTGCAATAGATAATAGAAACGAACAATATATTACTCGTTTTTACAACGATTCGTTTCCCAATTTCGTAAGCTTTTGGATTTTAGTTGTAATTTAGATATCGTCAATCATATTTGGGAAAAACCCAAGTTGCCGATATTTCGGTTGTAATTTAGATATCGTCAATCATTTTGGAAAAACCCAAGTTGCCGATGTTTCAGTAGTAATTTGGATATCGTCAATCATTTTGGAAAAACCCAAGTTGCCGATTCTATGGTATATACTAAAGCGCGCCTGCTCACGTCGTAGGGTCCTTGTTTTTCGAAGTTATGTGTTCGGTTCAAATCGGTTCTTGTATCCATATAATTCTTTGAGCGTGCAAGGCTCAAATTTTGTTCAATAATATTGAAATAAAAAGGATCAAGTAAATTATTTACTAAATTCCGAACCGTTACAAATTTAAACAATCACGGTCTTAACACTGTATAGAGATTTTTTATGATATTTTAAAAGTAAACTAATAATATATTATACGACACACCTAATATGTAACGGATCCCAATATAATCAATAATGTTAACAAACTTACGTAAAATTTCGAGTAAGGCGATAATGGGTTAAATAAATATATGGTAATTAAGTCGTATGTCAGTTTTATTTATAAAATAGGTATTATAAATACCTGGAAATTATCGTCGTACAAAATCGAATTGGTTTTTAAAAAGAACTAACTTAGTATGTATGCGATGCACATATTTTGCAAAAAAAAAAAAACATTTTTTTAAATATTTTGCAAAAAAAAAACATTTTTTTTTAGCTGTTTTTAGGAAAATCTCTGACACTCAATAAGTAAAAATGTATTAATCAATATCGATCATTCGTTCGTAATAAGAATTCCGAGGCACAAGTTACAAAATGCACATATGAAAATGTAAAATAGGTGGTTATTTACACTAAAAACATTACCTGTGGCAGGAAATCGTTCCATCCACGTTTTCGATGACGCCACAAATGACGCAGTTTTTTTTAAGCGTCTTTTTCATTGTCTATTTTCACTTAACACTCGAGATAAAAGTTGAAAACATTTTTTGATTTATTCATTCGCGTTTTACGATCAGTTTCACGATTTCTATACCGAAAACAACAATCGAATATTGTCAAATACACGTCAGCTGTAGTGGCTGGAAAACGATGAAAGTCAAGGAATCAATCAGAACCGTCAAGATAATCTAGATAATAGCGTTACTCCAATTTCATCTTTGCTTCACTTTTCGGAGCTGGTTAGCAGTCCATGCTCTTTATGGTCTAAGGTTACGCACGACACGAAGCTGCCCGGGGCTTCCCGATATCAGTCGAACGGCTCGTGTGCTTATGATTATTTTACTGAAAAATTTTCTCGGAATTCTGGTCCGACGAAAATTTCTTAGCCAAGTAGCTCAGAGACATAGGTGTCTCTCTCGCTCCCCGCCTTAGGCGTACGTGTTTGAGGGAGTGAGGGATAGATATCACGCGTCTATTTACACACGGCCAGTTTCGACCTTTTACCGTTAACTATAGGTAAAAGGGATCTGCGATTAACGACGGTCGAAACACGTCCATGTTTCAAAATTTTTTTTTTCTTCCTCGTGATAGTCTCGTAAGCAAATGAATAATTGGTTGTCCTGGTGAATAGTACCAGGTGAAACCGACAGTAGGATATCAATATTTTTTGTAAAATAGCTTTGTCATGTTTCACCCGACAACCTTTTTTACTTTTTTGAAGTTTTTTTCATGAGGATATCAATATTTTTTGTAATATTGTCGAATTTTATGCTATTTATATTTGCTATAATCATTAATTATTATATGAATACTCAAAATGACGCATAAAAAAACTTGATGAACCCTATCGGATCTTCTGCAACCGAGCTCAATTGCGTGTGGTTGCAGAAGATCTGATAGGGTATTCAAAACTTTCCAATAATTATTTTTGTCTCTCACACATTAAAAAGGAGCGTATTTAAACACGTTCCAACATACACAAATGAAGTATTTCAGACCAACACGCAGGCTGTCGACGAATGACAGTTGGCAGGGAGAGAGGGGTTCTTTTTAGCCCGCCGAGTTGAACCCGGCGGGTTAAATAGACCCCCCCCCCTTGCCCCTGCCGTCTGTCATTTTCTCCAGTCTCCGTGTTAACCTTCCATACTTCGTTTGTTATGTCGAAACAGGTTTTATACGCTCATTTGTACTGTTTTCGAGGAAAAAAATATCGTTTGGACTTCGGAGCAATAACATGTTTTGTAACATGCAATGTGTGATTGCCGCATTCGCTTCGCTCAAGCAGGCGGCCAACCTCATACTCGTTCTAAATCGGCTATTTTTGCCGCTAGCTACACAATATACTATTATAACAAGACATTTTTACACATAAAATTAAAATTTTTTGATATAATTTCAATTTAATTTTTATTTTTAATTACGTTGAAATTTTTACATTGAAATCTGTTTCATATAATAACCGTTTAAATTTTAGTAACAGTAAATTTAATTTACAAAATGAATAATGATTTTCTCTGTTTTTTTCCAACTTGATGTCAATTTTTTAAAAATTTTATTTAATGTTTGCTATTATTAATCTATTTTTTATCTTCAATTATTTATCTAGTTTAATTTTTTATTGTTATTGATTTACTTACAACAGTTGTGGGCACAGTTTAATATTGTTCTACTTTTATTGTTTACTGTTATTTATGAATATATTAATGATTTACTTACTGTTATTCATTTTTATATAAATTTATTTGACTACAGCTCATTTACTATTCATTATATCATTTATATATATTTATAGGTCTGGTTTGATATTGTTCTATCATTTATACGTGTCTGTTTACAATTTATTTATTAATTTTTTTACTATTATTCATTTATCTTGTTCTATGATTTATTATTATTTCCCTTAAATATTAACTGTTATTTATTAAGGTATATATATTTTTTTTACTATTTCTTCTTCATTTATTTATTCACAATTTATTATATATTATACTAGGGGGGCTTTACCCTCCTGCGCGCTTCGCGCGCCAACCCCCATTTAGTATTAGTTTCATGTTGATTTTATTTAGCAAAAATTTTTTTAATGAAGTAACAATATTTATTGTATATTTTTGAGTTTAATAAATAGATATAAATAAGTAATAAAATATAACATAGGCTAAATTTTTGTCAAGTATTAGCCAAATCGTGTCAGTCGATCCTCCTACCCTCCTTCCCGTGCCATCATTCCCCTTCCATCCTTCCCTTCCCATCCTCCCCTCTACTCCTTCCCCCTCATTCCTCGAATTCCCCTCCCCGAACCCCTAATTCCCCTACCCTCCCACCCCTCGACGCTTTTCCCTCCCACCATTCCTCCTCCTTTCCCATCCTGCACACTCCTATCCCTTCCCTCCTTCCCTTCCCATCCCTCCCTTCCTCCCCTCCCCCCATCCTTCCTCCTCTGCTACTTCCCCCTCCTCTCCCTCCTGCAATTCACATCCATCTTTTTCCTTCCACTCTACTTCTCGCATCCCCCTTTCCCTCTCCCTTCCCCTTCCCTGACGCTTCCACTTGCTGGAGGAACGGTTTCCATGGCAAAATGGATGGATCTTAGAGGGGTAGGGGAAACAGAGGATGAGAGAGAAGGATAAGGATGTTAGAGAGAAAGAAGGGAAAAGGAAAGGAGAAAGATAGAACAGGATGGAAGGAAGTAGAATTTAAATAAACAGCGGGAGCAGCATTATAAACGGCGGGGGCGGCAATAGCAACGGTTTCTATGGCAAGTGGCAGGCTCGGGGTAGGGGAGGGCAGAAAAAAAAGGAGGATGGGAGAAGAAAAGTGGAGGGAAGAAGATAGATGTGAAGGATAGGAGGGAGAGGAGGGGGAAGTAGTAGAGGAGAAAGGATGGTATATGAGAGGTATGGGAGGAGAAGGAGGGAAGGGATAGGAGGAGGAGTGATTGGGGGATGGGAGGAAGGGAGGGATGGGAGTTAATGCAGATATATCTATATATACAACTTCTCTCCCAAACTGAACGGAGGAATGAATTCACGGAGTTTTGAGATCTCGGTGTTCCTTGCCCACGCTGTTCCGAGGCAACGAGGGGGGGGGGGGCGGATCTGGGCGTTGACATTTCTGGTAAACAAGAGAACGCGCTTTAAATGAATCGTGACGTTGATAAATCGATATTCTGGCAAGCCGATGATTTGAATGTTCGGTAATTTAGTGATTCGAAATATTGAATTTTAGGTGTTTTGATACTTCGGATTTTTAATCATTCGGAAGTATGATAAATCGGGAATTTTCAGAATCAGCAAAATGCGGGTTCGGTCAAATGACGATTCGTAGAACTGACTAAAAGGTTAATTGAGGAAACGGAAAAAAACAAAATCGGCCAATTTCGCCGTTCCGAAAAATCGGAATTACATTTTTGCAGAAAAACGACAACCCGGTATGTTGTTGAAACGAAATGAAAAACTGTCGGTGAATTGAATTTTCGGCGCTTTAATTCATCGGCTCTATGAATATTCGGTTAAGCGCGATCGCGGCAGTATAAAGAATCAGGGGAATCGTTTTTCGGAGCAACGTGGGTTCGTAGTACTTTTTCACTGTCTTTTGCATTTCCGGAGTTTCGTGATTCGGACATATGACAAGTACGGTGTTTTAGAAATTCGGAGTGATGAGTGTATCCCTTAACGAATAGGTCACAATTGTAGATTTCAGTGTAAGTTTCAGACTATTTTGTAAAGTGACGTTAATTTAGCTTGCTACTTTTTTAACATTTAGAAAAACAGAACAGTTATTGAAACTTAATCAAATTTTTGACGTTTTTGCTTCTGGTATGATGTGTGTGTGTGTGTGTAAGTGGAGCGGAACACTAGCTCTTTTTGTATTATATATGCATCACTCTACATGAGTAGTGTAGTGTATGATATAGTATAAATTGGCTTGGTTTATTGATTCAGTATGTTGACGGTTCGATTTACAAATTTAATAATATAATTTTCGATCTTAGTTCAAGTAATAAACTGCTACGTACAATATCAATGTTTGCATTTTTTCTTCTCTTTTTTTTTAGTTAAAAATGGATCTCCCATGATATGCATGAATAGACCTTAGTTTTACAATATTAATCTCAAAACGAGGAATTCCAGAAAAAAAATCAAATGAAACTGACATTTTGTGCAAGATATGTTCATTAGTTATGTATATAAATATGCATATGCATTTTCATTATCAATCAATATATTTCAGATACTCACGAATTAAATCATTTGAATACGTTTAAACAAAGATAGTAATTTTGACTGATTTACTAATTTATAGGTATCAGTATCAAATTTCCTATTTTTTTTTTAACATCAAATTAGTTGAAACAATATTACAATTAAAAGACTGGCATACTAAACTTATTAATTTTATTCGGACATACTTAAACTCAAAGGTATTAACATAGATATTGTAATATTCTGGATATTGATGATATACCATAATGTACGCATTCTTAGGATTGATAACATGTTTCTACTATAAGACTATTTGTATTTGTTTCCCATTGAAAGTAACATAATGATTCTTCTATAGTCATGTGAACTCTTTCTGTTCCTGTTTAATCCTAGTTTTAAGCGTATTCTGTAATTTTGAAACATCACGATGCAAACTCGGCACAAAGTATCAATTAATTAATTGTGCTGCAAGTGAGAATGACTACATAATTTGATGTCATGAATGTTATTGCAATTTCACAAATTTAGTGCTTTCTTGTATGGTTATCTATTTCCAAAATTTATGATGGATACGTGACTGTTTAACTAAAATATCTGAATGAAATCTCTAACAGAAAATAATCTGATAATTTGCTAATACATACGTTGGAAAAACTCAAGTTTATTTGGAACTCAACGTACTCTGTGAAGTTCTTTTATATAATACAATATCAGTAGGAGTGCAGTGTGTGTATAATTACACAGTTAGCGTGAGAAACACTGAACAATTGTTATTATAATAATTTTACTGCTAATAGAAATTGTGTTCCACAAAGGTATACTTCAAAATACAACATTGCTTGGTTTCAGAAAAATGTAATTTGTTACGTGATAAGAAACATTATTACACAATGCTATTAAATCGATTGTAACTCATACAGAAATAAAACTAAGATTATTTTAAATGTGTTAGGACTGCCATAAATGCTATGTAGAATGGACAACTGATTCAGTTTGATTTGTTATAACTTTAGAAGCAAATTTATGAAACTGATTGAATAAAAAAGATTATCTTTTCAACTGCTAGACAAGTTTGAAACATTTTGAAAATGAATTTGTTCCTCTCCGTCTTAAAAATAAATTATTTTCTTGATTCCCATTATAAGTATGCTGTCGTAAACGAAATATTCAGAAAATACGTTAGCTGCTGTTGAACGAATTCAATTTTATTAGTAGCCTTGTTGACACTAAAATGTTCCCCATATTGTACTTTATTATTAGAGAAATCAATGTATATAATAGACTGAAAATTATAGGGATAATTAAAATTCTGAGGTCTATGTAAATATAATTTTTCTACAAATTTATAGGAATGAGAAAATTGATTAAACCTCCGATCTTGGAGCATGAAATTTTGAAAATCTACATAGAAATCATTGAAAATATGAGCAATCTAGAAGAATACTAGATAATTCTACGAAATTTTACGAATGCTGGAAATAAAGGTAAATTAAAAGTGCTGCTATTGAATATAGATCGTATAATTTTCTCAAGAGTTTGTGAAAATGATAGAAATTTATGAAACCTCCAATCCTGTATTATATAGTTTTTTAAATGTACTTAAAAAATCATAAATGCTGGAAGATACGATAAAAAAATAATTTCTTAAATACTCAATTCTATAAAAATATTCTGTCTTACAAATGTACGGGAAAAATGATAATCTTAAAAACTTCCGAACCTAGAGTATTCACACCCCCGCCACCTCCCTCCACTCACCACACACCTTGCCAATGAAAAGCGGGCCGTTGCTTTTATGTGCCAACGAATTTATTTTTTCTCTAATAAACCGTTTTTATCTTCTCTCATAAAACTTTCATTCAAAATCACCCATTTGAAAGTTGTGATATCTAACCATTCGTCGATTATTAAATAAACAATACACAAACGAAAATTGTGATATCTACGTCATGTCGATCTACATTCGTAATATTAATTTCTTTCCTTAAAAAAAAATTACCTTTCAACAAAAAGTTGACTAAAATATAAGTATTATACGAGCAAATGATTATTTTATGTTCTAAGGCAAGCGACGCCGACAGCCCGCTTCGAATACTGCTTTATAACGGCCTTGCCAATTGATTATGATCATTTTTACTTGACGGGAATGTATATTTAATCATTAGTATATAGGCAAAGCGGGTCCGCCACCGACACCTAAGCCCATCACGTGACCCCCCAACCCGCTTCCCCTTCCATCCCCCGCCCCGCCCCTAGGCCCCGCCCCCTACACTCTGATTATTCCAACCCGACAACAAGCCCCGCCCCCTACACTCTGATTAGTCCAATCCCTCTCCCGGGCCAAGGCCCCTGCGCCCTGATTAGTCCACCCCTCCCTGCGTGTTTTCGGGAATTTTCCACAAGTTTTCCAAATTTTTCCGGAATTTCCCTAGATTTTCCATATTTTTTCGAATACTCCCTTGATAATTGTCATTTTTTGTATTATTTTTTGAGTTCACAAATTTTTTTTTTTTCGATTTCAGCCATGCTCAGACAGTCTAGGAGTACTTCCAGACAATCTCTACTACGCCACTGATTATGATCCCCAAGAAGAGGAAAAATACCTCATATATTATGATGTAAATAACCTTCATGGGTGAGCCATGACACAATGCTTGCAACACGCTGGATTTGAGTGGGTTGAAAATTTTTAACAAGATTTTCCGTGGGATGTTGCTGATGATGCCGGAGAAGTGGATCTCGAGTATCCACCAGAAATTCATGATTCTCACAATGACTTACCGTTTTGCGCATAGCACAAAACACCACCCGGTTCGAAATGTAAAAAGCTCTTAACAACCCTTGAACCGAAAAAGAGATACGTCATTCATTATAGAAATTTGAGACAAGCACTGCGCCATGGTCTGGTTTTGCATTGCATTCATAGGATATTGAAATTTAAGCGATCTCCGTGGTTGAAATCCTACATTGATTTAAACAGTAAAATGCGTAAAAATGCAAAAAATGAATTTGAAAAAAATCTTTGTAAATTGATGACCAATGCAGTATACGGAAAAACCATGGAAAATGTAAGAAAACGTGTAGATATAAAACTTGTTATGCAATGGTTGGGTCGATATGGCGCAAAAGCCTTGATTTCGAAACCGAATTTCAACTCTTGTACAATTTTCGATGAGAATTTAGTCGCCATTAAATTAGCACGCGTCGAGGTAACAATGAACAAACCCATTTATATAGTCATTGTCGGAAACGTTCTCATCTATCAGGGTGCTGTGGAACGCTTCTTGGTGCGGTCGCTCGGTCGCCTCCAATTTTTCCCAAGAGTCCAGGTACTCATAGGGAAACACTCTTTTCTTCATGAGGAGTTTTAATAGTTCGTCCTCGAGATGCGAGTATGCTCGATGGATGATGGTTTTTTTATCGTCCTCATAGTACGACGCAAGTTTATCCAGCGGTGACGCCATGAACCTGAACGAATCAATGAATCGCAGAGATATCTTGCTGTCCTCGATATGTTTGGTGAAGGAGACGTATCTTTCCATTGTCTGTGGAATTAGGGTGATGCGTCCCTCGATACAGTTGGCGATTTGTTTGACTACAAGATCGCTGCCATATCCGCTTAGATTGTGAAATATGACCTGAAACAAAAAAAACCACAATTGTTACCTTTGAATCCTTGTTGCATGAGATGTATTTTCTAACAATAATAATAATAATCAAAATAGTAATAATTTTTTTTAAATATCAATAGTATGATCAACCAAAGTTACAATGCTCATAGATATCTTTTTTCCAAGTTTTATTAGAAAAATATAATGACATAAAATCTTACCGCAATAGTGAGTACATCCTGGTATAGGAGATTGCAGTTTTGATCAGCCGCGTCTCGAAACTTGCCCGTAAGATGACAGTGGTCACTCACTCTGATTTGACCTTTTAGAGCGGTCTTGCAGATGTGGCAGTTGGCAGCTTTTCGAAACATCTCCTTCTCTGCCGGGGTGAGGGGCTCAATGGGTTTGGGGTTCTTCATCTTCTCCTGGACTTTTTTTGTGAGTTTTACCTACTCATCGGAGAACCACTGCGCGGGATCCTGGCCTCGATAGCTCGCGTAGCGAGATTGTCCTTCATCGAAGCTACATTGGACATAGTAGCCAACGCTACAGGCCTCGTGAACTTGCATGACTCGAGTGTTTTTCTCTTTGTCAGGAACTCCTTTCTTGAATAAACATCCAAAATCCGCGTAAACGACGTATGGAACTTTAATATTGTTTTGATGATTGTTAAATGTGAGAATATTTTTGTTAGGAACAGGCAAATTAACTCTATATGTACTCACTTCTTTACAATCAATTTCGTGAGAGATGAGTTTTTCTTTAGAGCGGAAGTAATGTAAGCACCGGTCACAAATTTAATGTTTAATATTGATTTTAGTAAGTTGATTGTTCACAAGTCGAGAAAGATCTTTAATCCAGACATAATGGTAGCGGAGGGGTTCACTCTCATCATCTTCATTATAATGATTTTGTATGAGAAGTAAATTTATATGCTTGTCCTGTTTTTCTCTAGTAATATGGATAGGAGCGACTGGAAAATCTTTGTTTTTTTAAAGACTGTAGATATATATGGAAATATTGTTCTGTTTTTCGAATAAAGGAGCCTTCTTTGGCATAACAGGAAACGTAATTCCTCCAAAGTTTAGTTCTCCATCATATTTTTTGTAATATGAAAGGCATCCTGGGTTTTTCACATTCCTTTCCACAGGATGTAATGCAGATAAAACGGACCATTTAAAACACTCATCGTCAAAATTTTGAATATTTACGCATGCCTGCTTTTGTTTTATTGATCCTGGTAGCTCGATGAAGGAACTTGCTCGCATAGGATTGTATTTGTTAATATGCACACCGAGACTCACGATCCGACGCAGCGTCTATCCGAATCCTTGGTGTTGAAACTCTTCGATCTTTCTCAACAAGTGATCCCTGACGTTGGTGTCGAACCAGGTGTTGAGATCCGTTGTTTGAGTGATGCTGACGCTGCGAGTTTCAAAGTTTTTCAACTCTACGACCTCTTCATCGTTCTTCAGAATGCTAAATTCTCCATCCAGAGAAGTGTAGACATTCAAAGCATTTTTTATCTTCAGGCTTTCTTCCACTTTGATAACGACAATTTCTCAGGCTTCCAACAAAAACCTGGTAATGTCCAGGTGGCGTAAGTTGATTACGACTCTCGTGCGGATGTGCGTCTTGAAGGCACTGTTGAGATCTTCCCATTTCACGCCATTTTGTGATCCAGCTCCAATCACAAGTGAACCGCGCAACTGGATTATGTAACTGCGTAGTCGTTGGATGGCACGCACACATTGAATTTTTAGTGCACTCGAGCTATTCGCACTCAATTCACGCAATTCATCGATGTGTGCTATAGCGTCATTGTTCAACACCGTAGGATCAACAGCACCACTCCGAGTCAAAAGTCGTTTTTGCGCGTTAATCACCTTGTACGCGGCCTTGAGTTTCGATTTTGCCTTTTTTCGAAAATTAAATGTCACTTTGTTCTCTAAAGTTCGACACCTTGATAGCCCTGTTGGTCGACTGACGCTTCCGCTCGAGAACGTCGTATTTATAGATAGTGATGACGCTGCGATCGCGTGCTGTTGCTATGTGCGCTCAAGGTTGGTACTGTTTCCATGGCAACTCATGATGAAGGTTGTCGAACCTGCGCACTATCGTCACGCACTGTTGTCACGTCTATCATCACGCACTGTCTTAAAATTTCCTTTAAATAACCCCGTACACTTAAAATCTTTCCAAGTTATCGTTCAACGATGCGATAATTATTGAGTGACTCGCGATCATGTCAAAAATGTGACTGACTGATCATCAAATGACTACTACGCAGAGTTCAAAACAGGATACTCAGATTACAATTGCGCTGAAAGTGTAAACAAAAGTATCAAATGACAACTGCGCAACAAAAAAAATATCATGATCATATTACATCTAGGACCGGAAGTCTTTTTGTAAACAAAGATAATAAGAGTCATAAATTTGACGCGTTCAAAGAATGCCGACTTGTAAATAAATGATTACAGTGCTGGAAATTGGTAGCAAGATTAAATTACATAAACAAAGATTTAGATTACATTTACGCAGCAATTTTTTCATACGAACATTTAGATCTATATTTAGCTATGATCAAATTACATTTAAACAGAGAAACCTAACTCTGTAAACAAATGGAGCAAATCTTATCTTGGTGTCATATTTTTAAAAGTTTTATAACATAAATAATTGAATGAAATTGGCTTATGTTCGAATTACATTTACAAAGAGAAATCCAACTCTATAAACAAATGAAGCAAAGTATATCTTGGTATCTTGGTATGTAGAAAAATCCCTGTTTTACCGACCAGTGTCATCTTGGTTTTCAACCACCATTTTGTTTTCTAACTGCCATTTCGTTTAAGGATATTGTTATGGGGGAAAATCTAGTGCAAAAATCTAGGGAAAATCCAGGAAAATTCCGAAAAATTTGCGGAAAATGACGGAAAATTCAGGGAAATTTGAGGTGAATTCGCGGGAAATCGAGGAAAACTCCGGAAAATCTAGGAAAATTTCGAAAAAAATATGGAAAATCTAGGGAAATTTCGGAAAAACATGGAAAACTTGTGGGAAATTCCCGAAAACACGCGGGGAGAGATGAACCAATCAGGGTGCAGGGGTTGTAGCCCGGGAGAGGGATTGGACTAATCAGAGTGTAGGGGGCGCGGCCTAGGGGCGGGGGAGGGGAGGGAAACGGGCGGGGGGGTCGCGTGATGGGCGGAGGAGTGGGGGGGGGGCGGACCCGCTTTGCCTATCTACTATCATTTTCACTGTGATACGTGCTAGTAGCAAGCAATGTCGAGAAATTCATTAATGAATATCTACAGATACTTTGAAGTTGAATTTGACATCTTAGACAGGTAATCAGAGATTAAACCTTAAACTGACCAAATAATCTTCAATTTCTCTCATTGGAATGTCTTACGACTGTTCGCGCTGTGCTTCTTTTTGCCGAAAATTTTGTGTATGTTTTAGGAAATCATTCAAGAAAAATGGAGAATAATGGTAGCTCTTAGAAGAACTTGGATAATTATTATTCAATATGAGAATTGTTTGAATGAAAAGCACCTACGTTGTTCTGGAAAATTCTATGATAAAAAAAATTGTTTAATGCTTTTTGCCCTATCACCTGTATCGACAATCTAACACTCCTAGCAATGAATTTTTCTTTTTGCCAGTAAAGCAAGCATAGAAATGATAACATTGTCTCTTTTGAATCAAAATCTTTCAATCGGGTATTTCATTTCAATGAATAAGATTTTTTTCTAGTTCAAATATGTGATGATAATTTTATTCAAATGAAATACACTTCTTTTAGTGCATTCATGTCGCTGGAAGTTTTAGAATCTTGAGTCCACGTTTTGCTGATAATTGGAATTATGAACAAAATTATGTTACAAATTATAAATAAAATGTTGTATAGCGGGTTTTGGCAAATTCATAGTGATATATTATAAGCGCATTCAGAGTGCAATTGATGGTCAAAAAATATGACTAACCAGCTTATTGCCAACCTTATCAAAGTCTTACGTATATGAATTTGAATCCTTTCAAGGCAATGTAATAAAAATCTTTTAACGATTTTTAGATCCGTATGAAATGAACGTATGAAAAATTTTGGGAATAAATTATTAATATGTTTTTAAAGGTAGCATTATAAATATTCAAATACCTTTTGATATTCAGATCGCTGTATGGTTCTATTAAAGATCGCTGTCATAAAGGTACATGCAGTTTTTACCTGAAGTATTAAGTAAGGTAAAAGTTTCAAAAATCCTAAGAAAATAGTATAATAAATGCAAGGAAACAAGTTCAAGCGTTTTATTCAGTTCACCCGAAAAAATTACTTTTCAAACCATAAAATTTTCCCAAAAAATTTCATTTCACTAGACTCACACATTAAATTGAAAAAATAATTTAAAGTAAAAAATTTAACACTATTACACAGTAAAATGCTAAAAAACACTTATACAAATCCTTCAATTCTTTCGAACGTTTTATTCATGTAACACATTCGCATTTACGCGTCATCACAGTGAAAAATGATTAACAATACATTATCGTCAAGAAAAAAGATCATAATCAATTGGCAAGGCCGTTATAAAGCAGTATTTGAAGCGAGCTGTCGGCGTCGCTTGCCTTTGAACATAAAATAATCAGTTGCTGGTATAATACTAATTTTTCAGTCAACTTTTTGTTAGAAGGTAATTTTTTCGGAGAAAAGAAATTATTATTACAAATGTAGATCGACACGACGTTGTGAATATCATAACTTTCGATTATGTATTGTTTATTTAATAATCGACGAATGGTTAGATATCACAAGTTTCATATGAGTGATTTTGAATGAAAGTTTTATGAGAGAAGAGAAAAACAGTTTATTAGAGAAAAAATAGATCCGTTGGCACATAAAAGCGACGGCCCGCCTTTACATCGGCAAGGTGTGTGGTGAGTAGAGGGAGGTGGCGGGGGAAATCACTTCTTTTGCTGTGTCAACTAAGGAAACTTTCATACCGCCGAAAGGTTGAAATCTGTATTTACACCGAAAGTAAATAATTCGTTAGATGAATAGTATTGATTGTAATAATATTATTTTGTGATAAATATGAGAGACAAATGTGGTATAGAACGAAGAAAGTTACCTTACAGCACCTGATGGGTTTGAAAATAGAAAGTACCTATGATTTCTACAAGCAACTTTACTTTAAAGCTCAAATTTTTGTGCAGTGCAATAATTTTACAATTTCGAGGGTAGGTTCAAAATCGATAGGAAAAGTTTTCTACATTCAAAATTATTGGTAGTGCAATTTTTGATTTTGTTGTGTCTTTAAAATGTTTCAAAGTGAAAATACCCAGCCAACAAACACTCCCTTGAAACGTCGAAATGCTACCTTTGCGCTCCTAGGAGTGAGATGGTGGCGGCAAGGTAGAATTGGGCGTTTTTTGGGACTGAGTACTCCCATGCCCACTCCCTTCACGCTACCTACGCACTACCGAAGTAAAATTGAGGGGCACTCCTCACGCCGCTCCCGTTTTTACTTCCACCGCGCTCCTGTTGTACACCTCTATAATAATGTGGGAGCGCACCTAGGAGTACTTCTACTTTGTGCTTCCGAACTGCTACCATCAAAATGCAAGGGAGCGCTCATAGGAGTGCTTCTACTTTATGCTCCTGAAGTGCTACCATCGAAATGAAAGGGAGCGCTTATAGGAGCATTTTCATGTACGCCACCGTAGTGCTACGGGAGCTGTCAGTTATAGCGCTCCCATGAATTCACTGCCGTTTAGACGAAAGGAAAAAATAGATTGTTTGAGGTAGCAAAATTTTCATTGATTTCGCGCGAGAGAAATTTTTCACGCTGCCTTCACAAAAGTTTTATAAGAACAACAAATTTTTCGGTAGTATTATAAAACTTTTATCGTTCGGGCAGCGAAAAAAAGTTCACCGTCGTTAAATCAATCAAAATTTCGATACCTCAACCAAATATTCCATAAAAATGTTAACTTATGAAGATATATAGAGAGGATATGTCCGCCAAACAGACTAAAAATGTTAATAAAATGAGATTGGTTCGATCAATAATAATAACCTTTTTTTTCGTGAAACTGCAATCTTTTATTTTTTGTCAAGCGATCTAATACAGAATAAAATTACTTTGTTCTTTGAAAATTTAATAATTTGAAAAAAGCAAAACTCGCTCTGTGCTACTGCTTTCCTCCATTGCACCATCATGGTGATCAGCCATACTATAAAAAAAAAGTTCAAATAATGCAAATTTGTTTTACTATCGAGTAGCATACTTTAGAGTTTTGAATAAATAAAGAAGTAGAATTGGAAGAGATTTGGGCTTTTGAAGCACATGGCATCCATTATAGGGTTGTTGATCATTTTGAAAAGATCGAAATCGATCTTTTTTGATCTTTTAAAAAAGATCAAAATCGATCACGATCTTTTATGAAAAAAGATCGAAGATCGATCTTTTTTTGAAGTTTCAAATACGAACGAATTTGATCATGATCTATTTTTAAAAAGATTTATCCTCGATCTTTATCTCAAAAATATTATTTTTACACTCATTATTTATTTTAAAAATATAAATAATTAGAAAATTATTGATTTACAACGTGTATTTCATCGTTTCTGATTCGATTTTGCCATAGTTGTGACGTGGGAAATGAATGAACTTTCTATTACAAAGTAAATAAATATGGATTTTTAGTGGATTACGCATGACCTTTTTGGAAAAATCATACAATATAATATGGATCATTTTCCGGAACCAGGGTGGGTAATCGTGTCCAATTATGATCAAGTTGCATTCAAGTGAAAAATTACTCTTGAGATCGAAAGAAAAGCAGAAATATAGACATATTACAATAGAGATATTGAACAACTTTTCACGAAATATTTGATTGTTTAAGTTGGATTATCAGTCTCAAAATGAAAAAAGTGTCCTGCCTGAAAATTGAAAATTCAAGAGAATGATCAGAATAAAATGAAAAACTTGTCTCTATAAAATGGATTTTATTTGCACATCCCATAAAGTCGAAGAAAACAAATTTATTCATGCCAATGTTTTGGGTCCAAAGTTTTCAAAAAAAACCCTTTTCTTCACGTGCTCATGGGACGTCCTACTGCGACAGTCACTGACAACAAGTTTGATCGTCGAACCAACCCTTTCAGACGACACAGATGTAGTTGGTGGAGTCAAATATTTGAGAGCAATCTTTGAGAGAGTTGGCATCAATGGTTCGTTGCATGTCCAGTAAACTAATGGATTTGACTCCCTTGAAAGCAAAGGATGGTCCAAATATAATTTCAATTCATTTGGTAGTGCTCCTGCACTAGGTACTTCCATCTGATTGTTGGCCCCAATGATTGCTTCATGTATTTTCCAAATTGAAGGCCTTTCATCATTGCTAATACTCGCAGACGCTTTGTTTCTCACCTGAAAAAGGGTTATTGTCGATAAAATTCCAATAAATCTTGTATCTTTTTATCTTTACATAAGTATCAGTAATTTTCATTATAATTATAAGCTATTTAAGAAAACTTCTGTTATTTATTGTTTATCTAGTCTTGTTACTTATAAGGAACAGTTATATCTAATAGCGCTAAACTTGTAAAGATATTACTCCTTAGTATACCTATACTATACAACCACCTGGTGGCACAACTTGAGCATTACTTTCTTTTTCAAAGTTGTGTCCACGTTGTGCCTCTACCTTGACTTCGGTTGTCACCTATTGAAAAAAATTTTTATTTAAATTATAAAAATAGATTACTTCATATTTTCTCAGCCCAAGAAGTTGGTGCGCTGAGCGTACTTCTGAAGAGATATCTCTGATACAGCCCGAGTCGAAATTTTAGTCCTGATTTGAACATGAGAAGCCTACAACGGCAGGTTAAAAAAGTGAAAAGCAGGACTTGGCTTGCACTAAATTAAACAGGAATTTTGAACCTTATTTGAACCTGGACCCTCGTAGTATTGCCGTTTTAGGGTCATCATGTTCAAATAAGGTTCTTGTAAATGGGATATTTAGGTGCAAAATGTTTAAATAAGGATCTAATTGAAGGCATTTATCGGGTTCAAAATGATCAAAGCAGGTTCTCGTTTCAAGGGTATTCAGGTGCAAAATGTTCAAATAAGGGTCAGGTTTTAAATGATCAAATAAGGATTTATTTATGCTTCTTTCAAATTACAAATGACTTTTTTAACATTTATAAAATCATTTTCTTTAATTCATTTTTTGTTTTCTTTTCCGGTAGCCCTCCGGTTCCAACAGACTGCGCTAATGCACTTAGACAAAAGACTTCGTTGAATGGCTGCTCCATTAATACAAGTTGACCAAGCTGAAATTAAACGGACCATATGATCAGTCCTATTTATATGCAATGACACTACGAGAAATCTCTCAGAAGCATAAGCTGTTAGGGGTGAAAAATTTATAAGAAATGATGAAATATGTACGAGGTACCAGGTGTACTCCTAGTTAATTTCCGGTTTTTTTGCAAATAAAACACATAATTCCAAAAAAACCGTAACCTTTATTTTATTCAAAGAATTTTCCATCGCTTTCTACACATTTTTCCCACCTTTCTGGTAAATTGTGGATACCACGCCAGTAAAAATCATTGCCTTTGGAGGTGAACCACTCGGTGAGCCATTTTCGTACATTTTCGTACGAGTCGAAGCGCTGCTCAGAAAGGGCATGGCCCAACGAGGCAAAGAGGTGGTAGTCGGATGGCGCCAGGTCTGGTGAGTAAGCCGCATGATCGAGCACTTCCCACTTGAGCCTTTCCAGCGTGTCACGAACGACTTTCGACTTATGCGACGGCGCATTGTCGTGGAGCAAAATCACCTTCTTCTGTCGTTGTTGATATTCTGGTCGGTTTTCCACAATGGCTCGGCTCAAATCTTTCATTTGCTGTTTGTAGCGAACGGCATTCACAGTTTCACCAGGTTTCAGCAGTTCAAAGTATATAACACCGGACTGGTCCCACCACACACACAGCATGCCCTTCCGACCGTAACGATTTGGCCGTGCCGTCGATGTCGATGCTTCACCTGGACTCACCCACGATTTGTTGCGCTTAGGGTTCTCCAGGAAAATCCACTTTTCATCACCAATAACAATACGATGCAGGAAAGACTTTCTTTTGTATCGTTGAAGCAGCATTTCACAGGTCACTTTTCGATTCTCCATTTGTCTCTCGGTCAGTTCATGGGGCACCCACTTTCCACACTTCTGAATTTTTCCCATGGCTCGCAGACGTTTGGAAATTGCTTGCTGTTGAACTCCCAACGCATCTGCAAGCTGTCGTTGCGTTTGCGTGTTGTCTTCATCTAATAATGCTTGCAATTCGGCGTCATCGAACGATTTTCGCTTGCCGGAGCGTGCGGCGTCGTTCAGGTCGAAATCTCCATTTTTGAACTGTCGACACCACGTTTCACATGTTCGAAGTGTTAATGCACGATCACCATAAACTTCCACAAGCGCACAGTGGCTCTCGGACACTTTTTTCTCCTGATTGAACATGAAAAGCAATGCATGGCGCATATGCTCAAAATTCGGTACAAAATTCGACATTTTTGAAGCGCAATAAAAACTTACTGGAAGATTTTTTCGAGAAAATGTCAACGCAGTTCAAGCACTCGATATGACTGAACAAAATGACATATGGTATGTGTTACCAACAGCGGTACAAAACAGAACGCCATCCATTGAAAAAACCGGAAATTACTTAGGAGTACACCTGGTACATATTCGTAATTTGCATACCGTAATAGAATAAATTTATGTGAGAAAAAAAGAAACGATTGATACAATAATCATACATTACATGCATAGTACAGAATTGTAATATTTAAGAGTAAAAAGTTTTATAAGCCAAGGTGAAGTCATGGTCTGTAATCACACGAGAAAATATTTACATACCGCTGCCTGTAAAAAGAGTTAACAGTTACCGAACTGAGATGATAAAACAAGTATCATAGGCCAGGGTTCCGTTATAATACGTATTCATGTGAAGATTGTTATATAGTAACATCAGGTAAATCACGACGAAAACTCATCGAGAAATAAAAAAAAGAGAGAAAAAAAAATAAACTGCTTATTTTTTTTTTTCAATTACAAGAATAGCAGAAGCACATCATGGCCACTTACTGAAGGTGGCATTTCAATATCTACCCGTACAGCAGAAAAATCCTCTGAAGTTTCACGGAACTTCAGAGGATTTTTCTGCTGTACGGGTATTTTGTGAAATGGCATGTATCCATGAATTATACTTAATTGACAGAATTTGTCAAAGTTCTAATTACTTTCAATGCCCTTTGAATATTCGCGAGTCAATTGGTGGGCGATCTGTCCGTTTGCCAGTAGCTGAGAAGTTGGCGATGTTTTTTCCGTAGACTTCTATGAGGAAATCATGAACTGCGATAGACCAATTGTTCGACAGTTTAGCTTTGTCATTGATGAGGTTAAATACGAGGGGGGACCCAAAAGTAACGGGAATTAGGTGGTGGGGGGACCGCGGAGGGGGGGATCGGGTTCTCCACTGGTTCTCTTCCAAGCTGCTACTCTCCCAAGTCAGTGTGCAAAGTTCATTTGCTGTGAGTGCATTCGTTCGTCCGTAAGAATTTTTCTAGTGAAACGACTTTTTCCGTTTCGGCGAAAACGTGAAATGGCTGAGTGCGGAGAGCAACGCGCGGCTGTAAAATTTTGTTTTTTGTTAGGAAAAACACCCGCAGAAACCCTTGTGATGCTGAAAACAGCTTATGGGGATAATGCTTTGAGTAAAACGCGTGTGTACGACTGGTTTTCGCGTTTCAAGAATGGAGAGATGTCAATAGAAGACCAACCTCGTTCTGGGCGCCCCTCGACTTCAAGAACGGACGAAAACATTGAAAAAATCAACACTCTTGTTCATGAAGACCGTCGCCGAACCATCGATCAAATTTGTGAGATGTCTGGATTGTCATGGAGTTCAATTAAGAGGATTTTAACTGAAGATTTGAGCATGAGGAGGATTGCAGCCAAATTTGTTCCTCGCCTTCTCTCCGATGATCAAAAGGAGCGTCGACTTCAGGCCTGTCTTGAGCTGCAAAATCAGTTGGATGAAGACCCAGATTTTTTTCTCAAGGTTATAACTGGCGATGAATTATGGTGCTATGGCTACGACCCCGAAACAAAGCAGCAATCAAGCCAATGGAAGACACCTCCCTTGCCTCGTCCAAAAAAGGCACGCCAAGTGAAGTCCAACATCAAGACATTGCTCATTTGTTTCTTCGATTGCAGAGGTATTGTGCACGCAGAATTTGTTCCTCCAGGCCAAACGGTCAACCAACACTTCTAGTTGGAGGTTTTGAAAAGGTTGAGGGAGAACATCCGGAAGAAAAGAGCGGATCTTTGGCGCACAGGAGATTGGTTCTTCCACCACGACAATGCACCTGCCCACACAGCGCTGTCCGTGAAGAAATTTTTGACCAAAAACGGCATGACACCGATTGTTCACCCCCCCTATTCACCGGACCTTGCCCCCTGTGACTTTTTTTTGTTCCCTAGACTCAAAAGGGACATGAAAGGAAAACGTTTTGGGACTGTAGAAGAGGTGAAACAAAAATCGCTGGAAGGTTTAAAAAACATTGAAAAAAATGAATTTCAGAACTGTTTTGAACACTGGAAAAAAAGATTGAACAAGTGTATTACAGTCAATGGGGGTTACTTTGAAAGTGATAAAAATTGTGTGTGAAAAAATTTGTCAATAAAAAAGTTGTAACACAATTCCCGTTACTTTTGGGTCCCCCCTCGTATGTGCGTCGGTAGGTAGACGCCACATCCTTCTGCTACTTCTACCTGTAAAATTAAAAATTTTTGATTTTGTGTTCCTTTGCTAAAAATTCAAAACACTTTATTTGCATTGACTTTAGTTCAGTAAGAATGTTACAAAAATATTTTCCCTTAAGCTGAAAAACAAATCAATAAAACTCGTGATAAAGTATATAATCATAATACTATGAATAAATTGTTATTAAACATCAGTTGTTCTTTGAGACATATATGGCAGATATTTTGAGACTCACTTTATTTGGAGCAGCTTCAAAAAATGTATTTGGTACCTGAAACAAAAAAATCAACAAACAAATCTTTCAAAATTTTGCGTTTACAATGTTAGGTCAGGAAAATGCCATAATGAACATTTTCTTCATTTGAGGTATGCCTAAAGTTCTTGATCTACATACCACATATGTTATCACTGAGTTGACACTGACATTTTTTGATTTTGCATAGGCTTCCTTCATAGCCAGAAGTAGTTGCTCTTGCCGAATGATGTCTGCCTTATTAACTGTATGAGGAAATAATTTTCGATTATTGTTTATTAATGATAATAATATTCAATATTTTTTATTTAATTTTTGATTTAATTTCAAAATTATTTAAAACTATAATTTGAGACTTTTCGCAATGTGTTGCAGCTTAAGTGACGATGAGTAGGTATATATTTGCAATAAAAAAGGAAGTTTTTATTTTTTAATTTAATTGAATTTTATAATAATTTAAATAGTTTAATTTAATTTTATAGTATAATAATATTAATTTCATTTAAATGAGAAAACCAATAAGAAATGATCACTCAGAGCCAAATAATTTTCCATATTTCCAATCTTTATTCAATATTTCGACCAATCAATTGGGTCCTCTTCAAGATAATCATGAATTCTCTCATTCTATCAAATCATTGTGATCGGATAAGTCAGGTGAGTCACAATGATTTGATAGAATGAGAGAATTCATGATCATCCTGAAGAGGACCCAATTGATTGGTCAAAATATTGAATAAAGATTGGAAACATGGAAAATTATTTGGCTCTGAGTGATCATTTCTTATTGGTTTTCTCATTTAGTTACGAAGAAACAGAGCACAATAAATATAATTGGATTTTTTAATTTAATTTAATTTAATTTAATTTAATTTAATTTAATTTAATTTAATTTTTAATTTATTTTAATTTAAAAGTTTTAAATTCATTAAACTACAATTTTCAAAAAATGTACATACTTCTCTGAACGTTCATTTTCAGCACCTAACTTTCGTTTGTTTCATGTACTTCATTTTCGGAGTCCACGTCGGCTTCAGCGTCATTTGGTACAGATTTATTATTCACTGCAATCGTCCCATTTTCAAGTTCGGAACAGGTGCCTTCATCGGAAGGTAGAGGGCCAACCAAATCTCGCGAATTTCGAGCATTATGATTAAATTGTTGTATGGAAGCAGGTGCGGCACAACTTGAGGACCCAGTCATCGGTTGTTTAGCAGCATTCTTCGATTGAATGTTGTGACTGTCAATTAATGGGACAAAGTTATCATAGGACAAATCCATGTAAGATGTCAAAACACTAGGAAAAACGTTGTCACAATATGTAAGCGATGGTGACAATGGTTGAACATGCGAATACTGGCTCATTAAATGTGAAGAACTTTCCAAATAAGAAGCTCTGGGTGAAGAAGTCATTGGTGGAGTTTCGTAAGGGGCTCGGTATGGGGCACGATGTAAAACCTGTTCATTTTCCTTGAACAAGATTGAAGTTGACTTTGGCTGTGTTACGTAAGGTGCTTCGTATGGGGCACGAGATAGGGCATGAGATGGGGCCTGTTCGTTTTCTTTAAACATGACTGAGTTCGACTGCAACGTACCTGACATATTTTTTTTTGTGGTTTTAAAAATAGGCGTTTCGTTTTCAAGTGTTGCCTCAAATTGACGCTTCCTTGATGTTTGCATTTCCTTGGCAATTTTTTTCCTTTGCCACACACTGCTGTTCTTCTTGAATTTGTTCAGTGAATATTGCTCTGTTTGAGTCGTGTATGAAACCATCTGTTGTCACAATCACACGATGCAACTCTTTTTCATCATCTAAACAAAAAAATTAATTTTTCTGCAAATACTTCAATCGAAACAGTTGTAACGAACTCCAAGAAAAGGGATCACCGAAAAAAAAAACTAAACAAAGGCGATAGTAATTTATGTATCCTCGGCATTTCTAGAAGAAAATTGTTTATTTCCAAGGTGTTACATTATCGTATGAACACATTCTAATGGGACGTTTTGGGCAAATTTTTTACTCTATCTTAAGCAGTGAATTTGGAAAATCATTTTTAAATTATAGTTTCTGAAAATCATAGGTTTTATGTTTATACTTTTTATTTCTAATCAGATGTCACATTAAAAATGAAGCTAATACGCTTGTCACCAGCACCAATATCAAAACATGCATTTTAATGTATATAATTTTTGTACTTTTCATCAAATTATTTAAAATAGTTCAGGTTTGTATATTTTTTTAAAATAGTTACATTTCATTATGAAAAGAAATAAATCAACTTCGAACAAATTTAAACAATTCATTCCAAAATATATTTAAAAATTGATTTGGAATGAAATTATAAGATGCAATCAATGATAATTACTATAATTTTTCAAATAAATATATGAAAATACATATAATGAATATGATGAAATGAGTATAAAAAATGTGAAACCTTTTTTATGTTTCGAAAACTTGTCAACATTTTAACTACATTAAAATTTTTTATTGAAATTATTTATAAAATATGTTAAAATATCTCATATATTGAAATCTTAACTTGAATGCTTTATTTTATTTAAAAATTTGATTTCTTAAATGTCAATGTGTCTTATCAAAATTTTACTATAAAAATTTCTGTAGTGAATATACGAAAATACATATAATGAATATAGTGAAATAAGTATAAACAATGTCGTGACTTTTTTATTAAAAAAAAACTTATTTAATAATAACTATTAAAATTTTTTATTAAAATTGTTATTGAATTATGTTAAACTCTGAAGTTAAATATCTTGTTTGATTTTAAAAATGAATATCTTGTGAAAACATTTATCAAAATTGAAATATCAATATTTTTTAAATTAATATACGACAATACATACAATTAATTAAGTGGAGTGAGTATAAATAATGTCATGACTTTTTTATTTTTCAAAAACTTATTAAAATTTGAACTAACATTTTTTATTGAAATTATAATAAAATATGTTAAAATACCTTATATGTTGAAATCTTAATTTAATCTTATAATGAATATTGTCAAATGAGTTATAACAATGTCATTAATTTTTTATTTAAAAAAAACTTATTCAATTTTGACTATTAAAATTTTTTATAAAAGTTATTATTGAAATATGTTAAATTCAGAAGTTAAATATCTTATTTTATTGAAAAAATCAATATCTTGTCAAAACATCTTATAAACATTGAACTATCAATATTTCTGTAATTATTATACGACAATACATACAATGAATTAAGTGCAATGAGTATAAATAATGTCATGACTTTTTTATTTTTCAAAAATTTATTAAAATTTGAACTAACATTTTTTTTTGAAATTATAATAAAATATGTTAAAATATCTTATATGTTGAAATCTTAACTTCAATACCTTATTTTATTTAAAAATTCAATTTCTTGAATGTTTATGTATCTTATCGAAATTTTACTATTAAAATTTCTGTAGTTAATATATGAAAATACATATAATGAATATAGTTGAATGAGTATTAACAATGTCATAAATTTTTTATTTAAAATAAACTTATCTAATTTTAACTATTAATATTTTTTATAAAAATTATTATTGAAATATGTTGAAATCATACTTAAAATATCGTATTTTAATAAAAAAATCAATATCTTGTCAAAACATCTTATAAACATTGAACTATCAATATTTCTGTAATTAATATACGACAATACATACAATGAATATAGTGGAATGAGTAAAAATGTCAATCCTTTTTTACTTTTGAAAAAATCATTAAAAAAAACTGTGTAGAAAATTTTTTTCTTTTGTAATTTGTTTTTAAAAATTGTTTTTCTTTTTCACAAATTTCAAATCTTCGGGTTCTATGTTAATTATTATGTTTCATCGTATTGTTGTTTAATTTTGAGATTTTTTGAAACGCTGTATACATTGTTTTAGTTCATCAATCAATTTTGATTACATTTGTTGTCGCAATTTATCTGAAAATATTATTGAAACTGCATAAGCATATACTGTTTAAATCATTGTTTTTGAGTCACTTTTTGAAATCCAACTGAATCAAACGAATTCAAATTCCATAATACTTATGAAACGATAACTTTCATGTCTATTTTTCAATCACACAACGTTTTCATACTGTGATGTAAGTTTTGTACTGTTTCGTACTTTGACTTATAACTGAAACTTCACGGGCTCATGATAAAAATAGTTATTGAGGTTATGTGGCCAATCGTGTGATTATCATTTGTATGAATATTCGATTTTTATGTAGGTTATACATACCACTAATTGATAGCAATTTTGCAGGATTTTTAGTTTTTTCCTTTGTCTTCGCATCTTCCCACGTCAGAAGAAATTTTTCTCCGATAGTTCGATCCTTCAGACGAATTAACGATAGAGAAATCACGTCCTTTTGGCCACTTTTTTCCCACCAAATTAATGCGTATTTTTTTCCTCTTGGCATTTTTGTCGCAAGTCGAGAGTTTGTAGACAAAATATTCCACTTGGTTCCACTTTTAGTAACCGCAATTTGACGCAATTTTAATAAAACAAATGAAACTCAACGTGTATGAATGTGTATAAAGTGGACACACATACGAACACGTAACGTGCTTAACCGTGTTGGAGACGTTGGCAGCACTGATCAGAAAAAACGTGAAAATTCAAATTTTGGCTGAGCACAGCGGTAATTTTGAAGTTACTTAATGTTTATTAATACTTCATCAATAATTTTTTAGTGACTGGAGAATCACCACTATCTCGTTTTTGAGATATGCATACTTTTAGGACAAATACCGGATATTACATAAAGTGTTAGTTTCATTGTGCTGTGGTTAACAATAATTTGAATTATCGATCGCGCGCAGTGTTACTAACTTATTATTTTTCATTATTATTGGCACTCGCGATTGGCTCGCATCTCGCTTTTTTTGTTCATTTTTCTGCATTTTTCGGTAAACTATGGATAAAATCGTAATTGCAGCAAAAGTGTAGAATAGTAGTGTGTAACATTCGAATTACGTGAACAACATGAACCGCAAACCTTTTGATGAATTGGCTAGTAGACAAAAGAGGACCAGAAGAAATGTTATTTTACATCCTCCGTACCAACTACGACACGAAAACGTTCAAAACAGAATCAACGAAGATGTACCGTAAGTATTAATTTATATAATAACTTGAAAATGTAGAAGACAAATCGAAATAGGACATTTTTTTATACAATATACAACATATACCAATAAACATTATGTCATTAATTTTTAATATGTTTTTAATTTTTCAGGAATGATGACCGCAATGAAGAGCAGGAACGTGAAGAAAGACTGCTTATACCAGCGCCAGAACAAGGAGTGTATGAGAATGAGGGAGATGAAAACAACGAAGTCGAAGAAAACAATGGAAACGTTGAAATACAGTAATTACTTTTTTCATCCATTATATCATCCTTATTTTGCTAAATCCTTATGGTAACTTGTGTTTTTATCAATTTGTTATAAGACCCCTCATAAAATCTCCGTTTTTTAATAAAATCCTGCTTTTTTATAAAGTGACTGTATAAAAACTTTATAAAAACAGGTATGTTTCATAAAGTTTTTATACAGTCACTTAATAAAAACTTTATGAAACCTTATAAAACAATGCATTTTTAGAAAAAAATTTTTAAATCTACTTTATAAAAACGTCGTGGTTTAATAAGTTCCCTATTAACACACAATATTCTAGGAATGTACCAGGAATATTTCCAAAAATATTCTCAGAATATGCTAATGTCCAAGTAGTTGCCCATAAGGCCCATGTTAAAAGAAATATCCTCAGAATATTTTCCGAGAATATTTCAAAATATTCTTGGCGAATTCTTCGAGGACTTGCTCCAGTTCCTCGCTGATGTATACACCAGTGTGCGACTGAAAAAAAGAAAAAAAAAACGGTTCATATGGAAAAATCATAGTATAAAATTATTATATTCTGATAAGTATCTCATACACAGACCCAAAGTGAATTCTTAGGGGGGATTGGTTTTGAATAAAACAAGCATTATCGATTTATAAAAATAGATTTCGGTGAATACTATACCAACAATTAAGTGTAATGAGGAATACCATTTCGAAAAATACATTTTACCAAAAATGATTGTATTCCTATATCAGAAATCGAGTAATAGTTTCGTAATTCATGAATCACAATTTACGGAAATATTAGTATTGATTTTGTGACTGTTTCAGACATCATTGATTTTCCATATATGAAAAATCAAAAGTGTTTATGAGCAGTGATATTTTTTCATAGTTTTTTAAATGCGATGAAAAATTTTTTTTCAGCACTCTAACCTCAAAACTGACATTTTGACGTGATTTTGAGGCTATCGTGATGAAAAACATTGTTCGCACTCCTGAACTATCGCCAATTTTGACTCAGCCGATTTTATTTCGGCTTCGCCAAAATCAACGATAGCCCCTGAGTACGAAAATATCTATTTTCAAACGTTTTCTAGAAAAGAGAAGACCTTTTTTGAAAAAGAAAATGAAAAATAATAAACCAACTCGTAAGAATAGTAAGAATTTAAGAAATCCAGAAATCACATATATCAAACATAGTTTTTTTTACTTCCTGAATGTTCTGAATGTACCGAAACTAGTAACTTTAAAAGAAAAAATCTGGTTTCTTATATGGAATTCTAATTAACGAATGAAATGCTTTGGATGTCATTGAAATTTTCGATATTAAATTTATACGAATTTTTTATTACTTATACATACTTGAGACAGTTTAACTGCAGTCAAACATATGCTCTCAATGGTGTTTTCTGTGATGTAGTGAGCTGTCAGAGTGAGAAAAGATCTTGTTGAATTTGTCACTGTTACAACATCACTCGTGAATGAAATGTGTTTCACTTTTTTCAATGCTGCTATCACGATATTGACGCTTGCGTCATATCTGGCATCTATCAGCTGAGTTACCTGAAAGAAATAAAATATATACTTCTGAATTATAAGAATGTATGTACTCTCAGTTCTATTAAGGGGGTCTTCCGGTTTGTTGGATGATTTTCGAGCGTATATTTAAAAAATTTCCTTTTGGATTTTGGATTTTTTTATTGGGGAAGAAAAATTGTTAGACATATGTTTTTTACAATGTTTTGTCAACAGTGTTAGTTACCTCTAGATGACCTTGAATGTGCCTCCTCTAAAAACTTTGGGTGAAACGGTGCGCACGATTCCACTCGTATAAAGAATCTTAAACACAAAAATTTTTTTTTTTATTAACTTTCATTATGTTGGCTATCGTTTGATCGAGCGATTTTCGAAAATTATAATTAGTTTCATTTTTACAGACTAAAACGACAAAAAAAAAGTACGGAAATTCTGTGTTTTTTTATATTTACGCTCGCCCTTCCGCAAAAAATCTGAATAACAAAAAACAGCTCGATCAAACGATAGCCAACATAATGAAAGTTAATAAAAAAAAATTTTTGTGTTTAAGATTCTTTATACGAGCGGAACCGTGCGCACCGTTTCACTCGAAGTTTTTAGAGGAGGCACATTCAAGGTCATCTAGAGGTTACTAACATTGTTGACAAAACATTGTAAAAAACATATGTTAAACATTTTTTCTTCCTCAATATAAAAGTTTAAAACCGATTCAAAAAGCATCAATGGTTTGTTCACAAGAAATTTTTAAATATACGCTCGAAAATCGCCCAACAAACCGGAAGACCCCCTTAAGTCGTTCCCGAATTAAGGGATATATAATGCAACTAAGTGTAGTTTGTGGCACATACACAAGTACGGATCGACGGAAGCAACCGTAAAAGAATATTTTTATAAGTTTCTAAGATTTTCTCTAGGATTTCCAAATTCAGGTTACTTTTTTTTCTTTACATTAAAACGAATTTTTTGGTTGCTTCTCGTGCTATTCATAAAATCATCACAATTTTTATGTTATGTACCCTAGCAAAGTGTTTGGATATTCGAGGGACAGGTTGTAATCAATCAGATTTCTTGAACTTGTCCCTCAAATATCTTTTTTGATTTTTAGTTTTGTCAAAGTGGCAAGGGACTTTTTTATTCAGAAAAATAACAAAGTAAAACATTTTGGTTATTAGTTTTGCTTCAAGGTTTCTGTTTCCACTTGTCAAAGGAGCGCGTTTATTGGTTAAAACTCGTCGCTTTATTATCTTTTTTGTTTTCGAGTTTTGTGAAAAGTGGTAAAGAACTGTTGGACTCAGAAAAATAAGGAAAAAATTGAGCGAATTATCGTCCGTGGTTTTTGATACACCCTGTATACTGTTCAGAGTAAAGATTTTTGTGTTAGATAAAAAGTTCACCACAAGTGGACCGAAATCCGGTCCACTTGCGGTCCACATTTGATCAAAACACTTTGCTAGGGTATACTAATTACGAAAAACGTTACGCCAAAAAATATGCATACAGAAGTACATTATCAAATTCTTTTACCTTGAATCTTGAAGGTAATTTATATCTGGGACATACAGCTTTGACAAATTTTTTCAGACCATCTTTTTCAACACATCGCAATGGCAAGTTATCTCTGCAGATCATGAAAATCAGAGCCTGAGTAATCTCGATGTTTTTGTCTCCTCCTTCTGTAGAGTAAGTTACTAAGTAGCATTTTTCCTCAGAACTTATATTTCTTAAAAATATATTTTCGACAATTCTTACATGAAATGAATAATTATAGATATACCTATTTGAAAATATGTACCTTATTAAACCTTGTGTGAATCCTTTTAAAGAAATTTAAACTTTATAAAAAATTTATCTTACCAAAAAATCACGATTTCTTATAAAGAAATCATAGAATCCTTTTATTAAGGAATCAGTAAATCTTCATGAGAATATTAAAACCTTATTTAAAAAAAAAACTTTTACTAAGGATTTTTTAATGTCCCCTTATAAAGATTTCAGAACCTTATAATGTTTTTTTGAGGTTGTGTTATAAGAAATTTAGGATTTTACAAAGAAACTCAGATTCTTATAAGGTTTTAATAAGGTTCGCAATTACAAAGGTAATATTTTCAAATTAAAGCAGATTGATTGTCAACAATTTTCGAAAAAACTTTGAATTTCAATTGTCAATGAAGATGTCTCATGAAGCAGTAATATTTTTGCAGTTCACAATTTTTTTAACTATTGCGATTACGATTTTTCAGAGATTTTACAAAATTTACGAAGATGTCTAAAAATGTCTAAACATCTCGAAAAATCCTCAATGATTATAGATTTACTATTTTGCTAAATTCTTTTTATTTCTTTGGAATTCTTCACGTTTTTATCAAATTCTTTGAAATCCTGGATATTGAGACATTTAGGTGAATTTTCAGATTTTTCGCTAAATTGAAATATTTTCGAAGATGAAAAAATTTTCATAAAATTCCAAAAAGTATAGAAATCCTATAAAAGTTAACTGCGTTTACTTTCCTTGAAACACTTCACAAAAATGAGGTTCAAAAATTATTTAAAAATATCAAAATGTTCTATACCTCGACATGTAATAAACGTTTATGAATTCGCAACACTTTACAACTAAAAAAATTAATATAATCAAAATAATCTACCTCCATAACTCGCTGCGTTTGAGTAACACGACGCAAGACTTTGTTGCTTTAATCTTTTTGGACCCTTAGCAATAGCCGTGAAATGGGAACTTCCAGCAGTTTCATCTTCAACTTGAAAAACATCGGAGTCGCTAAATATATCTATATATTTGTCACGTGGTCTGTCGAGCATGCGCGTTGACAGCACGATAATCCATTTCGCCATCTCTCTTTAATTTCTTTCGCTCAACATACACAGAACAAAAGACGCTGGCCATATAGAAGTATTGCACATATGATTGTAACACCCGAACGGTTATAACCTCCTAATACAATTCGTAAAAGAATTTTTCCAATTAAGTTTGAATAAGCAAGATATTAAATTACAAGGTGTTTATTCTAGTGCCAATGCTGGAATACGATATGTTGGTCGTTTTTAAAAAATAATGAAAGATTAATTGACTTTTTGAAGCCAAAAATTTCATTTTACCATCACATATTATAGTTAGTTATTTACTTATTGTGCAGATTCGAATATTCGAAGTATTCGAATCGGCCGATAATAGAAAAGTTCTCCCATTGATATATATTACTGGATTGCTGACCCAGTGAGACAGTAGGAGAACTGTAGATGTGGGGGATCTGGGTAATTTTTCTAAAGAGGCCATTAGATGACCTTTTTTTAGAGTTTAAAATTCAGACTTTAAAGTTTCATTTTTCTTTCAGTTCAAAATTAAGAATTTCGAGTTTCTTTGTTTTTTTTTGTATGTTGATTTTTTTAGAATGTATGCACGAGATTTATTTATTGGTCATGAAAATCACCGTGACTTTAAAAAAATTAAAATAATAAACAATAACTATGCGTCAAACATGTACAATAAAAACTATTCTTAAGTTTTTGATTAATTTGGCGCATTTATCATATTGTTACATATTATGTTTTGATCAACGGTAAATTTGCTTATTTTTAGTCTCACGCCGATATTTTCACGAAGCACTGAAATGTATTATTCTTTACGACAGGAGAAAATTCTTGTCTCTCCGGGGCCCCCATATCTATAGTTACGCCACTGTCTTACGTTCCAGTAATTTATACCTATATATAGCAGTGTGGGAGAGCTCTTCTATTACCGGCCGATTCTAATTTTGGAATATACACAATAGGGTTATGTTATTTTTTTGGTAAATTTAGTTTTGCACATTATTTTTACGAAATAACAATATAAAGTTCTTAGCTTTGCTGTGATGATTAAATGTCGTTTTTTCGGAAAATATTCTCAGATCAGGGTCCACAGATTTTAGCAGAAAAGCCCGAGCCAAGCATCCTTGGCTCAGGATTCTCGGTTAAAATCTGTAGACCCTATCTCAAATGTTAAAAACATTTTTTTGCAAGTTATTTTTGTTACCTGAACTCTAGGCGATTGTCTTGCCGTAGCCGCGTGACCTTTTGCCGCGTTAATTGCTTTGGCAAGTGAAGGATGCTTGTTCCGGAGATGCCTCGGGAAATTTGACGAATTTCCGCATGTTTTTACAACCTTCCTGCACAAATTACATGTAACGGATAATCCGTCTTTTAATTTTGTATAATACCCCTTCGGATCCAGTAAATTCGGCTCTGGGATCGATGCCATTGTTCGGACTTACATGTGCGTAATACTTTTACAAATTTAACATACGAAACAAGGAGACCCTATAACCTATATCTTTTAGATCTTTTCTACATCAGTGGAGCCGCTCTATAGCATAAAAAGATCTTCTCCACTGGAGCGACAAACTGGAGTACATATATATAGCCTATATGTCCCCAAATCAAGAATGCCAACAACATTAAAATACACACATAACAACATACTAAGGGAAATGTAATTTAAAAACTTATCAAAAACATAAAAAACTGAAGAATATATTATTTATTGAAAATAAAATTTCTAAATACAAAGTGTTTTTCTATAACGATCTTTTTTTCCCGATTTCGCAAAAAAAATCGTAGATCTATCTAATTGTCGAGAAAAATCGTATCAAAAAGATCGATTTGTGGAAAAAAAGATCGATCTTTTTAAAAATCGATCTAAGATCAACAACCCTATTGTGCATCCCTTCTCTAGCCTTCCCCAACGTTACGACTCTCGGGACTGGAAGCGCTTCTTACTTTGCAAACAAAGACGGGACACTGATTGGCTACTCACATCGCGTGAGTGACATGCAACCAATAGAAACTGTTCCCAATCGTAAAGTAGAAAGCGGATGATTCGTAAAGTGTAGAGCGATGTAAAGAAGGGAACGTCAAAGTTAGGAAAGTCGAGTGTAAAGTCAAATGCAGAATATGGCTTAAAAACTTACTTTACATAATGGAAAATTTACTACCTTTTCTTAACATTGTATCCATCTTGCAAGAACTTCTTAATTTCCAGCGAATATGCAGTAATTTTATTTCAAATAATTAAACTTTGCGAACTAGATGACAGATTCGTAATACGCAGGCCAAAAGAACTAAGAAAAACGTTTGCATGCTACAAACTTTATCCATAATTTTAATAATTTTGGGACATAATTTCAACTGGTGATTTTCTCCGAGCGGATGATTTCGCAGTTGACTATGTAGTAGAAGTAACAGGCTTAGTGAGACAGTTTTACTGTATTCTTTTAGTAATTTTACTATGTTAACCAGTGTCTCAAAGTATTCAGACCAATTCAGACTGGATGTAATAATTTTACCAAAAGATTTTTTGCTGTGCCCCTGAAAACAATAAAAAGCATATCCATCTTATCATACGCATAGCATTCAATCAGTTACCACTGATTTAAAATTTATAATGTGCCAATACTGAGTTTCTTAAGCTAAGGCTTATATTGTAGTTGGAATAAAACTCATAGTTTTTACATTTTTTTCTTATCGTTTTGTGAAGAACAATAGGTAGGGCAAGAGTAGTCCTTCTATAGTCCAAAAATACCACTTTCATTTTGGCCCCAGAAATTTTTCAAACCGATTAAAACTTTTTCTTTCAATGAAAAAATAGGTGAAATCCTTTCCTCCCCCCTCCCACCGAACATCACCAATGTATAAATACCAGAATTAATAAAGATAGAACGAAATTCCGATTGAGAAAAAACTTGAAGAAAAAAGTGAGATACAAAATTATTGAAATCAGAAATGAATTAACATACAAGGGAAATATTTGATTGTCAAGTAATCTTGAAATGGCTACAAGGATTATTATTAATTTTAATAATCGACTAATCTTGAAGAGACTAATAACCTGAAACGTAAATAAATCATAGCGAAAACAGGAGTCCAATTTATTCAATGATACACAATTATACTGAAATGATGAACAAAAAAAAAATTTGTTTAACATCAATTCTTACAGTTTCATATGAAATTCAGATATAGTCAACATTCTAAAATTTAAGTTTCGTAAAAATATTATAGTCTCAGAAATAAAAGCAGGTTAAAATTAATTCGTGGGCTGCCGTCAAGTTTCATATCCGTCACTAATTTATATGCAAAGTTACCGAGGCATAATTGCAATTGCAATTGTATTTTTTTCAGACTCCTTACATATTTTGATGGTATTTGTTTTATCAATTAAAAAGGTGACAACTTTTAGACTTGCGCTACAACTTCTTGACAGTGCTGTAGAGACACTCGATTAAAAGCCAACAATCGGTTCTCCTAGTAACTTTATTCTTTATGAAAACTTATAAGAAAACGAAATTTTCTTTCAGTTCAAGAAATGCAATTTCTTATACGGTGCACCTTACAGACCTTATGAAAACCTTATAAGAAACGGAAATTTTTTATAACTACCCAGCAAGAAATTGACGACCGGGGCAATACTTGGCCAATCACGGCAGCCGTTGTTCGACCGTCGGCATTCGACCATGGCGCAGTACCGAAATGATAACGCCAGTCAATACTAGGCCAATACTGGCAACTGTTTTAACGGCACCTATTACTACCTTAACATCGGGCCGGTAGTTGTTCATTTGAGTTGCCAATGTTGGCTTAATACTGATGGAGAACTCCGCGCCGACACTTACTGAACAATCGAACCCGCAATGGTTCGACCGTTTTACCGATATTGGGCACAGATCGGTTTGCGACGGTCGTACACCAAAGCTGCGCCAATACTGGGCCGTTCGTCGATATCGGCAAGACTACGGCAATTTCTTGCTGGGTATGTATTTGATTGATTCGTATAAGAAATAGAACTTGATAAAAATTTTCAGTTCACTTCTTTATAAAAATTTCAGTTTCTTTTAATATTATTATAAGGAGAACCTTCCGAGAAATTCGATTCTTATGGTTGAGTTTTTATTATAAGGTTTTGATAAGGATCAAAATTACCTGGGTCGTATATCAGTATTACTTTCAACTAAATCACATTCAATAATAGAAAAAGTTCGTCAGTAACTTTCAACAAGTACATAGAACTTTCGTGGTGTTCGCATTATTTCAGTAATTTTTAATTGGATATCGTTTTTCACGGACAACTGCATCAGTCGAACTTTTGCACTACCGATTTCTACTTCAAGTTATCTGTCCGTTGTATAATACAGATCAATGATCTCAGCTAAGTGATACAACTCGTTTTATATTTTAAAATTCAACGTCTTCACAAAAATTACTATCAACATAAAATAGGTTGTTTCTTGTACAGCGGCCCACGAATTAATTTTAACCTACTTTTATTTCTGAGACTATTATATTTTCACGAAACTTAAATTTTAGAAAGTTGACTGTACGAGGGGGGACCCAAAAGTAACGGGAATTGTGTTACAACTTTTTTATTGACAAATTTTTTCACACACAATTTTTATCACCTTCAAAGTAACCCCCATTGACTGTAATACACTTGTTCAATCTTTTTTTCCAGTGTTCAAAACAGTTCTGAAATTCATTTTTTTCAATGTTTTTTAAACCTTCCAGCGATTTTTGTTTCACCTCTTCTACAGTCCCAAAACGTTTTCCTTTCATGTCCCTTTTGAGTCTAGGGAACAAAAAAAAGTCACAGGGGGCAAGGTCCGGTGAATAGGGGGGGTGAACAATCGGTGTCATGCCGTTTTTGGTCAAAAATTTCTTCACGGACAGCGCTGTGTGGGCAAGTGCATTGTCGTGGTGGAAGAACCAATCTCCTGTGCGCCAAAGATCCGCTCTTTTCTTCCGGATGTTCTCCCTCAACCTTTTCAAAACCTCCAAGTAGAAGTGTTGGTTGACCGTTTGGCCTGGAGGAACAAATTCTGCGTGCACAATACCTCTGCAATCGAAGAAACAAATGAGCAATGTCTTGATGTTGGACTTCACTTGGCGTGCCTTTTTTGGACGAGGCGAGAGAGGTGTCTTCCATTGGCTTGATTGCTGCTTTGTTTCGGGGTCGTAGCCATAGCACCATAATTCATCGCCAGTTATAACCTTGAGAAAAAAATCTGAGTCTTCATCCAACTGATTTTGCAGCTCAAGACAGGCCTGAAGTCGACGCTCCTTTTGATCGTCGGAGAGAAGGCGAGGAACAAATTTGGCTGCAATCCTCCTCATGCTCAAATCTTCAGTTAAAATCCTCTGAATTGAACTCCATGACAATCCAGACATCTCACAAAGTTGATCGATGGTTCGGCGACGGTCTTCATGAACAAGAGTGTTGATTTTTTCAATGTTTTCGTCCGTTCTTGAAGTCGAGGGGCGCCCAGAACGAGGTTGGTCTTCTATTGACATCTCTCCATTCTTGAAACGCGAAAACCAGTCGTACACACGCGTTTTACTCAAAGCATTATCCCCATAAGCTGTTTTCAGCATCACAAGGGTTTCTGCGGGTGTTTTTCCTAACAAAAAACAAAATTTTACAGCCACGCATTGCTCTCCGCACTCAGCCATTTCACGTTTTCGCCGAAACGGAAAAAGTCGTTTCACTAGAAAAATTCTTACGGACGAACGAATGCACTCACAGCAAATGAACTTTGCACACTGACTTGGGAGAGTAGCAGCTTGGAAGAGAACCAGTGGAGAACCCAATCCCCCCCTCCGCGGTCCCCCCACCACCTAATTCCCGTTACTTTTGGGTCCCCCCTCGTATCTGAATATCATTTGAAACTGTAAGAATTGATGTTAAAAAAAAAATTTTTTTTTGTGTATCATTTTAGTATAATTGTGTATTATTAAATAAATTGTAATCCTGTTTTCGCTATGATTTATTTACGTTTCAGGTTATTAGTCTCTTCAAGAATAGTCGATTATTAAAATTAATGATAATCCTTGTAGCTGTTTCAAGATTACTTGACAATGATATATTTCCCTTGTATATTAATTCATTTCTGATTCCAATACTTTTGTATCTCACTTTTTTCATCAAGTTTTTTCTCAATCGGAATTTCGCTCTATTTTTGTTATATATAAATCAGAAGTAAATTGATCCATCTAAAGTGAAAATTACTTTTTTCACGGTACTTTTTCTTCTACTTATGTAAAAATACAATGTAATTGCCGCAAAAATTCTTTTTATACTGCGAATACATGTAGATTACATTCTTGCGTACTAAAATTTATTTTTAATTTATTCTCACTGTAGGTTATAATTTGATCAGAAAAATTAGGACTTTGTTATTTTTACTATAATCATACTCTAATGTATCAACAAGTTAACAATTGAGACAAATTCGCGAAAGTAATATGAAAAAACTTCATGCATACTTTGAGAAAATAGTGAAGTCAATTTACAAAATTTATGAATATGTTTTCGAAGATTTTACAAATTAGTCGAATTTTTCAAAATTATTGTGTTGTGACCAATAAAACAGATTTTTTATGTTTCTTATTTTCCAAACCTAATGAAAACTATGTGAAACTCCAATAAACGTATGTCCAATTTTTCGAGACACGTATAGTAACTAGCATGTTTCAATTTTTCCGAATTTATACTGGAAAGTTGAAAAGCATAATCATGCAGATGCATATTTCAGAAAAATATGATATGATGCACACAATTTACAAAATAAATAGAAAACTTCTTCTGAATGACACATTTTTCGACGTTTTTTAGATTCGTTGACAATCATATGAATTTTAAATGTTTCTTAATCACTCAAAGCTCTTAAAATTTCGAGAATCGTATAAAATATTAGAAACTTTGAAATTTAACAAAAATTTTCCAACTCGATCACTAAGATTTTTCATAATTTTTCAACACCGCATGAATTTGCAGATAACATTAAAAAATTAAAAAAAAAAGATCTTTAATGTTTGGAGAAAATATATATTGCAATGAATACAGTCTACAAAATTTATTAACGTTTGCTGGAATTCTTCAAATTGTTCATCAAATTAAAAAAAATGATTTTCAACGATCTTTGGATTGTTGAAATTCGAAAAATTTTAAACATAATACCGCATACATACAAACTATATTCTCAACTTCCTTAATGTTATATAAACATTTGTCCAACCGACAAAAAATTTTTTTTAAAAGAAATTTTATAACGCATTCTGAAGAAATATACTAATTATCAAGGAACACAATCTACAAAATTTATGAATATTACGTCCTGAAACTCTACAAATTGTTTGAAGTTATCACAGTTGCTATTGGCAATTGAAAAAATGTTAAAAATTTTTTTATTTTTTGAAAATTTTCAAAATTTCAAAACAATGCGACGACTCAGAACTATCTGGATTTTATTAAAATTAAAATGTCCATAATTATCCAATCAAGTATGATCTGTCCTAATTTCTTATTACTATCTAAGAGTCTGGAGTCTAACAAAAAAAATAGAAAACATTATCCTGCATATTCTTAAAGAAAAATCAAAATGCACACAATAATCTATAAAATTTATGAAATATTTTCTAGTATAAGATCTTACCCATTTTTTGACATTTTCAGAATTATTGACATTCAAAAAGCATTTCGTGTTTTTAATTTTTCGGAGTATTTAATATTTCAAACATCTATAGTGCAAAAAAATTTTTCGATAGTCGTTAAAAATATGTCAAAAGAACATGAAAATTTTTTGTAACTTTTTAATATCTTTGAACTTTGTCAGGCATATTTTTATTAAAAAAGCAGAAATTATAACCATCCTTAGAGCGATATTGGCAGACTGTGACAGACAATTATCTGCAATGGTCCTTTGTATCACTTTTTATACAGTAGTTAAATGGCGGTAATGGTCCGTATACGGTGGTGAACGGTGGTAATGGTCCGTATATACGGTGCCCGCGCGTGAAAGATATCTCAGCGCGCATGCGCGTAGGCGTCCAGAAGTAATTAATTGTTTATGCAATTAAATAATTACTTTTTTTTAAACTTTATATGTTTTTCTTAGAGCATATAAATTGGTCATAAATCTGAATGTATTCATTTGACGGTTGATTAATTTTTTCACAAATTTTCACCTAGTGTACAGCTGCCTTTACGTTTAACTAGCTGGACACTAAAGGGAAGTTTCTTGGAAAAAAAATATGATTGCCCAAAAATTTTAATTGCTAAAAAAAATGCTGTCAGTCAAAAGTCATTGATTTTTCGATGATTTCTGAGAAAATATTTTCTCATGAAAGCTGTCTATTCATGTCACCCTTTAAAGTAAACCTATTTCAAACCCGGGAAAAAAACTTGCAGGATACATGCATGCAGCATGCATGCAATGACATGCAAGCAGCTAACAAGTTTCTTACATGCTGCATGCAAGTGTACTTGCATGTAATATGCAAGTTTTTAAATGCCAGAACCATGCATGTTTCTTGTAAGATAATCTTGCATGCCGCATGCAGCATGCATGCAATACATGCAATGTCAAAAAAAGCGATTTTTTTCTGCTTGCATGCATGCACCATGCAAGTTTTGCATACATGTCCCATGCATGAACCATACAATTTTAGTATACATGTCGCATGCAAGCAGCATGCATGTCGAAAGAAGCGATTATTTTTTTTTAATTTTGCATTGTATTTTTTTTGCATTTAATTTATTTTGCATTTTTGCATTATCTTTTTCTTAAATTAAAAACTGCATGATGAATTTTCATAGATTATTAAAATGGAAATTTTTCAAGAAAGTTTGCAAATGATTGCATTACCGCGCCTTTGTAGCGCGAGTAATGATATATCTTCTCAATATGCTGGAGACATGGGCTCAAGACGTATAATATTAATTTTCCCTTAGACATGCACTTGCTTTAAGCATTCTACATAAAACTTGAAAAATGAGAAAAGAAATCCAGCAGCCATCTGGTGAGTGTTTGGGAGAGCGCGCTCTCCCGAACACTCACCAGATAGCTGCTGGATTTTTTAACTTATATTTCAACTTTTGCGTAAAATGCTTAGACCAAGTGCAATTCAAAGAGAAGTTTTATAAATATCATATTTATTGGGCCCATGTCTCCAACAGATATGTCACTACCCGAGCTACAAAGGCGCGGTAATGCAATCACTTTCAAACTTTGTTGAAAAATTCCCATTTTATTAATTAATGAAAATTTATCACGCAGTTTTCAATTCCAAAAAAAAAAGGTAATGCAAAATGAATGCGACGCGAAAAAAATTCAATGCAAAATAAAAAAAAAATAATTTCTTATTTCGACATTCATGCTGCTTGCATGCGACACGTATGCAAAGCTTGCATGGTGCATGTATGCGACATGTATGCAAAACTTGCATGGTGCATGCATGCAAGCAGAAAAAAATCACTTCCGGCATGCATGCGGCATGCATGATTATCTCACAAGAGACATGCATGGTTCTGGCATTTCAAAACTTGCATGTCATTGCATGCATGCTGCATGCATGTATCATGCAAGTTTTTTTTTCCCGGGAACCAAATATTGAAAAAATTTTTTATGAAAAAACTAATTTACTGACAATTATGGAGAAAATATATGTTATGAGAAAACATGCAACGTACTCGATAATAAATTCTTGCTTCAACATTAAATTTACAGTACAATACGAAGAATTGATTCGAATGTTCGCGCGAAAAATCGCGCCTGGAAATATCGCAGTGCCTCTAGCGGCCATATACATTAACGGTACAAACTCTTAACATGGAGTTACACCCCCCTGGTGCCAGCTTTCGTAACTTGTAGCATAATTATGCTATGTGAGAAGGACACACTTATGTTTTGCTTCACGCTTGAGAGAGAACGAAAATCGATAGTAACGAACCCTACCTTGTGCAGTGCAACCAGGGTTCGTAACTATCGATTTTCGTTCTCTCTGGAGCGTGAAGCAAAACATAAGTTTGTCCTTTTCGCGCAGCAAAATTATGCTACAAGTTATGAGCATTGAGTGCAACAACAAACGGCAAAACGCATACGCGCACGCGCATGATTCCAATATGGCAGATGTCCTAAAGTTCAAATCCGTCGTTTATTAAATTCATTATTCACTAATTGCGTCTTTCCATCATAACGATAAAATGAATATTTCTGGAACCTGCAAACGATTTTCCGTCGATCTAAATAATTCAAATTTCAATAAGGTCGATATTATTAATATTTCCGGCTAACTTCATGGTCATATTTTAAGTATTTTCTAATTATTTAAAAATTTACCTCAAAACATTAAAATTTGACCTCGTTTCACTTTCTAACGACCGCGTAACAAAAAAAATTTATTTTATCCATTTTGGTTGATTTTCCCGGCTAACATCAGGTAGAGGTGATTTAGGCCCGAAATATTTAGTCCTGAATTGTGTTTGTGATGCGCGTATGATTCTGCCCTCAGCCGGTGGCGGGAGCATCAGTTTGTATTCCAATTATCGAAAAGAGAACATTTAGGCTATGCTAGTTCAGACAATTAAACATGCAGTCGAGAGTAAGGTAGGTCTTTTTTTCCCAGTTAATGCATACGTAATAGATTTATTTAAACTTTTTTTGAATAAATATTGAAAATTCATTTTTCGCAGAATGCAAATACATTCCTTCATTTTCTGGTGTGTTACACATAAGTCTGTAGTCAGATTCACCGAATTATTTGTTTAATATTTTTTTTAACAAGTATTTGCATAATTAGATTTTTTGCGAAATCGCGTGTGTTTTCCAAGGTAATCGGGTGCGCTGATAACGGATCTGGTTTCCGATTCACAAAATTGATTTGTTTAATTTTTTTTTTAAATTAATAGCAAAAGTAGATAGGCTATGCCGATTCTAGATACCCCCACTCCTCCACCCATCACGTGACCCCCCTCCCCCCGGCCCCGCCCCCTCCCACTCCCCTGCGCGCTGATTGGTCCACTCCTCCCCTCCCACCCCATGGGTTTTCCGCGACTTTCCGGGGTTTTCGAAAATTTTCCTAGATTTTCCCTAGATTTCCCCTAGATTTTTCCAAAATTTTCCAACATTTTCCCTAAATTTTCCTAGATTTTCCCTAGATATTCCCTAGATTTTGCGGATTTTCGCTAGATTGTTCCGAATTTTTCCAAAATTTTCCGAACTTTCCTCTAGATTTTCCGGGTTTTTCCCTAGAAACATTGCTGTCAAAAAAATGGCGGTCGAAAAAACAAGATGGAAGCGGTCGGTAAATTACCTGTGTCGGTAATAATCACCTGCAGTCGGTAACTATTACCTATGATAGGTAATTTTAGAAAATTTTTTGGTTTTTGTTTTTTTATTTTTTTATTTATTTTTTTTCTCAGTTTTTAATTACATTTGTTTTTTTTTTTATAATGATTACAGATATATACTTATAATTCCTTAAATCTACTCTTCTGCGCCATACTTTTCTCTCATATACCCATTTGTCCATACAATTGTTGTTTTTAAAAATTCATGCTTTCGACGCTCTTCAATCATTCGTTCACTTAAATTTACAGAGTCTTCGCGATTGTTCAAACGAAAAAATCATGCGCACTTTCACTCCAGTCAAACATTCGTTCTTTAAATAACAATATTTCACATATTCTATCACACTCGCATTCATCCTCACATTCAAACAAACTTAATTCTAAGGTTTCAATCTCTAGCTGATATTTCATCCTTAATCGACTAAACTCCTCCTGACGTTCCGAAAACTCTTCATTATTTTTGACCATCAAGTTATTCAAATTATCTATTTCTTTTTCTATTGTATCGCTCGTGTCCACCACTCCATTTAACTTAGCGACGTCGATTCGGATCTTCTCTACCACCGACAAGCGTCTCAGTGCATCGAGCTCCTGTTTCTTTAACAATAAAAAAAAAAAAAAAAACGTGAAAAAGTACTTGAGTGTATGTATAAATAAATATTAAAAAATAAGCATTGTTACAGAAATATTGAGCTATGTAGAAATTTCCGAACTTAACGCTAAAAATGCAACCGTCACTGTGTACTAACCCCTTAACCCGACTCAAATCCCTATTTCACTCGCGCGCATCCTCAAAGAACAACGAAAAAGAAAAATTCTCACTAACCACAATTAATTACTTACCAAAATGAAGTATCGGCCGACGAGCACGTACTCCTCCCCGAGTATCCAATGGGTATTTTGCAAGCCATTCAACAGCAAAGATTGTATGAGGCGTACAATTATCAAAACGTACGCCTCATTTGAAAAATCGTAAAATTTTTCAGGTAGGAAAAACTTGTCACTCCCAAAGAAAAATAAGGGATACATTTTATATTATAATATTTTTGGAGTCAAAAGGCGAGAAGTGATTTCTATGAATGGTTTTAGACGACTGAGATTGAAAAAGAATATGCATTATGCTCGAACCAATTTTATTCCAAAGATATTTGTATGTTGAAATTGAACACCGCCCGCAAATTCATAAACACCATAGGTCCTAATGACCTCACGCGAGAGTCCGAGTACCCTATCTTTTCTAGCGTATCCAAAACAACGGGCGCAGTATAGTCTCAAATGCGCCTTTAAAATTTTCGGGCTGCAATAAGACCATACATTCCTACAATGCGGAGAACTGTTGACATTTCCTAAGATCTCGTGAAAACGTGTTACACACAGCAAACATAGAAAAATATCAAAAATCATTTTTTCCAATCAAAGAATCTAACTAAACTCATAATAAAATTTTATCTCAAAAATATACTCGATTCGTTTTTTCCATTCATATGAATAATCGTGCATGTTTGATTTAAAATAAAAGAGTTATTCATGAAATTAAAGGTGAAACCTACCACAATATAAAACATTATTCAAAAATATATGAATGATTATTACATGTAACAAGAAATATGCTTGCATTATATATGATTCGCGATAAGATGCTTTATCCATTTTCAAACGGATGATTTAAAAATTTATCAATCTATTATTTAAATGTATTATATTTTACAAAAGATGAGGTTTGGCAATTGCTTCTTAAAGACATTTTTTTTTTTTTTTAATTTCACTAAAGTTTAGTACTTACATATTCATACTATATATGCTTACATAATTCGAGTGTTGGATAATTTCATGTTATTATTTAGACTAAGAAAACACTTAAAATATGACAGCGCGATAAAATTTGCCTCATTAGTTTATAGTATCGGATTTCCGGATGTGAATGTTATTTGAGAATCGACAAATATAGAACCAAGTGTTTATATGAAAAAATTGTGACGTAGATGCAATTCAATCTCATTGGTGATTACCAACAGCGGTATCCTTTGATCGTGACAAATTTATGACCTTTGTTTACAAATCAACTTCCGGCCCAAGATGTAATATGATCGTAGCGTTTTTCGCTGCACAGTTATCATTTGATACTTTTGTTTACAGTTGTAACCTGAGTATCCTGTTTTGTCTTATGTGTAGAAGTAATTTGATTCCATTATTTACAAAAGTGATTATCTTTATAGCTCAATTCCCTTAGTCAATATCTAATTTTACCTATGACTCATATTGAGGAGTGGGGTTTGACGATGACGTCACCTTACCTCTATATAATACCACCTAATTCTCCCATCATTAGTCAGTCGCGATTACGGCATCGCGAATCTCTTTATTATCCGCTTGGAATATGGCTCCGATTGATTTAATTCTACGTGGCAATCTAAAAGAAATTGGTACCGAGTGCGCGGTAAAGACTGATTGTTATTTTTCGTGGAAAATTACTGTGAGCAAAACAGACAAGGAGAATTTGCAACCCGTTGTTCACTGTAGTGCTCGTGTTGACAGTTTATCCGAGTGGCGTGCAGCAACAATAATTGAAAACTTACACCTACCGCGAATTGAGGAATATGTGAAAATTTTTTACCCCGACAGTGGAGAATATCAACTTTCAGAAGAGGAACCACTGAAAGACGGTAGATTTGTAATAAGCCTCAGAATATACTACCACTTGTCGGGAGGTTTCGACTCTCAGAAAACTTATAAACTCGACGGTTTTGTGAAAAGTTTTAGGAACTTATTCTTCACGGAAAATCTCTCAGATTTCAAAATTAAAATTCCAACCCGTCAGTTCAGAGTGCACAGTGCGGTTCTCGCGGCGCGATCGGGATATTTCGAAACTTTATTCGCGAATCCGTGGAGAGAATCACTTGAACATCAAATGGTAATAAACGATTTCCCGAGTGTCGTTATCGAACATTTTTTAATATTTTTGTATACCGGGAGTGTTAATTTCTACAAGGAAAGTCTTGATATCGTTTTAAAGTCATACAGCGCGGACGATTTATTCCTAAATTTTGAGTTTCGAAAAATTTGTGAAAAATCAATTGTTGACAGAGTCGTCCCTGAGAATTTCAAAATCATTGAAGAATTTTGCACTTTTTTTCCTAATGAGAGAATCGAAGCCGAGATTGCTGACGTAGGAAAATTTCTACTTCGAGGAGGAAAACAAACAGTTTGTTCATTCAAAAGGTTTATGTATGAGAAAACAAGAAAATTTAAACAGACAGTGCGCGCAGATAGACTTGGCAACAGTGTGTCAACGTGGCAACAGTGTGTGCGATCGAAAACGTTTGTAAACAATTTAAAACGTGCGTGAACAATTGGAAACGTTCGTAAACAATTGAAAACAATTTACAACGTTCGGCAAAGTTCGTGAATGTTCGACAATTTTCGGTTAAGTTCGTAAATGTTCGGGTGATCGATCGCAGCGCCAACATTTACAAGTGCGACGTTTCACGCGGAAAGAGTCAGTCTACTGACGAAACTGACAAATAAAGTATCGAACTTGAGCGCTACAGTTTATCGCGCTACGGTTTGTCGCGCTACGATTTGTCGCGCTACGGTTTGTCGCGATACGATTTGTCGCGCTACGTTGTCGCGCTACAGTCACATGCTATAAGTACAGTGTTTCACGCGAAGTAACTCAGTTTTATAGCGAACATCATGGCTATCAACGGTGCTAAAGACGTGGTGCGTTGACAAAGACAGCTGTTGGCTGCGGGTTCGGCCAGTACTCTCGAGGTAACGGCCTTGATCGAGGAAGCCGACGCGAGTGTTCGAGAGTTGATGCTATTTGGACAAAGATGTAGACCCGAACAGAAATTCCAGTGTACGCGATTGATTATCCACTTACGCAGTTATAATCGTGAGTTGAGTGCATACCTAGTGCGCGGTGGAGACCTCGGAATCTCCTGGGAAGATGTCGAAACGGCATTCAATCATAACTTACAAACCGGGATGATTGTCAACCTCCACCACTTGGACATCAACGACTTTCTGGTGGAGTCGGAAACTATCTTTGTCACTAAGGTCGAAGAAGTTCTACGTAGACAAAACGCACTGAAAGTCAACGCGGTTCTCGACGCCGAGTTCACCATTATCAAGGACGATAAAGAAGTGACCGAAATCAAGAGCTTTTTCACAAAAACGGCACCGATAATGGCTACTACGGACCTGGCAAAGTGGTTTCTCCAACACGTTCAAGATCGTCTACCTCGTGACATTGAAGAGTTCCAGCAAAAAGATTCCGGATGGACGTTGCGTAGGATCATCAGCCTTACCGTTCATATCAGCAAATACAACCCCATGAGGGGCAGCTCCTACATCGATCTACCTCCATTAATCAAGAGCAAAAAAGCGTGTGTGAACGTCAAAAACTTCGACGACGAGTGTTTTAAATGGGTGATTCTCTCGGCGCTACATCCGGTTGAGAGAAATGTGAACCATCTCTCCAATTATCAGATATACGATGGGGAATTGAACTTCGAAGGAATCGCTTCTCCCGTCGCACCAAAACAAGTAAAAGTGTTCGAGAAACAAAATGGCGTGTCAGTGAATGTATATATTTTGGAAAAGAAGAAAGAAAACTATATAGTTGCCCCGATTCATGTGACTGCAAACAAAAAGGATCAACACGTCAACCTTCTCCTTGTACAGAATGCCTATATTGACGAAGATGATGAAGACAATCAGGAAAGTGGACCACTGATATTTCATTATGTTTGGATTAAAGATCTTTCTAGGCTAGTGAGCTCACAAATTTCTAAACATGGACATAAAAATTGGATTTGTGAACGATGCTTACATTTCTTTTATAATAAAGAAAAACTCATCTCACACGAAATTGATTGTAAAGAATTAAACAAGTGCAGAGTCAAGTTGCCTGAAAAAGGAAAAGATAAAATCGAATTCGAAAATCAGAAAAATAACCTCAAAGTGCCGTATGCTGTATATGCCGACTTTGAATGCATTCTCAAAAAAGTCGACTCCGAAAGTGAAAAAAATACTAAAGTAATACAAATCCATGAGGCGCACAGCGTAGGATATTATGTGAAATGTAGCTATGACGAAGAACAATCATCATACAAGAGTTTTCGAGGACCTAATCCAGCACAATGGCTTTCTGACGAGCTCGTAGCTCTATCTCATCGAGTCAAAGAAAAAATGGATGATCCAAAACCAATGAAACAGCTCACATCGAATCAAGAACAGGCCTGGCGTACAGCTCAAAAATGCCACATCTGCAAGCAGCCTTTCCTCAAGAAAATCGACAAGCAGGGGGACACCAATGTCATCTTATCATAAAACGAATCGCCAAATGTGTCGAAGGAAGGATCAACCTCATACCACAGACCATGGAGAAATACATTTCCTTCACAAAGTACATCCAAGAGGACAAAATTTCGTTGCGGTTCATTAACTCTTTCCGCTTTATGGCTTCATCCCTTGATAAGTTGGCTTCCTACTTGAATAAGGAGGAGAAGACAATCGTCAGGAAGGAATTTGTAAATTACGAAGAGGAATATCTTCAGCTTCTTATGAAGAAAGGAGTGTTTCCGTACGAGCATCTCGACTCTTGGGAAAAACTTGAGGGGAAACAACTACCACCTCAAAAAGCCTTCTATAGTACCTTGATGGATGAAGGGATTTCAGACAACGATTATCGGTAATTTTTTTATTTTTAAACTTTTTAAATTTTTTAGAACAAAAATCATAATACATTTTCTCATTTCAGCCATGCTCAGTCAGTGTGGGACAATTTCAACATCCAAACTCTGGGCGAGTACTCCGACCTATACCTCAAAACCGACGTTCTCCTGCTCGCTGACGTCTTCGAGTACTTTCGGAACAGCTGTTTGCGAGTGTACGACCTGAACCCAGCCCATTATTACACCTTACCTGCATTCAGCTGGGATGCGATGTTAAAACATAACGGGATCGAACTTCAACTCTTGACAGACATTGACCAGCTACTTTTCATTGAACGTGGTATTCGAGGAGGTGTCAGTCAATGCAGTAGTCGACATTCCTGTGCGAACAATCCATTTTTCGAAGCCAACTATGACCCGGAGCAGGATAGTAAATATATCATGTACTTTGACGTCAATAATTTATACGGTTGGGCTATGATTCAATATCTGCCTCACGGGGGTTTTCAATGGGTAGAAAATTTTGATGAAAATTTTGATTGGGACGTAGCTGATGATTCGAAAAGAGGGTATATTCTCGAAGTTGATCTTGATTATCCCAAAAATTTACATGATGCTCACAATGACTTACCATTTTGTCCGGAACATAAAATTCCTCCCGGTTCAAAACAGTCCAAATTACTAACAACTTTAGAATCAAAGTCGCGTTATGTAATACACTATAGAAATTTGAGGCAGGCCTTGAGTCACGGTCTGATTTTGCGAAAAATTCATCGAATTCTGAAATTTAAACAGTCTAATTGGCTTCAAGCGTATATCGATCTTAACAGCAATTTGCGAAAATCTGCAAAAAATGAGTTTGAAAAGAATTTGTTCAAGCTTATGAACAACTCGGTTTACCGTAAAACTATGGGAGACGTTAGGAAACGTATGGACATGAAACTTGTTGCACAATGGCCTGGAAATGGTGCTCAGGCATACATTTCAAAATCAAATTTCAATTCGCGAGTTATATTTGAAGAAAATTTAGTGGCGATTAAACTCGATCATGTTTAAGTCACCATGAACAAACCCATTTACATTGGATTCTGTGTCCTCGACCTGTCAAAAACATGTCTTTATTAATTTCATTACGATTTCATGAGACCAAAAACAAACGCTAAACTTTTATATACAGATACATACAGTTTAATCTATGAAGTAAAAAATTTGTATCCGTACAAACTGATGAAAGAAAATTCCAGTTTTTTCGTTACCTGTGATTACCCCGCGGACAACCAATTTAAAATAGAGTTGAAAAATAAAAAAGTAGTCGGACTCATGAAAGACGAATGTAATGGAAAAATTGTTACGGAATTTGTCGGGCTTCGCAGTAAAATGTACAGCGTGCGAGTTAAAGGACAAGATAGAATAAAAAAAAGCTAAAGGTGTAAAATCATCGTTTATAGCTAAAACTTTGGATTTCAACGATTACATTAACTGTTTGTACAACAAAGCTACTGAATACCGCACTCAGCATCTTTTCCGATCACACTTACATGACATTCAAACAATCCGACAAAGGAAACTTGCACTAAATCCATCAGACGACAAAAGATACATTTTATCAAATATGGTTTACACTTTGGCTCACGGTCATTTTAAAATAAGAGAATTGATGAACGTCGACGAGGAATTGTAAATATCAATGACTATTGCTCTAATTGAATAAGGGAACTGATGAATGTCAACGAGGAACTGTAAATATCATTAGGTTAGGCAAAACTGTAAATAGCTTTTTAGATAGTATCGTGGATTAGGCCTACTGGGGATACCACGTCACCAAAAACGCGCCATGAATTCTACCACCCTATGCGAGCGGGCTCTGGTGGTGCGGAAATGAATTTTGCGCTATAAATTTATTCTTATGTATGCGTGTTTTGGTAAATAAAAACAACTGTTCTATATTTCGTATTCTTCATTGATTACATATCCTTCTCATTTATCCAACTATTGTGTTCACTGTCAAACCCCAACCATTTTACATAGACTTTATTTCCACGCTTGCGCAGCACTTTTTCGACGAGGTAGACATCTGGATGCTTCACTTTGGTAAGTTCTTCGGTATAAAATCCTCCTTCGATGGGTTGATCTTGATAATCTCTGAGCTTGTACGTCGTAGGATGTGTTGGTTTCACAGCAGCGATGGTGATCGCGAGATCTGCTTGCCATGTTTCATCCAGTCCTCGCATATCAACATGACGACGTCGGTAATTTCTCCGAACAGGTTTATGGAGTTCTTCCACCAGTGCTTCCTTGAGGTCCATGGTGGTAGTGAATGGTGCGTGTGTATACGTGAGCTTTTATTCGTAAACGTCCTTTTGTGGTGTAACATCGACAAACACTTCCTTCTCGATATGCTTCAAACGATTCTGAATCGATGAAATTATTACAGCGTTTTCAGTCACATGTTTTTGGTACATGTTAGTCAAGGTTTCCAACAATTTCTTCAACTGTTCCATCCCTGTTGCCAACACTTCTTCAGAATCAATTATATTTTGATACGAAGTACCATCCGTCTCATAATCGCCCTTTGTAACGTTGACTAATTTTTTATGTTGGAGATCGTAATGACCTTTAGGAGTCAGTTTGAATCCAATACCAGGAGGCCCACGTATTTCTCGGTTCTTGACCAGATGTCTTCCAAACACGTCTACACTAGCCATTGTCCAGCTATCGAATGAGATTACATACTCGAAGATTTTTAATATATAATCCCAGCTTCCCTCAATTCTTCGATGATTGAGTTTATTTCGTTAGTATGACTATTGTTTCCGGCAGCTTGAGATACGAGAATAAGTGGCAAACGATCAGCGAGCTCGTTCGGATCATCCCAATGCACGTAATCTATTTCTCGTCCTCGTTGGACTACGTTGTAAACTCCTGTGCCTATTTTCTTGTCAGCAATGTATGTAAGATATTTCAAATCTCTGCCACCACGCAAACTCCTGTCAGGTAGATAATTTTTTCTATCCGCACTCGTTTGCTGAACAATTTTTTTATAGTTTTCCACGTCGATTTTATTAACAATCAAATTGTTTGGTATTTTCTTAAACAGCAGTTCTATGAGTCCTGGCGTTTTCTCAAATTCCTCAGTCCCAACATAAACAGTATTTTCTGCGAAACTGATTGGCGTGTTTCCAATAAACAACCCATTTTTCAATGACCGTACTCCATACTGCATGTCCAGATTCTTTTGTTGATTCTTGTTTTTCAACATGTTCAAGTATTTCTTCACAGTGTCGACAACGGCTGGTGAACTAGCCATGTCTGGTGCAAAGGTTTGATCCGTTTGATTGAAGCTCTCGAAATCTTCACTCTGTGGCTCGAATGTATCTTCCATTGTAGGCAATTGTTCTTTAGGTTCCTCCTTTTTCACTGATTCCATCTTTAAATCCTGTCAAGTCAATGACTGAAGGGGATCAATCATGGATGGGCTTGAACGTTTCTCGCACCGACGTCTCTACAGCAGCTTTTCCACTTTTCAGCAGACGATGTTTGCGTCGGATAGCTTCACTGGCTTGCACAATCTGATGTAGTATATCTTTACGCTCCACGGTGTCACCCTCAGCAACGTTCAAGTGATACTGATGCAATTGTCATTGAATCACTTTAATTTATAGGAGCAATCGAATCCTCTCCTGTATCGACCTTGATCAATTTCACTATCCTTGTCGATGACGAGAAAGCCATACTTGTCGTTCCAGCAGGTCGCGCACAGTTCTCGAAATTGTGTAAACGTCATGTCTGTGTTTATATGATCGTCGTAAACATGTTTCAAATTCATGTCATCTTGACGAAACAGCACGAGCATATTGGCATTGTCTCTCACCAAGTGTTTGGGAATGCGAGCATAAGTCTAACAGAGATAAAAACTATCCACATCGCGATGCCGTCCCATGCAAAAGTATGCGCGTATATTGTCTTGCTTTTCACATGCCACGTCGTCAAATATCATCACAGAGTTTTGCTTGACGTTGTCCACACTGACGACTTTTTCGTTGTCGCTATACGGAAAATATCCCACTTCTTTGACAGGTTCGATGATTTTCTTCAAGTATTCGTACTTGGGCTGATTGAGCGACTTTGAGTAGAGGTACACGTTTTCAAATCTCAAGCCGTTAGGATGCGTGACGAGCGTGAGAAGAGCGTTGGTCTTGCCACAATTCGAAGGGCCGCAAATTATAGAGCAAACCGTGTTTGTTAGCAGCTTTCCATGACGTTTTATTTTTTCCCGCTTCTCCGTTACATTATCAAAGTTGATGACTGGTAACTTGACGTTTTGCTGTGTAAACTCCATGGCTGCTCGCGAGCGTCTGATTGGAAAACCTATAAATACTCGACTTTTATAGCATCGAGCACAGTCGAACAATGGCAGTGAGAGGTAACGGTCTCGTCAACACTCTCGTAAACAAGCTCCCTGTCGAACTTCATATACCGGGTTACCAATTTTGCGGGCCAGGTACCAAGCTTGCTAAAAGATTGGCGCGTGGAGACCAGGGTATAAACCCTCTGGGCGCAGCCTGCAGAGATCACGATATCGCGTACTCGAAAAATACTAATCTAACAGCAAGACACAAAGCTGACAAAGTCCTTGCAAAAAGAGCGATCGAACATATCTACGCCAGGGATTCCGGAGTTGGAGAAAAAGCAGCTGCTCTTGGAGTTGCCGGCATCATGAAAGTCAAGCCAAAACTTGGAATGGGTTTGAAGAAGAAATCGACGAAATTGAAGAAGAAATCGAAGAAAATCCCTTTGAGGAAAGTCATCGATGCTGCAAGAATAGCATCAAAAGCTACTGGATCCATACCATCAACTCTAAAAGGTGCACGCGCAGCTGTGAAAGAAGCTGGAGGAAAGAAGAAAGTTCGAGTGCCTCGCGTATTACCTGTACCAAGCAAAGTTGGAGGCATTATTCCCGCATTTTTGCTACCTGTTTTTGCCGGACTGAGTGCTACGGGGGCTTTGGCAGGTGGCGCTGCGAGCATCGCTAAGGCTATCAACGACGCCAGGACCACCAAGCGGCAATTGGATAAATCAAGGCGACATAACCTCAAAATGGAATCAATCGCCGTGGGAAAAGGCTTGTACTTGAAACCTTGGGGGGCTGGTGTGAAACTTCATTAAAAAAACGTATAGAGCTACCGAACCGAGCACTAACCGATATGGATTTACTAAAATATATAAAAATATTAAAAATTCCATCTTTTCGAGGTGTGTTTATGCGCAACGATTTACGAAAAAGTGGTCTGAAAAAATATGAGGCCGCCATTGTGAATTTGGATTATAAAAATGGTTCTGGCACGCATTGGGTAGCCTATAGAAAAATCGAAAATCGAGTCGTTTATTTCGACAGTTCTGGTAATCTACAACCGCCTCGTGAACTTTCAAACTATTTTAGTTTCGGTAGTAAAATCAAATACAATCACGATCAATTTCAAAACTATGACTCAGTCATTTGCGGTCACTTGTGTCTACAATTTTTACTTGATAAAAGCATTGCTCGGGTGTGAACACGCATCAGTCTACGAGTGACAATGGACTTATTAACATTAACGCTCTCGAGCACGTCATCCGTTTTGGAGGCTCACTACTTTCCACCAATCGAACTGTCAGCTCGGAAAAAATATCCCTTGGGACTAGTGGAATTGTTTACTTTTAATTCCATACCCAACATTGACGAGGGAAACAACAAGTTTTATGTTGGTGATGACGTCATTACTATACCATCTGGAAGCTACGAACTGGGAAACATCAAGGAATATCTGAAGGAAGTACTTCCAAAAAATATTCAGCTGAGTTTGCGGGCCAGCAGTAGCACACTACGCAGTGATATCAAATGTAATCGGGAGATTGATTTCCAACCCAAGGACTCTATCGGTAAACTGCTGGGCTTTGATTCGAGAATCATTGAAGCTGACGTCGCGCACAAGTCGGATTCCCCAGTGAGAATTCTCGCCGTCAACGCTTTACGCATCGAGTGTAACATCACGGCAGGGGCGTATATAAACGAGCAGCGTGTACACACCATCCACGAGTTCTTCCCAGTGGTGCCTCCAGGATATAAAATCATCGAATTGCCAAATCACGTCATTTACCATCCAATCGTCGTACAGGCAATACATCATCTGCAGCTGCGCATAGTCGATCAAAGTGGAAAGCTAGTGAATTTTCGAGGAGAAGTTATCACTATACGACTACATGTAAAAAGTGAATAATGGGAATCATCTACGAAGAATATAAAATTCCAGCAACATGGCCAAAAATCATCAGTCGTAGTCAACCTCTTCAACAGCTCACACCACAGATTGTTCAGTTCCTGAAAAGTCTCGGTCTGAGAGTCCAAAGAAAATTTGCTGCTTAATTTGCCTGATACCATGTTATCCGTCGAAAAGAAGATCGTCTTCGACGCGACGATAGCACAGTACGAAGTGCACGCGCATCAGCCGTACGCATCGTCAACGTACAACAATAACGATGAGATTCGTATCAGTATCCAGAATCAGGATTCGTACATGTTGCCGAGTAAGAGCTCGCTGCACGTGCAAGGAAGATTGACGTTAGCTGACGGCGTAGCCAATGTCGAGCATACGTCTATAATAACCAATGGTATAGCTTACTTATTCGAAGAGATTCGTTACGAGCTCAACGCTATTGAGATCGAGAGGGTGAAAAACGTTGGTCTGACAACTACAATGAAAGCCTACGTTTTGCAAAACCCTAACCAAAAAGATCTCATGGAAAATGCTGGATGGATCATTGACGATGCCAGACAATTGATCAACAACAATGGATATTTAGATATATGCATTCCTCTGGATTTCATCTTTGGATTCGCCGAGGACTATCAGCGAGTGATTGTCAACGCCAAGCATAAAATCATCATACTCCGAGCCAACACCGACGTGAACGCCATCCTACAGCAAGCTGCGAACGATGAACAATACAAGATAACAATCAGTAAATTGGAATGGCTGATTCCGTACGTCAAAGTTTCCGATGTGGAGAAAATTCGTATGCTGAACTACATCTCAACGGATCCAACCATCGCCATGAGTTTCCGAAGCTGGGAACTTTACAAATATCCTCTGTTGCCGCAAATGACTAAGCATGTGTGGAGCGTTAAAACTTCGACACAGTTGGAGAAACCAAGATATGTTATCGTTGGATTCCAAGTTGGCAGAAAGAATGTTAGAACCGAAAACATGAGTAATTTTGATACGTGTAATTTGCGTTATATGAAATTGTACCTAAACTCACAGTGTTATCCTTACACAAATCTTAATATTGATTTTCAACGAAACCAGTTTGCGACGTTGTATGAAATGTTTGCGAATTTTCAATCGTCATATTATGGAAGAAAAAATTCTTCATTGCTGACAAAAACGCAATTTAAAGACAATGCTCCTCTTGTGATTATTGATTGTGCAAAGCAAAATGATTCATTGATTACTGGACCAGTTGATGTTCGTCTCGAATTTTAATCGGTAGCAGCTTTTCCCGCTGCAACTGCGGCGTACTGTCTTATTATACATGATAAAATTGTAGAGTATCAATCAATCAGCGGCGTTGTTAGAAAACTATAAAATGTATGAGTGTGTGTGTGCGAAAATCTACATAAAAAGGTATATATATATATTAATGTTCAAACTTGATTAATCGTCAGTCGCGATGGATAAGTTTACCGATGATCGTCGATGTCTTTTGTCCAAAGAGAAAACGTCGGATAAATATAAATCTGTGCTGGACAAAAAAGAAAAGGATGATAAAGATAAAAAGTCAACCGTCAAGTATGAGAGATTCAAGTAGTTGGTAGTGGTGGTGGTGGGGGAGAAGATGTAAAAGGCGATGGAGTTGTCAGAGAACATCAGTACATCAAGATGAAGTACGTAGTTGACATCCAGGGCTTCTCCATACAAAAAACCTTTGTTGTCAAGGAGCTTGCAGTGTTAAGGCTTGGGTCCTTCTACGCTGACCCTCTGACGACATTATTTAAGCCACCATGTGCCTGAGATGGTTTGTCTCCAAAAACAAAGGCGGCCAATTTGTGGCTAACGAGAAACTATCATGGTGTGCCTTGGAACTCTGGAGATGTGCTATACGAGGAACTCTATCAAGAGCTGCAAAATTAACTTGAGGACGCTACATTCATGTTCGTCAAAGGATTGGACAAAAAGCGATGGTTAAAGCAGTACACAAATGCAATCATCATCGATTTGATGGATATGGGCTGCCCGTCCCTGACGATTTGCGAGTCTCTGCATGCCCTTACAACAATTTTCATCGTCCTGTACTCGATCATCACTGCGCCACGGAAAACGTTCGCCGCCTCAGGATGTGGTTAATGGAAAAATTTGGTGATACGCCGTCAATGAAGAGATCATTTACTCTACTCTCATACACCGTTTTCCTCCACGAGTTGGATTCTGAAGATATCGCTGAATTGCCGCGAGAATTTTTATTATACTTTCGACAAAAATGTATCGATAGAGCTTGGGAAAAGCACCCGTCAAAATTACAAAAAGATCCTGAGTTTGTTGGTTCTACGCGATGTGAAAAACATTGGAATTCGACGTCTGATGATTGTATTGGCATAGCTCCGATGATAAAAGATTGTATTAGATGTAAGCGTGAAAAATTATAATTTTTTGAAATAAAAATGGAGGGGGTAACATAATGGATGAGTCTCACAGCAAGGGGCGGGGTAGGGCCCCTTGCACAAAAAAATTATTTTACTGTAATTTATTTCCCAGTAAAACTTGAAATAAAGTGACATCATTGTATGTGATGACGTAATCGTTGCTAAAAATAAACGTGTTTAAACTTGTCGTGATGACGTCATCGTTTCCTAGAATTTTTATGTAAGACTTGTCGTCTTTTACGCAGTTATCGTTCTAAAAATAACTTTCAGGGTCAAATATGTATTGCGCAGTAGATGTAATCTTTTAGGAATGTGATGACGTAATCATTTCCTAGAATAAACGTGTTTAAACATGTCGAGATGACGTAATCGTTCGTAGAATAAACGTGTTTAAACTTGTCGTGATGACGTCATCGCATGCTCCGATTGGTCAATCCCCCACCTTCGCGCGCTACGATTGGACGATCCGCATTTACTACCTCTGCGCATGGGTGCTGATAAATCTTTCACACACGTCTACGCATGCGCAGCATAGCTAAAAATGTGACAACTCTGAGCGGGAGCGTCATTCCAAAGACAATTTCCGAACGAACAACATGGACTTCTCAAAGCTTAACCAAGTTGCCCGTGGAGGAAATTTTCTCCCAAAGCAGAGGGTTGCCGAGTTGGAAGTAAACAAAAGCTTTCCTGTGACTGGGATTCAATCCATTGACACTAAATTCGGAACTAAATTCGTCATCGCCCTGGATGAGAAATTTGAGGTGTTTCTACCAGAAAGGATCTGCGAAACTCTGAGGAAAGATCCGAAGGAACTACAAAAAATTGACGTCTCCATCAAGTCGGCGAATCCAGTGCATTTTCGTCTTCTCGGAGGGAAATTCAACGCCTGCGAGTTCACTTTAAAAAAATGAATGTATTTCAAAACACTGTGTAACGAAACTGTTTCAATAAAAAAAACAAAAAACAAATGTAAATAAAAACTGAGAAAAAAATAAATAAAAAAAAAACAAAAACAAAAACCAAACAAAAACAAAAAATCAAATTTAAAAGCGGGGGTGGACATCCTCTGTTCAAAAGGCAGTTGATACACCCCTGTTTCACCGAGTATAGGTAATAGTTACCGACCACAGGTAATAGTTACTGACCGTATTTACCGAACGTCTCCATCTTAGGTCCCTACCTTACCGACGCGGGGAGGGGATGGGAAGTCACGTGATGGGAGTAGGAGTGGGGGGTCCAGAACCCCTTCAGCTCACCTTCTTCACTGAACAAAATTTCAGCAGTAATACCGACGATAATTGAAAAATGTAGGTGTAGTTATCTCTAACAAGAGGGGCCAGAGATTTGAAAATCATTTTCTAGATGAATATCATTCTGAATGTAAATGTAAATTAGAAAAATATGTTTCAAACAACCCAATCACTATTTTCTTCCTTCATAAATCGACTATTTTATTAATTCTTACATTACAGCTTTACAACATAAACCTCTTTACCGCGTGAAAATCAATCGCCTTTTCTTGTTAAGGGGGGAGTAAGGGATAACTTAAAAAAAAAACACACACACTTTTTTGCTGACTTGTCACGGATATATAATTGAAGCAAGTTAATTTAAACTTTTTGAAAATTATAATACATTATCTGAATAACATTCAGTTACGATTTTTTGATTAAATATTGGAAAATCAGCCAGCGACAGAGCATTTCCCAAAACGTCTTTTGAAAAAACCGTTTTGTGCGGTGAAGATGATAGCTCAGTGTAGAATCATCTGAAATGTAAAATATTGTAAAATTTACTTAAAATATGAGTTTATTCTTCCCCCTCCCTCGTTTTTTTCTTTAGGATTCAAGGTGGTTTTTCACCTACAAAATGGCGAAAAATTTAGAGGAAAATTGCATTTTTTGCTTTGAACGGCCACGGACAGTTAAAAAATCTAAATAAAATCTTAAAAACAACGGAGGGGGTAGAATAAAATCATATTCTGAGTAAATTTGTCAAAATTTTGAACTTCAGATGTTTTTACGCTTAATTATCGTGTTCACCGCACAACGTATTTTTTAAAAGACGTTTTGGGAAATGCTCTGTCACCGGCTCATTTTCCAATATTTTAGCACAAAATTTCAACTAAATGTTCTCCAGATGATGCTTTAAAATTTAAAAAGAGTGTACATTTATTATTTCCAGCTATATCTCCATGAAAAAGCAGCAAAAATAGTGTTTTTTTTTTAAGTTATCCCTTACTCCCCCTTAAAATTCATATTTGAACCTCATGTTCCTTTTGTTAGAACAAAATACATTCGAAAATAACATTTGAGAATTTATTTATACAGATTCACAACAGAAACCAGGAAATTTTCTTTTGATTTCCTTAAAATTATAGTATTTTATAAAAATTATGGCAATGACCTAGAGAAAAAAAAAAAAAAAAAACTTCAGCGAATTCTGCAGGCTTACGAAATTCTAAGTTTCAGTCACAATTTTTAATATCTATGTTTCTCAAATTCATAGTTGCAGTAAATAAGTATCTGCTTTACTTACTTTTTATTTGACACATTACAGAAACACCTTGAACCTCGGAATTGATATAATTTTTAGAAACAGAAAATGATCATTTTTTAATTTTTATACATGGTCTTATTTTTCGTCGATTCATGCAAATATACCAAACTTAACTATGTAATTGAAACTCATGAGTGTCTTCTCGTGTACCACATGTATTTTTGAAATTTACATTTAAATCGAATTATTAACTCACATGCAAAAAACGTCAGATAATTGATAAGAGTATCAATCGTTTTAGGTGCAAGTTTCTTCCTTTTTCTTTCCAACTTTTGAGGTTTTAAATGAAATTAAAACTTTAATTTTAATTGTTTTTATGTAAACCCTAATTGTAAGCAAAATATTTCTTATAACAGATTTTTTGTGGAGATATTTCTGTACCTTTTTGTGCAGTTTTGAACAATGATTTCCTTACAATAGTATAGCAAAAATATGGTGTCGATCACAGAACTTATTTGTGTTCTTTTTCAATTGGTACCTAACTCTTCAATTTGAAATAAGAAAGTGTTCCTTGAAAAAAAAAAGATGGTTTTTTCATTCACTTACAATGAACCAACCACAGATTTTCCGTTAAACATCACTGTTTTTTTAATAGTTTGTATACGACAGAGTTTCTGATGCGGATTTTCACTGTCGATCGGTGGAATCTCAATATTTTAGTCTTGAACAGACTCTTTAACTTTGAGGTGCTAATCCATCTAGTCAATAAAGTTTAGAGGCTTAATAAAGATTTAAAAAAAGACTGAAAGCTTATTCATAACTAACATGCATTTGTTTTCCAAAATCGAGCATTTTTAGGTACAACAACTGTTTATTGCTGAAGTATCCTGAATTAAAGGGTTATACGAGCGTAAACGCTAGAATTTTAAAATGGTTGAAACCTTTCAGACTCTTAATTATAGCCGTTTTCAGCTACAGCTGACAAGAGTTCAATCTTCGAACTCGCTCGCACAAATTCAAAACTTATAAGAGCCCAGCAATGCCATGAACTTTGAAGGGCCTTTTTGGCGATCTTAGTTTTATAAGCTTTCTAAGCTATGCCATGACATTGGAGAAGCTTTTTTGGCCATCCTAGTTTTATAAGCTTTCTATATGCCTTTCAAAATTTTTTTCAGCCTTTGATTTTTTATACCAAGCTTCTAGGAAAATTTGTAGTAGTGAGAAATTTTCCACTTCGGAGTAAGAGTTCTAAAGTACAATTATTGAACGAAAAAAAAACAACATTCTATTCAAGCTACAGATTTTTTACTTCAAGCAATTAACGATGAACTGTGAAGTTTCGTTTGCAACAGAATTGTTTGCTCAGAGTACAAATTTTCATGAACAAGGATTGTATTTTTTCGCAAAAAAATTTACAAATTTCTTGAACGTTACGAGGCTCGCGTTCATAACACGATTGCAGGAGACATATTTATTGTAAACGATAAAAATTGTACATTAGTATAAGTCTTCGTTTCTTGAAAATTTTGTACATTTATCTCTTCGACTGAATGCAATATAATATTTAAGTATCGTCCGTAAAGCAAAATAACTCGTCCTCCTTTTGAAAGATTGAAACTAATTTTAAGGCAGTCGTTAATTGAAATACATTACGGCCAGTATCGGATATTTTGAAATTGGCTAGTGTAATTGTATGACTCGGCTTTGCCATGGCCTAGGAAGTCCTTATTCGTCAATTTAAAAAATCTATCACAGATGCGTAACATAATATTACTGCACGAAAGGACTCTTGTTCTTTCGAAATCCAACGATCTAGTTATTGAATGATACATAATTTGATATTTTTTTTTTATTTTTCAAGATCATAGAACATATTATTTTGAATGACAGTTGCTCAGAAATTTTAACTGTAAAAAACAATTGGGGAAATTTCGTAAAGTGAACAACGAAAGTTCTTTCAATGTACTTTCATTGACGTTCCCTTGGACGTTCCAGTGTGATTTCAGTGCGAAAAGGTTGTATATTTCGATTTTCATTCAACCTTTGAATCGGGAAAAAATTTCATAAAGAATTACGAGAAATTCGTGTATTTTTATTGACGAACGAGCTGCCCCGCTCAATTGCAAATTTTTCGCACTTTGCGAAATAATTGCGAAAAAGTATGCGTAACTCGAAAACAACTGCCGATTTCGGCAAAACACTAATTTATTGTTAGAAACTCTTTTTTTTGTTTTTGCATTTAGCGAATTGATTTACCTAATATTGAAATGACGAATCTTCTCTACTTTTTTATTCGAGAATAATGAAGAAACATCAAAACACGAATTATTTATTCGTATCTCGTGCACAATAAGATTCCTGGGGCCCCCCGAGGATCTTAAAACGGGTACGGCTCAGAAATCGACTACATTCAGTGTGGATAGTAAAATTCCTGGTGGTAGATTAGTTACCAGATAATAAAATATCGACTCGTAGTTTAGGAAACAATCCGACCTACGCTAAGTGTAGTTTTTTCACCATGTCTATGAAAAGAACGATGCGTTCGTAAAAAAAAATAAGAGGGTCGTAAATCGACAAGAGGTTGGTAAGAATCCTACTGGGAACAGGTGAATAACTAATCAAGTCAGTCAAAATGCTATCCGACCCGGCTCATCCAGTGAGTACGATGCAAGTGAGTGACATTTGAACCATATCAGTGACGACATGATAAAAACACGAATGTAATAAGTTTTCTATATTCATATAATGTTTTCAAAAATAATTTTATAAGTAGCGAAATGTTACGCTTCGAAAAAATTGTGTAAACACCTCGATGTGCAGCACATAATGTCATTGACCATTTGTTTTGATTACATTTTATAGCTACTTCTATATCTAAATATAGCGACTACATTTCATAGCTATTTCCTACCCTATCGTAAAATGAAGATCTTGGTTCGGTTTTTTACGAAACTCAGTGTAGGTCGGATTTTTTTCTAAACTCAGTGTCGTTATTTTCCTACGAGATTTTTTACAGTGCATGTCGAAGTAAATGCCTCGGTTTCAAATCCGAGGAAACCACGATTTCGGGTAATTTCAGAATCGAATAAAATAACATTAGTACTACATAAGTGATGAATTGATGCCTTGCAATTATTTAATGGCGTATCTGAATTTCCGAAAGTCTAATGATTTTAAGGCACGAGGAGTTGGTAAAGCTATTAAAAGAGGTTTGTAATTATGCTAAAGATGACGTTAAAAAATTGTTAAAAAAAATATCAAGAATCAATTTTGCAAATCCCACACCAGATTCGTTATCAGCGCACCGGAAAACCATGGAAACCATAAGCGATTTTGCAAAAATTTCAATTTTGCATGTAATTGTTCAAAAAAATATTAAACAATTCAACTTTGCGAATCTTACACCAGATCCGTTATTTGCACACCGGAAAACCATAGAAAGCATGCACGATTTTGCAAAAACTCATATTATGTAAGTAATTATAAAAAAAAAAAATATCAAGCAAATCAATTTTGCAAAACACACACCAGATTTGTTATCAGTGCTACTGAAAACCATGGAAAGCATACGCGGTGAGCAAAAACTTCAATTTTTGATGTAATTGCCCAAAAAAATATTAAACAAATCAACTTTGCGAATCCGACACCAAATTCGTCATCAGCGCACCGGAAAACCATGGAGAACATGAGCGATTTTTCAAGCACTTTAATTTTGCTAGTAATTTTTCAAAAAAAAATAAAAAAATCAGTTTTTCAAATCCAACACAAGATTTGTTATCGGCGCACCTGAAAACCATTGCAAGCATACGCGAATTCGCAATAATCTTAATGTTGCAGGTAATTGTTAGAAAAAAAAATAATTTAATCAATTTCGCAGATTGGACACCAGATTTGTTATCAGCCTACCGGAAAACCACGGAAAGCATATGCGGTTTTGCAAAAATTTCAATTACTTAAGTAATTGTTTAGAAAATATTAAACAAATCAATTTTGCAAACCCGACACCAGATTCGTTATTTCAGCGGAGCGTTATTTCATTCGTTAGCGCACCGGAAAACATTGAAAGCATGCGTGATATTTCAAAAACTTTAATTTTGCAAGTAATTGTTAGGAAAAATATTAAACATAGAATTTTGCAAATCGGAAATCAGATTCGTTATCAGCGCGCCGGAAAACCGTGGAAAGCATAAGCGATTTTGCAAAAACTTTAATTTTGCTGGTAATTGTTTAAAAAAATAGTAAACAAATAGATTTTGCAAATCCGACACCAGATTTGTTATCAGCACACTTGGAAACTATGGCAAGCATACGCGAATTTGCAAAAATCTCAATTTCGCAGGGAATTGTAAAAAAAAAATAAACAAATGATCTGTGCAAATTGGACACCAGATTCGCTATCAGCCTTACGGAATATCATGAAAAGCATACGCGATTTTAAAAAATTAGAATTCTGCAAGTAATTGTTGAAAAAAGTAATAAAGAGATTAATTTCTCAAATTTGACACCAGATTCGTTATCGGCGCAACTGAAAACCATGGAAAGCATGCATAATTTTGCAAAAACTTTAATTTTTAAGTAACCCAGTGAACCTGTGAGCTCACTGTGAGCTCACTGTGAGCTTAATTGTGAGCTCACTGTGAGCTTAATTGTGAGCTCACAGTAAGTTCACAGTGAGCTTTCAACTTCCGTTTTTCAAACACGTTGGCGTAAGCGTCCTGTGAGCTCACTGTTAGCTAACAGTTAGCTAACAGTGAGCTCACTGTTAGCTTCTGTGGAAAATCTCGAGATGAGTTTACTGTCGGTTTTCTGTGAGATACTTGTGAGTTTCCCGGGAAAAACAAACTTGCATTTTTCATGTATGCCACATGCATCAGCATGCATGTCAAAATAATCGATTTTTTTTTCTTTCTTTTTTTTTCATTGCATTTGTTTGCGCATGGAAAATTGCAAGTTGAATTTTCAACCATGAAAAGTTATTCATTTATATTTGGAGAAAGTAAAAAAAAAACATATTGGACCTCAACTTCCTAGTGATTGCGTCTACCGTGCTTTTGTGGCACAAGTAATGACACTTCCTTGGGAAATGGGCAAAAAAGTATTATGTTAACTAACAGGAGACATGCACTTGATTTAAGCATTCTACACAAAACTTGAACTATGAGAAAAAAAAACCAGCAGCCATCTGACGAGCGCTGGGGGAGAGTGCGCGAATTTTTATAATTTGAATATAAAGTAATTTAAATTTAGAAAATTCGCGCGCTCTCCCCAAGCGGTCGCCACATGGCTGCTGGTTTTTTTTCTCATGTTTCAAGTTTTGAGTAGAAAGCTTAAATCAAGTGCATGTCTCCTGGTAATTAATATGATACTTTTCTGCACATTCCCCAGTAAGTGTCATTACTTGTGCCACAAAGGCACGGTAGACGCAATCACTAGGAAGTTGAAATCCAATATGTTTTTTTTACTCTCTACAAATATAGGTGAACAATTTTTCATGGTTACAAATTTAACTTGCAATTTTCCAAGCTTAAAAAAATGCAATGCAAAGAAAAAAAGAAAAAAAATCACCTATTTCGACATGCATGCTGATGCATGTGGCATACATGAAAAATGAAAGTTTATTTTTCCCGGGAAACTCACAAGTATCTCACAGAAAACCGTCAGTAAACTCACCTCGAGATTTTCCATGGAAGCTAACAGTGAGCTCACTGCCACCGGCTGAGGCAGAATCATACGCGCATCACAAACACAATTCGGGACTAAATATTTCGGGCCTAAATCACCTCTACCTTACATCATACGGGTATGAGTGCCGCGCAATTATGTATTTATGTATTTTATGCTCAGCAATCCTCAGTTTTTCACAGTTTATGCCAGTTTCTGCTTATCAGTGCTGTGTGTGTTTGGTTGCTTTCAGTTGCTTTTAGGGATGGGCGATATTGGGAAAAATATCGATACGTCATACCATGCCCAGATAAAATGTCCGATACCGATATCGCATAATATCGGATTGCTAAATATCTATATCAAAGTTATCGATAGTTTAAAAAAAATATATATATCTGCGATTCATACGTCATTTCATCTGATTCCATTTTTTTTGCCAAGATTCTGATTATCTAGTCAATTTTCTGACTGTCCACATTTTCTTGCATAAAAATAAGCAATGTAAATTGAGGTCAGCATTCATTTATTTTACGCAAATGAAACAGTAAATTTGTATCATGCCAAAAAATTTTTTTATTATTCAATAAATGTACTATCTTCTAGAAGTAGAATTCTAAATGAGATGACTTGACATATGTCATGGCGTCAACAGAAACAAGAGTAACGTAGAAAATGATAATTTATACGCCTTTTCATGAATTAATTTCAAAAAAATTAGGAAGCATCATTTTTGAGTGAACAAGTGCCAATCTTCCTCAGGAACAGATTTTAAGAACAAGATTTCGTTTACATGAGTTGGTGAAAGACGGTTTCTTGTTTGACTGAGTAATTGGTTCGCTTTTGAAAACAGCCTTTCGCATGGCACAGACGTTGCTGAAATCGCTAAATATTTCAAACCAATGTTTGCCAACACGGGACAACTGCTTTCCCGTTTCTCTCAAAATTTAAGTACGTTCAGGTTGGGATCTAATTCAAGTGCTCTGCCAAGATCTTGTTTTGATTCATTACTTCGTTCTTCTGCGCAGGCACGAGCTCTTCCAAGCATATATCCTATACCTATATATACTTCATACATATGTATAGTATGTATGCTTAGGCGGGCAAGTGACCAAGAGATTTTAGGAAATAGAGGAGTTGCCTCAAAATTAAACTGCTGATTTTTTTTTTCAAATTAAAGATTAGGCGTTATAAATAACTTCTGCGTTGAAAAAATGTGATTTCTATTGTCCAATTTTTTATAAATAATTTTTAAAAGTCGCTAAAATGAGGTCCTGCTAAAACGCTATGTGATTGGTCGCGCATCTGTGATGTCACTATTGTTTGTTTATTTTGGTCTCCCTATGCTACAAGACGAGCCACGCGCGAATTTTACGGGAAAATTCAAATAATCGGGAAAATGAGCCAAAACCTAGAAAATGGGTTTGTTCAAAATATCTCAGATAATCTCCCGAACGTGAATTTAGCAACGATTTTCGCATACTTTGCGAAAAAACAGTGTTTTAACGTCCCTGAATCCAGAGCTGTCAAAGCGCAAAGGTAAATAAACGTTAGATTGTACATGGTTTTTACATTTTTCCGTTGTAATAGATGTGAAAAAAATTAAATAGACAAATACAATGAAAAACAGTTTCAAGTTCGTTTTTTCTCAAAAAAAAAAAAAAAACAATGCATTTTATTGCACTTTTCTCACGCATGTGTATCTTAATAATATATAAATATAGATACACATGCGTGAGAAAAGCGTAATGAAATGTATTGTTTTTTATTGAGAAAAAAACGAAATTCAAACTGTTTTTTATTGTATTTCTCTATTTAATTTTTTTCACATCTATTACAACGGAAAAATGTAAAAACCACGTACAATCTAACGTTTATTTACCTTTGCGCTTTGACAGCTCTGGATTCAGGGACGTTAAAACACTCTTTTTTCGCAAAGTATGCGAAAATCGTTGCTAAATTCACGTTCGGGAGATTATCTGAGATATTTCGAACAAACCCGTTTTCCGGGTTTCGGCTCATTTTCCCGTAAAATTCGCGCGCAGCCCGCGTTGTAGGATAGAGAGATCAAAATAAACAAACATTAGTGACGTCACGGATGTGCCGATTAATCACGTAGCGTTTTAGCGGGACCTCATTTTAGCCACCTTTGAAAATTATTTATAAACAATTGGACAATAGAAATTATATTTTTTCAACGCAGAAGTTATTTATCAAGCCTAATCTTTAATTTGAAAAAAAAAATCGGCATTTTAATTTTGAGACAACTCCTCTATTGTATCGATATCTGATATTGATACGACTTTCAATATCGGAAAATATCGCCAAATAACCGAACCGATATTTTCGATATTAACTGATATCGATATATATCGCCCATCCGTTGTTGCTTGTTGACATTTATCATTGTTTGTTGACACGACATATCGCGAACCGCGATCGACTCCTCAAAATTGTTACATGTATTTCGCGTGAGGTGTTTCGGCATTGTTTTGTTCTTGTGAATTTTTCTAATTTTCAGCTTCTGTGCGTTTACGACCGTCGCGAAAACCATTATTTGGCAGACGGAGGCATTGGAAAGAACGTGAGTTTTCGGGTTATTACAAGTAAAATGCCTTATGAAAGAAACACATTGTAAAAAGTTTCATGTTCTGTGAGCTACAATGTCAGATTCCAATTTATAAGTGAAGATAAACAATGTCAGTCACCTTACTACGCATCTCGATTTCTGAGAAGTAATCATGCAACTCCGTTATCAGTTATCGTCAATAGTTATTGATGTAGATATGTGTATTTTTATTAGTTATAAAGTCATGTTTTTCAATATTATCAAAGGTGGTGCAACCTTGCAATTAACTCTAAGGTTTTTTGAGTTGTGCCTGCTGTAAATAATTTGGAATTTTTTTTGAGGATGTCCATGAAGAATGTTATTACGTTCTAAAATTTATTTTTAAAATATAACAATGTCAAAACAATGTCGGATCATTCACCTGTTTCAGTGGACACGAAATATTTTCTTATCTTTGTTTTATCGAATGTGCAAGATAACGTCTTTTCAAATGTCAATGAGTTGAATGATATCTTTGGTTCTTTTTCATTTTTTTTAGTTGCGAAAAATTGTACGTTCTGAGAAAAAAAAATGATGAAAAAATATATTTATTACAGAAAAAAGAAAATTAATGAACTATTAATATTTCAAGTATTGTTAATAAAAACTTATGGATTGTGCAAAGGAAAATGTTGAGAATAAATTGATATAATTTTTATTTATGGTATGTAATTATATTACTCTAATTCATGAAATAAAATAGTTATAATAATCATTATATTTTGTAATGATTATTATAAGTTAAAAATATATTTATACTGAAAAGTATAGCCCTTGGCTAAAAAGTACGTATGCATTCATTTGTAACTGTGTATTATTTTCATTCTGATTTAATATTTTTCGAAAAACCCTATATTCCAAAGTTTGAAAATCCTGGGGCAAACAAGGCACTATCAAAATATTCTAGCCATCAGCTTATTTGTCAGAAATACAATATATGTTAAACATTATATTGTTGTTAAAAGTTAACTTCTAACATAAACAATCACAGAAAGTTCCATTTCCTATTTTTTACTATTAGATAAGACCATTCCACACTATAAATCATAGAGAGCAGGAAATATAACACCCTATCCCTTGCTCTGCTTCTCAACATGTCTCGATCCCTTGTAAGCTGCCCCCTACAAACCAGTTTTTTCAACACCGCGCAGAACGCCAGAACTCGCTTCTGCGCCGGCTCTCTCTTCTAGCACTTTCCCATCAAAACAAATTCAACGAGATACAGTAAATAGCCGATCGTAGCAGTAACGCCAATCCACGTGGACCGCACATGTTCGAGGAACAGGTTTTTCGGGCGTAGCTATCGAGAATTCTAGACGTACCCCTTCCACCCGCATTATATTTCCTGCTCTCTACGTTTCATATTCCACACCAAATTACAACTAAGTCATAGAATTTCAAAACTTTGTATGGATTACGAAATGTACTCAATACTCAAGTTAATATGAAAATTTCAGTCCTCAATTCCATAAATTCTAGAGGTTATTGGCACTCAAACTTTTTGACACGTTCAAAGAAAAGAATTCATAACTTCTGAACTGTTCAACCAATTTGCTTGAAAAATTTTTTGAATTCTTCAGAAATGTTTGCGCTTTTTTTATTCAATATTGTTGAAGCAAACAAAGTTTTTTATAATTTTTTCAAAACAATGAAAATTTTTTTAACCTTCTCAATGCCGTATAATAACGGAATGCAGATGAACAATACGCGAAAAACGTCTACCTCAAAGAATCCGTTTAGAAAATTTTGTTATCTGAATTAGTCCCAGAGATGTGAATTTATTTGTAAACTGTAGTTCTGACGGTATTTTGTCCTCAGTAAAGTTAGAAACATGCTACCGCCAATTTCAGTTTTTTGCGTTATTTTTGAGAGCGGCAACATTCCTGCGTGCTGTCCTTTGCAGGTAGAGAGAGTGATAGACTGATCATTATTGCTACTTTAAAACTGATACAGTGTTTTCAAGTTTGCTAAGCGGTTATGACAAAAACGTTTAAAAAAAGGGGGAATAGTCAAAATTCGTGTTTGATATGTTAAATGACGTGTTATTTAGATTCGTCAGTAATGGTTTAATATCCACAATAATCTAAGCCATAGTTTTTTGAGAATTTCTAAATATATTCTTTCACACAGTGGAATACATGTCAAACTGAAAAATATGTATATTTGTAAAAAAAAAACTAGACCATGTAAAGAGCTCATATTTTGCTGTTCACTGAAAAATGGTGATCGTCACGGCAATGATACATGTTGACTATACACAGGATTACTACTTTAGGTATACGTTTTGTTGCTTCAAGCATGCGTCTACATACAGCGGCAAAATCGTATCGTTCTGAGATAGATCGAGACGTATGTTTGCGAGAGATAAAGATTCCTGTACAAAGAATCCGTACAGTCATAACAACATTACAGTTAATTGTCACTATGAGCTTCGACAGTTTAGTGATGGTAAGTTGACGGTATTGTCGCTAAATCTGTCAGATATTTACCATAACTATATAGATTGTACTATCGGTAATTCATAATGTCACATGGAGAATATTTGGTATTCTTCCAACCACTAAATACTGATTTGTCTGGGAGGTAAATCATATACTTCATATAGCTACATCCCGGTAAGAATATGTGTATCGTTCGCGCAACGATACGTATAGTTAATACCAGAATCTCTTGAAATTGTGATGTTCAGCATATAGTGGCGCTGCCTCAAGGATCTTATTGTTACGATAGCGATTACCACTCTCAGTGTTTACTCAATGTGCATGTACGAAATTATTTGTAATTTATTTTACTACAATCTATTTCAAAATTTTAACTTTGTCAATAGTTTATAAGGTATATTGTCCATCCTTAATGTGTATTACGCTGCAAAGTAAGTCAATGTTATTTTTTGATTTGACAAACACGATCCTCAATCATACATTTCCGCAATTGTTGAAAAAATTAATGTTTGGAGTAGCTTTTCTTTTGTCTAGTTTGTATTTTCCCAGTTTTCAAAAGATATAATCAAATCAAAATCTATTTTAATATCTAAGTAACTTCCCGATTTCTTAAATGTACTAAGATACACTCTTTGAATACTTCGTATATAATAATATGACGTTCATAAGAATGGACTTTTTGAAAGTCGTTTTTGAATGCTTACTATAAACATTTTATCATTTACCGTATCAAACATGACTTTTGACTGTTCCCCTTTTTTTTAAACTTTTTTGTCATACTGGCTTAGGAAACTTGAAAACACTGTATCAGTGTTAAAGTAGCAATAATGATCAATCTATCACTCTCTCCACCTGCGGCAACATTCCAAAGCACGCTGGAATGTTGCCGCTCTCAAAAATAATGCTATCAACTGAAATTGGCGGTAGCACGTTTCTTACTTCACTGCGGACAAAATACCGTCAGAACTACAGTTTACAGATAAATTCACATCTCTGGAACTAATTCAGATAACAAAATTTTCTAAACGGATTCTTTGAGGTAGATGTTTTCCGTGTATTGTTCATCTGCATTCCGTTATTATACGGCATTGAGAAGTTAAAAAAAATTTTCATTGTTTTGAAAAAATTATAAAAAACTTTGTTTGCTTCAACAATATTGAATAAAAAAAGTGCAAACATTTCTAAAGAATTCAAAAAAATTTTCAAGCAAATTGGTTGAACGGTTCAGAAGTTATGAATTTTTTTCTTTGAACGTGCCAAAAAGTTTGAGTGCCAATAACCCCTAGAATTTATGGAGTTGCGGACTAATATTGACATATTAATTTGAATATCGAGTACGGTTCACAATCCATACAAAGTTTTGAAATTCTATGATTTAGTTGTAATTCGGTGTAACGCTTGGCGTGGAATGAATCATGTACAATATAATTATTACATTTTTATGTCTGTTTACTGTAATTATTATGTAATATATTTTATGATAATTATATATAATTGGTATAATTTCACATTTCAAGTTAAACGCCGTTGTATCCAAGTGGTTATGCCACCTGGCTGCAAAAGTGGAAGTTGCGGGTTCGAATCCTGTCTGGGCCCAGGATTTTATTACTCAGGAAATAACTTCTTGGGAGTCAGGGCGTCGAGATTTTTTAATATTGGCACCTCTCGGGCTGATTCGAGCTCACAGCTGCTTACTTGCCACAGGGTTTTGCATGGTTTTCCCCCAATATACCGCGCAAATTCGAAATTCACGACCATTTATAACCGCATGAAGGAAGAAGACCTGCTCAATGTGAAGGACATCGGAATTAATACGATATACCTCAAAATCGTCGCGTAAAGCAATAAGCACTCCACCACCACTTGAATACAAACTGGTATTTACACTCCTGTCGCAGCGAAAAACATTGTAGCCCCTGAATCCCAATTCCGTCGAACAAAAATCCCCATTTAACCATGTCTCAACCAAAGAAAAACAATCGTAAACTTTTGAAGTCTGTTGTATCGACGACCGCAATTCAGGAATTTTAGTGCGTAGAACGCAAACATTCTGATAGTAAAACCGCACTTCCAACAAAGATTGAGGTAAATCACAAGGAGATGTACGACAGCCGTCTCGACATATCAGTTTTCCCGCGAAATCTTAACTATTGAAGGGTTCCCGTTTTTAAATCTGATCCCAATGTCCCTTTCCCCTTCCGCGATACGCGAATTCAACTCCCCGCGAAGATTATCCAAATACTGCAACTGCGCGAGAGTACTATCATTCGTAATTGTAATAGACATCCCACGAAATGCACGCTTATTCCTAAGGACGGAAATCGCTTCGGAAGTCGATCCGAATATCAATTTCAGAGGAAGTTGTTTACCTTCACGAGATTCCCTAAACCTGAAAGCATGCTCCGCCGCCGAACATCCCGTAATTTTAGTTATAATATCGTTCATTAATACCAGATCAGAGTCCCCACCGTGTCTGATATCAGTTGCAGTAGGGACGTTGAAGGCAATCACATTCTTGGAGCGCTTTCTTAGTTTTTCAGCCTCACGTACAACCAGCTCAAGGGAATCAGTAGATAGTGCAAGTAGATATAGCAAGGAAGGGGGGGGGGGGCACGTCTCTGTGTTGCTATAACATCAAGCCGGTTGTTGATAGTCTCTATCTCAATTTCATGCTTTTCGATTTTGTTTTCGATGGCTGCGAGTGTTGACTTGAAAGTATTATCCAAGTCGCTTTTAAATCTCCCGTAGAACTTCTCCAACGAGATGTTAAGCGCAGATGCAGTAACTAAGCTGCAGCATTTCTTGAATCCTCCATTGGGAAGCTTTGCCGGTCGTTTAGCACATGCTGAATGGAATGGTGTGTTACAGATGGGACAACGTACAGTTTTCTCGAGGTCACGTATATCACCATCAAAGCCCAAGCAGACAACTACATCGTTGTCATGTAACATAGACGACGTGTTGCCTCGGCTTTCATCATCCATGCTTCATAAATATAAGCAGAAACTCCCACGAAAAGCGGATAAATAACACTGTTTTACTTGAACTTGTATGAGATACAAAATATCAGTGTTTATACTCACAGCGCTACCTGGGATAATCGATTAAAATAATTCAACAAATTATATCGTTTAATTTGTTGAAAAATTAAACGATTTCAAGGTGTCTCCTGTCTCCATCGGAGATATCTCGGAATATCTTTGCGGGATCACCAGGGATGTAGACAATCTGAAAATTTCAATAGTTATATACTCATCGCTTGCAGAAAGAGCTTTTTTAACGAATGTGAAGTTTGAAAAACGAGCCAAAGGCGAGTTTTGCAATCACATGAGTCAAAAAAGCCCTTCTGCAAAAGTCGAATAACATTTTTTTTTGCATCACAACGTGTCGAAAGTGGAATTTTCGATACGCGAAGCGTGATGAAGGTGCCTACTTTCACCACTAGTCATGTGAATATTATTCTCCAAACTTTCAAAAATTCTAAGTGGGAAGGTTCGTTAATCAACATATGTAGCAGAAAATATTCTGAAAATGAAAATTCTCACAATCATAAGCATTTGCATGATGTAGAAAATATTGTTTCTAACACGATTTACAAACATTCCTGATGAAGATTGTGATTTTTGAATTATCATTATTATTATTATTACTATAATTATTATGTTCTAACCGTTTCCTAGATATTTCTTTGAAACTGTTTTTATTTGATTATATATTAACAGCTCACTAATAGTTACATCTTACACTGCACACGGAAAATTATTGAAATTATTCATCCGGCACATGATTCAATACTTCTCAATCATACTTCTTGCAATTTGGGATTGAACTTCATTGAATGTGACAAACTTCCAATGTTTTCTTAGCTAATGTTTGACAGAGTCATTAAATGTGGCCTTACGTCATACTGCATTGGAATAATACCTGTTTCAATTTCTACCTCATGTGTTAAAAATAACATAATAGAAATATTTTTCGATTCAATGTTTGACGAGTACATTTGCTTCCTTTTGTACTATTTTGTACTAGCAGTCAAATATTTATCACGTCTTAAATATTTTACGTGTTGATTTTTTCGAAAAAAAAAACTTTTTTAGCCAAAAAAGTACGTGTCCTATTATTTCAACCAAGAAGCAACATTTTATTCACAAGGTAAAATCGTGTACCGCAGAACTCAGCAGTTAAATCGAGATGGAAAGCATTTGAGGGTAATATTTTGACAGCTAGCATACCAAGAAAGCGAACTTCTCTGATTTCGTACAAGTCTCGCAAGTACATTACATACATCGTGAGATTCATAAATAAGTACTTTTTAACGCAGTTATTATCAGAAATATACAAATTTAGCAGTAATAATAAGCAAGTAAATATTTTGCAGCAATGGCATTAAATCTCAATACTCCCAGAAGACATTGAAGCTGCATGCACGCGAATAATGTTCAATGTCTCCACAAGGTGACACAAATAACGATTAAAAGACCTGATCTTTAAATGATGCTCAATATTTTCATGTTTGCAGTGATATTCATGTAATGTTAGTAAACTTTTATAAATTGTTTTTACAAATTTTGTTATTTAATTTTTGCTGATACTTGTATAATTTTTTACTATAGATTAGATAAGTTTTAGTCTCATAGTTTGAAAAAAAAGTGCGAGTAAAGTTTAGAGAATATTGAAGAGTTGTAAAGAAAAATTACCTTTTGACCTAGAATTTTATTTTCGAGAAGAGAATTAAAGGATTTGTTTTGTCCATTCATGCTGATTCATTCATTCTTTTATTATTTCTCCTCCGGATAATCCATGTGAACCATGCGGAAAAGGAACAAAAATACAGCATTTCATCATAGGCTAATGAAGTCGACTTGAAAAGAATCGACTATCGATATTTATTCTTGCGTCGATTATCTTGGGCTTTTCGATTAAAATCTGGCGTGTCTACTCATGAGCGCACTGAAAAAACTAAGAAGAAACCATTCCTCCTTAGACAGAAATGGTTCCGCGAGTAAAGCAAAATGTGCGTCAATGGTTACTGCGCGGGCAGAAAGTTTCCTGTCTCGGGGCGAACTATTTCTTTTCAGACACCTTTTCTGCCCGCGAAGTAACTATTCCTCCTTGACGCATATTTTGCTTTTCCCGCGGAACCATTTCTGTCTAAGGAGGAATAGTTACTCCTTGAGAAGGGAACCAGTCCTTAGTTCTCTCACAAGGGGAGATCGTCAGTTGGAAACGTGAATTTCATCAATTATTTTTTTTTTTTTTATACCTTACTAAGTTTCAAGGAACACATGTTTCGACTTTTGTCCTAACGCACTTTCAATTTCGAAATATAAAATAATAAAAAAATCCACGCGCAGAAGATCCCAGCTTCAGTTGCTACTGTCACTCGTGGTATTGTTGCCTCCGGTGGTCCAGTGGTTAAGGCGTCGAACCAGCAAATTCAGTATGTTCGGTTCGTATCTCGACACAGGAAGTTTTTTTTTTTTTTTTTTTTTCCTTTCTTATAGGTTTTTTGCAATTACATTTTTCCATTCACAAAGCTTCTGATTTTAAAATAATGCCAGCCAATAGTATATTAGGAAATGTGTTTTTTCACACGCATAATGAATATTTTTCCTCTGCTATTTTTGTGATACATCCGACGATTTTTTCGTGGCGGGAAAAGCTACGGAAATAATTTTCAAAAAGGTTTTTTGAAATTTATGAAATAGTCAAGGAGTAAAAAAGTTATAATAATACACAATCAGAGATAGGCGAAATTATTAATCGACGATTACAGATTACAAATTACAAGTAGCGAAAAAAAACGCGCTTCTTCGCTACATTTATTCGAGTAATCGTGGAAAAGCGCGCTACTCCGCTATATTTAATCTGGCAAACCTGAAAAAGCGCGTTACTTCGCTACAAATATTCAAGCAATTGTAGAATAGCGCGTTACCGTTACAAGTAGCGATGCAAGAACGCGCTCCTTCGTTACTTTCATTCAAGTAATCGTCGAAAAGGCGGGCTCCTCCGCTACGTTCAATCTGGCAATCCTAGAACAGTGCGCTAGCGTTACAAGTAGCGAAACAAAAACGCGCAGCTTCGCTACATTCAATCGAGTAATCGTGGAATGACTCGCTACTTCGCTAAATTTAATCAGGCAATCCTGAAAAAGCGCGTTACCTCGCTACATTTAATTCGTTACGAGTAATTCGTAAATTTTCAAACCAGTAATAAATTCAGACTAGGACTTATGTATTGATAGACAGGAAGCATTTTTACAGTGGCAATATATTTTTTTTTTTTTAATTACTTAGAACATTTTTTTTATTAACGAAACTTAAGTTTAATACTAATTAGCTTCTAGTTAATTAGTTGAAATAACTATCGAAAATCGAACACTTTCATGAATGTTTCCAGTTTTTGTATTTCACTTCAATGTTGTGCTCCGGGGTGACTTCAAAAATACTCGGTGTAGACTTTACACAAAACTATTTATTTGAGAGAGACAGCTACAATATGATGATACACGGCGACGCCGCGGGCAAAAAAAAGGCGTCCCAGTTCCTTGGACATGCGTTTTTCTATGAACAAAAAAGGCGTACTAAAGAATCGCGAGACTGAAACTTGATAAAACTGGCCAATCAAAACGAACGACGATTCATAATGAATCGTATGATAGAGTTCGATGAACAATTTCCAAAATGACGCGACATTTGTGCTATAAGTTGGGAAAAAACCCAAAATAAGCTGATGCAATATTCTTTATAAAATGGTATGGTAACTAAATGAACTACAGATAAGTTCAATAGCTTGTTCATCAAATTCTATTTCACAGTGCAATTAGAAAAACATATTGACGTTCGCAATCTTCTGTAAATTCATACAATATTTTCAGTAGATGAGTTACTCGTTATATTCGATTTTACAGCGTAATTTATACTGGCAAAATCAACGTAAGTAATTTTTGATTTGCTGCAAAATCGAAGGAAAAGTTTTTGCCTTTGAGGAAAAATGAAAAGAATAATATGAATAGATATATATATATATATATATATATATATATATATATATATATATATATATATATATATATATATATATATATATATGTTATAGTTGTAGATTTAGGTATACAACACCTCCCCTCTGAAAGAAAATGAAGACGCAGTCTTTATTTTACGAAATGGTTCCTCTTTAAATTACATAATGAGGATAGTGTTGTATCGTCATTCATTACTTAGAATATAACGCTTGCCTTTATTGTCCCCTTTTTTTTTTTTTTATAAATAATGCAATTTTCACATCTCCCTTCTTTCTCGATGGGTACGACACATGAGTTTTTAAATTCTAATCATACAAGTATTCCATGTATGGTATATGGTGTAAAATTCGATGCAATAGTTCGGTAAATCTTATTCTTTACGTTTTTTTTTTCCTTCCAATTTCATCGTACAATTTCGTATGAATGCCACATGGGATAATGACTCATTAAAATAATGAAGTTTCATTCTATTTTATACATGATAGTTTCTATAAAAAAAAATTTTTTTTTTTTTTTTCATTTGATTTATTCTTTCTTTATGTGGGATTTTTAATACAAGCAATTGATTTTCAGCGGAAAAATGAAAATTAATGAAATCGTTTAACACATTAATAAGATACTGTTAAAATGTCGAATTAATATAATTGAAGCAGTTTTTTGAAGTTTGATTTATTTGATACGGTTGCCAACTTTACTTTATCGATGTTGATATTGTCAATATATCATGTGTCTTTTTATAAGTGACCTTGAATTGAAACCAAATATATGAATATACGAATATATGGGATCAAGTTAAATTTTTTCTCTCGTTTGCTCTGCAATATGTAATATAAATCCATTACTCTGAGTAGGCCTTTGATATCGAATTGAGACAGAAATAAATGTTTCTCGAGAGTCAATTAAATTTACATTATACTATTATTTTCTTGGCCATTTTTGTGTTGGTTTTATAACTTACTCAAACGCTTTCTCTTGTTACTGGTCCTATTCCTGTAACGAACTTCCTTACAATTGTATACGTATAAGAGTTCAATTAAAAACTTGGATTTAATTGAAACTATGAAAATTTTAATGCCACATTTTTTTTGGTTTGACTCGTCTTGTGAATGAAATCAAAAAATTCCTCTAGTTAAATGCAGTATTTATAGTCATAATATTCTTTTGAAATAATAAACAAATAAAGTAATGATTTTTCTTTCTCTTTTCCTTTTTTTTAAAGCAGACAATTCTTTAAAACCAATTTACGTACAATTTATGTTCTGAAACTTTCGAGGTGTATATGTATGTCTTCAGCTTTAATTTTTGTCTGAGGTTAAAATTTACTTTATTTTATTCCTAAGAATTTCTTGTTGAATTCATTAATGAAGATTCTATGGGGCCTTCCATAAATGATGTCAGCGTTTTAGGGGCGGGAGGGGGTCAGAGTATCTGTGACAGTTTGTGACACAGGGGGGAGGGGGTTCTCGACAATGTGATGTCACAAATTTTTCCCCAAATAAAAGAATGTTTTAGTAGAAAAATTTGCAGCATCTTATATAAATTTTCGATTTTGCACATACAAGCTGCTTAAATAGGTCTTTTGTTTTTTGCGCGTGATATTTATCGCCATCTTGTACATGAAAACAAGTTTATACAAAAACACGCATTTTCTACCCTGCACCTTGTGCTTGTTTTGGTAACGTCCAGCACCGTCTTTTGTTTTGTCCGTTATGTTTATTGACCGTGTTGTGTTGACAGCTAACAGATATAAAAAAAATTTTGAACCAGCAAAATCCTGATGTGACAAAAGGTTTTATACCATTTGTGAATTTCATCGAATTTCGGATTATTACGTAAGTAAAATATTCTGTGGAATCGCTAAATTTTATTCAAATATCAATTTTTGAGGCTTCTTGAAAATCTTGAATAAGGTTATGAATTTTTTGAATCCAGGTTTTAGAAAATGTTGAAAAAGGTTATGAATTTTTTCATTTCGGCTTCTAGAAAATATTGCATTAGGTTACGTATTTTTTAAATTTTAGAATTTTGAAAATGAAAGAAAAAAAAAATTTTTTTGTCAAAGACTGAGGATTCTGCAATTTTCGAAAAATCATTCAATTGTTTATTAAATTGTAAAAGATTCATTGACGTTTCTTAAATATTATTTATTGTATGATATTTTGAAAAATGCAAAACTTCAAAATTTGAGAGATTCTAAACTTCTAACAAAAGTGGATCGAGTAAAAAATTTTTTTGAAGTTTTGAATTTTCATTGAATAAAAGATTGTCTTACTTTTTTGAATTTTTAATTGACTGGCTTACATGCGATTCTACGCAATTTTGAATGTTTAAGAATTCAAATTTCTGAGCTAATATTTTGAAATTTTGTAATAAAAAACAATTTTCTGCGATTCCAAGATTTTAACTGATTTCAGAATATCTTAAAATTTGGCAAGGAACGAAAAAGACATTTATTATTCTCAGAACTTATAAATAAATTCAAATTTTGAAATCCTAATAGTTAAAAAAATTTTTCATTATATAATCTGATTATTTTTTTTTTTGGAATATACTCTATGGAATTCCAAACTATGAATTTTATTGCATTTTAATATATCATAGAGGTCTAATAATTTGTAAAACTCTTAAAAAAAATTTTTTCCAATTTTTGGAATGTAATTATATTGTAATAAAATTCAAATTTTTTCAATATGGTCACGGTAACTTATTTTTCAGGATGGATAAAAACAAGCTATTCCAATCGCTTTTCCAGTCGTATTTAAAATGTGCAAAGGACAAAAAGAAGAGTGTCGTCCAAGAGAAAGCCGTGGAAGCATGGGAAAAAATCAAGGGCTCTCCAAATTTGACTGAAGAGGTGAATTCCTCATTCAGAAGAATGAGGCAACCGCATTGAACCAAAAGGGAACTCTAATGAAGTTTTGGGCGAAAGCAAAAACAAACGTGAAACAGATTTCGAAACCCGCTGAGCGAGTTGAAAAAAATGTGCCTAATGATGATAAAACTTTGAAGACACAAAATTCATCTACTGACTTAAAGCAAGAGAAACAACCAACAAAAGTTCAAGATGAATCGAAATCGCGAATCGATATTATTAACAATGACATTCTTGGATTGAGAACTAGAAAAAAAACATGGCCTTTTAAGCAATGAACAAGTAAAAAATTTAGAAGAATTACCAAAACAAAAAAATGAACTTGAAAAGAAATTAAAATTGAAAATCGCTGATCAAGAGCGTCAAAAAAAATCGGGAGCACAGAAAAGGAAGAATTTAGATGAGTTATGTCTGTCGAATCCAGAAATTGTGAAATTTTTGAAAAATCAAAAAATTCATCGGAAGGGAAACGCCATGTGAAAACTGTCTCTGTGAAATTAATAAAAGCACGAAAAGACGCTCATATGGATCATCTAGACAGCAAATTTTGCAAGGCAACAATTAATCATCTGGAAGAAATAGCATCAATCTTAGGCCCGAATGAAACATGTTTCCTGAGTCAAGATGACAAATCGAGGGTACCAATAGGCTTGACTGCAGCCAATCTTCAAGCTCCAATGATCATGCACGTTGAATACAGAGTTGTTCTGCCAGATCACGACTGGGTAGTGGCTCCGAGATATAAGTTAATACCTTCTGTTTAGGCAGGTAAATTTATTTTATGAAATAATATTTTTTTAATTCAAAATTTTTTCACTAAATTTCATTTTTATCAACTTTTACAAATTTGTTTTGTATGAAGTTTAAATATTTTATTGCTTTTTGAATAGAATTAGGATGATAAAACAAGAATTAATAGTGAAAGATTTAATTTTTTTTTCATGTGTGGAATTTCAAAATTCTGTAAACTTACCGATATACATAAATTATAAATTCATTCTGAAAAAACTAAACAATTTCTGCTTAGTATAAATTGAAAATTTCAAAATTTCTGACAGTGTGATGTTTGTACCTATCTAAAAATGATGTGATGAAAAACTCGCTATTTGCATTCGAATCATCGAATTTTTAGAGACTTCCAGGCGTATCAAAATTATAATAAGATGTAAAGAAAATTCTAGAGATTGAAAAACTGTATTCCTTTATTTGAATATATTTTCATTACTCAAGATTATTATTGAAGAAAAAATGTTGTTTATCTGGAATCAAAAATTCAAAAACTGCGGCACTTTCATTCTTATTTGTAAAAAATCTTATAAATTTGCATGAATTCTTGCTGTTTTAATTTCAGGCATTGAAGTTGCAAAAATTTCTTCGGAGATCCAAGTGCGGTTAGATACTCTGGAACAACTTACATAGCCGTTCGTTCGGGGAAACATTCGTCTTCTACTGCTTACCCACATGCCCTTGATTTCGAAAAACTGTATGAATTGGAGGAATTCGAAAAAATCACCAAATTCAATAGAAAACCAAAACCTGTTGTAATTACGACAGTAGATGGGGGTCCTGATGAAAACCTTCGGTACCAAAAAGTGATACATGTTGCTGTTCATCACTTTTTGAAGTACGACTTAGACGCAATCTTTGTCGCTACTAACGCTCCAGATCGAAGTGCGTTCAATCGTATCGAGAGAAGGATGGCACCGCTAAGCAGAGAACTCTCAGGGCTTATCCTACCTCACGAAGCTTTTGGTAGCCATCTCGATTCAAACGGGAGAACTATCAATAGCGAGTTGGAGAAAAAAAATTTGAACACTGTGGGCATACTTTCGCCGAGTTGTGGAGTAATTTGACGATCGATGGATTTCCTCCAGTTGCAAAATACATTAATCCCGAAGCCTCCGAGGTCAACGCAGAAGATTTGGCCAAAAAAGACGAATTTTTGATGGCACAACATGTTCGCAGTAGCCAGTACTTCACACAAATCGTGAAATGTGGCGACGAAAATTGCTGCCCAAAACCACGAAGTTCCCTCTTCAACATTTTGAGGGACAGGTATTTATTCTATATATGATAAGAATTTCAGCTTATAAATTGTCGACTTAACAAATTTTCTTCAACTTCCAGGTTCATAAATGCACCGATTCCGATTCGACAAACCAAAGAAGGATTAAAAATTCCAAATTTCGAGAAAAATTGGCATCAAAAAGCATCTGAGGCAGTATACCCATCCATTTTCGTCGGTCGAAGCTTAAACTTGAAGAATTTGTTACCAGAAATGGCAAAAAACTGTAAGATCTTGCCATCCGATTTGTATTGCCCTTCAATGTATGAAGAATTGAGCCGTCGAATCTGTGAGAAGTGTCAAATTTACTTTGCTTCTATCGTCATGCTCAAAAAGCACAAAAAAATTCACAAAGAAAAACTTGTCACGAGAAAAGTTCGTCCTGTTCGGATCGTGGCGCGTAGGGAGCAAGAAATCTTGGCGAAATTTCGGAATGATGCTCTTGAGTGGGCGAACCAAGAGGATCTAGATTCAAATGAGGTAGTCGTTCAGAGAAAGAAGAAGAATTGATGCCTGTTATTAGCTATGAAAAGTACTTTGAAAAAAACTGGGAAGGTGCCCAAAAAAACCTTTCAGTACATTATTTTGTTAACTGCAATATATTATATTTTATGTGATTCGTAAAATAATTTAATTGAAACATTTAAAGAAATTTATGAAAAACATTTAAAATAAAAAAGTTATTGTCTATTTTTTACATTTTATTATGTGACGTGACACCCGGAAAGGGGGAGGGGTCCACGGTTTTGTGACAGGGGGAGGGGGGTTCAAAAAACGCTAAAAAACTGTGACATCATTTATGGAAGCCTCCTTATAGTTCGAATTAATAGATAAGAGTGATGTCTTTCTTATCCATCAATTCTGGTTTTGAAAGTTTTGAATTTTTAATCATCATGCAGTTCTGTAAACTCATAATCTTCATTATAGGATTTTGAATTTGCTTCAAGCAATTGTCATTGAAATGGTTCTTTTTTGATAGGTGCAAGAACCTGGTGTCATGATATTCTATAGTATATGATCGATTTTCTCGTGTGATACGCTTATTTAATTAAATCATGTTTAATTGACGCTTGATTACAGAAATACAAGAACGTATGTTTTCAGAACTGTGAAGATGGAACTCAGAAAATTTGAATTTCTGTTTTGATTTCAGAGAATATATTTAAGGAAATTAAACTATTAAACCGTTAACTTTAAAAGCTTTTTATAAAAATTTAACACGATGCCTGAAGTAAATAAGGATTAAATCTGAAGATTTTTGAAATTGACTTTAGAATTTCGTATATAATTAAAGTTTTCTAATTTTGAGTTCTAGATTTAATGTTTTGATCCATAGCTAGACTTTACGACGCTCACTTGAAAAATAAGACAGAAAGTTAATAGACGAAATTGGATGCAAAAAGGTTAATTATGGTTTAAATAATTAGATCATCATTGCTGATTTTAAAATTAAAGATTCTTGGTTAAATCGAATTAAAACTCGCGTTATCGCGTATGTCAAGGTGATATATTTTCTAAAATATTTCTGAAACTCATGAAGAAATTTTAATGATGAAGATCTCTTTTTTTTCAGACAAACAATTAAATGTATCCATGAATATTTCTCTAGGTACTTTGGAATACCTAAAATTTCAAGAAACTTCATGATTTTTACTTCACAACTTGTTAGTGAGGTGTTAGTTTAGGATTTGATATAGTTACTAGTTGATGTTTAAATTAACTTACTTGACTTTAATTGACTTAACTTGATTTGATATTGAGGTGTAAAACGTAAACAAATTATTTCATAATAATTTTAGAAGTTCTAAATTAGAGTTGATCTCAAGATTATGGTTTTTATTTAAAAACTTTGATATAAAGTTAGTGTGGGAATCAATGTAGATTTGAATTAGGAAACTCGGCCTAAGATCCTTAGAACCAATTGAAAATTTTTTGTAAGTCATTGAGTCATATGTCATACTGCAAATCTAGTAAAGTCACTTTGGTCTTGATTCGTGTAATGACTATGAATAAAATATCGAAATTACGTATGTGGAATACATTATCTTAAATTAATTGGGTTTGAGAAATTTATCTTGGATAGAATCGATAGGATGTAGATTGAAGAATCGATGGTGCCTTTATCAGAAGTCATTCGGATTTCATTTGATGAATCTTCGCATTTTCGTTGTTTAAATTGTACATTTATTCACGTACTGTTTAGTGGATTTCTCTTCTATTTTATTATTATCATTTATATCATTTATATAAATGATAAGGCCCCCCTTATTTTTTTCATTATAATTTTACTTTACCCGTTGATTATGTCTCAAATTTTTTTGTTTTGGTTTTAGGTCTTCGAGTTATAAATTATAAATTGCAAATATTTTAGATTTGCATATTTGGAATTGTAAACTTTCAGTTTTCTATTAGATTTGAGTTTATGAATTGTGATATTTTCTTTTTCGATTTTAGTTTTAGGATTTTATTTGATGAAATGTTATTTTATTATGATCATTTTTTTTTATATTTGGGGTTGGTTACCCGTGCATGTGTGTTTTTTATTTTTGTTTCGCGAGGACTAGGTTTGGGACTGATTCTGAGGTAGAAGATTTTGAATTTGAGATTGATTTGGAAATAGCAGTCTTTTGGTTTTGAATCGGACTTTGAATAGAAGAATTTGAGTTTGAAATTGATTCTGAAATTGTAGATATTTTTATTTTATTTGTACTCATTTGGGGCTGGTTACACTGTTGGTGTACCTTTTCGATTTGGATTTGAAATTTATTCGTACTCATTTGGGACTGGTTACCCTGTTGGTGTACTTACTTTTTAATTTAAGATTAAGGAATTCTTTGTACTCGTTTGGGGCTGGCTACCCTGTTGGTGTACATACCTTTTTTATTTAAGAATTTGGATTGAAGGATTTTTGATTTGATCGATTTGATGATTTTCGATCGATAGGATTCAGTGACCTTTTTACTTTCGATTCAGTACATTTCGTCGATTTGAATTCAGTGTTTTTTGCTTTAGTGGATTTGTTTTCTATCTAGTTTCGAAAAGAACCGGAACAAAAGAATTTCTCAGTATAAGCAGAATTTTTAATTGATTTTTAAGGATAGTATTAAAATTTTTATATAAGGTTTGAATATAGTTTAGATTTAGAATTGATTTTCATATCGATTTGGAAATATTGTACTTTGAAAATTTTTTTTTTTTATTGAAAATAGAAGCGTTCTTTTTGTTTTGTTAGAATCAATTTAAAAATGAGTCTTGAAATGGTGGATTAAGGGTTTCGTATTGAATTTTATATATTAAATTTTGGTCTTGGAAATCGATTTGAAACTCGATTTGGAAATAGTTTATTCTGGACTTACAGACCAATTTCAGATGGTATTTCTATTTTAAAACTGTGATGGATTTTTCATGTAGTAGATTTTGGAGTTGTAGATTTTTTTATCTCAAATACAATTTGAAGTACCAGGAGTACTCCTAAGTAATTTCCGGTTTTTTCAATGGATGGCGTTCTGTTTTGTACCGCTGTTGGTAACACATACCATATGTCATTTTGTTCAGTCATATCGAGTGCTTGAACTGCGTTGACATTTTCTCGAAAAAATCTTCCAGTAAGTTTTTATTGCGCTTCAAAAATGTCGAATTCTGTACCGAATTTTGAGCATATGCGCCATGCATTGCTTTTCATGTTCAATCAGGGGAAAAAAGTGTCCAAGAGCCACTGTGCGCTTGTGGAAGTTTATGGTGATCGTGCATTAACACTTCGAACATGTGAAACGTGGTTTCGACAGTTCAAAAATGGAGATTTCGACCTGAACGACGCCGCACGCTCCGGCAAGCGAAAATCGTTCGATGACTCCGAATTGCAAGCATTATTAGATGAAGACAACACGCAAACGCAACGACAGCTTGCAGATGCGTTGGGAGTTCAACAGCAAGCAATTTCCAAACGTCTGCGAGCCATGGGAAAAATTCAGAAGTGTGGAAAGTGGGTGCCCCATGAACTGACCGAGAGACAAATGGAGAATCGAAAAGTGACCTGTGAAATGCTGCTTCAACGATACAAAAGAAAGTCTTTCCTGCATCGTATTGTTACTGGTGATGAAAAGTGGATTTTCCTGGAGAACCCTAAGCGCAACAAATCGTGGGTGAGTCCAGGTGAAGCATCGACATCGACGGCACGGCCAAATCGTTACGGTCGGAAGGTCATGCTGTGTGTGTGGTGGGACCAGTCCGGTGTTATATACTTTGAACTGCTGAAACCTGGTGAAACTGTGAATGCCGTTCGCTACAAACAGCAAATGAAAGATTTGAGCCGAGCCATTGTGGAAAACCGACCAGAATATCAACAACGACAGAAGAAGGTGATTTTGCTCCACGACAATGCGCCGTCGCATAAGTCGAAAGTCGTTCGTGACACGCTGGAAAGGCTCAAGTGGGAAGTGCTCGATCATGCGGCTTACTCACCAGACCTGGCGCCATCCGACTACCACCTCTTTGCCTCGTTGGGCCATGCCCTTTCTGAGCAGCGCTTCGACTCGTACGAAAATGTACGAAAATGGCTCACCGAGTGGTTCACCTCCAAAGGCAATGATTTTTACTGGCGTGGTATCCACAATTTACCAGAAAGGTGGGAAAAATGTGTAGAAAGCGATGGAAAATACTTTGAATAAAATAAAGGTTACGGTTTTTTTGGAATTATGTGTTTTATTTGCAAGAAAACCGGAAATTAATTAGGAGTACACCTGATAATATATTTCCAAAGTAAGATCGATTCTTTCATTTCTCTTTAGATAGTAATCTTTAGATTTAGATTGAATTGAAATTGATAAACCACGGATTTGAACTAATTCAAAATTAATTGATCACGAGTAAGAATCAATTTTCGAATTAATTCCAATAGTGTTGCTCTTAAAAAAAAGTTTCTTTTTTTTTTATTTTGAAATAGTAAATCTTGGTTTGATCGATTTTGAAATGAGCACGATTGATTTTCAATTTTGTGTTTTTGAATATTAGACTTTTTATTGGAATTGGATTTAGTAACTGATTTTAATATTGGTTTTTTTTTTTTTTTTTTTGAACCAATTTAAAATAGTGGGTTTTAGCATTCAATCAAATTTAGACATTGTTTTTTTTTTTTAAATAGAAGATTTAGCAGTTTCAATATTTTTAATTCTATTTTTCGTAGTAAATTTAATTTTTATTCGATTTTGGTTCAGACGTTGGGTTTGAATACCAAACAAAATTCGAGGTATTAAATTTTGAATTTGGAATCAATTATTAAATCGATTTTGAAATGGAAAGTTTCAGATTTTGAATTAAATGATATAAATACAGATTTAAAATCAGAAATCGATATTAAAAAAAATGATAGTTCCTAAATTCAAATTGGAATGGTGGATTTTTTTTTTTTTCTTTGAAAGCGAGGCTGAAATTGATTAGAAAAAGTAGGTTCTTGATTTTCATTTCAACTGGAATTCGCAGAAATTTGAGTTGAAGTTGATTTAGAAAAATTTGTAAATGTATTGAATTTAGTGAATTTCGATATAGTTACTTTCGTTAATTTTGATTTAGTATGTCCTGTTAGCTTCGATTCATTTCTTGCTGATCTCATTAAAAATTTCAGAAGATATTACAAGAGCTGACAGTATTACTTGTTAATATTTGTTTCAAACTGTTTTTGAATTACCGATTTCGTGATGCGAAATTTAGAGAAATGATACATACAGCGTTTCACGTACGGCTTACTATTGTTAAACTGATTTTATGCATGCATAATCGTGGTTGTTTTCGTGTTGTATAAATCGTAAGTTTCGGATCAAAGTGTTATGATCATAGTTTTCTATACAATAGTTTCAGTCGTTCTCGTAAAAACGATTATAGAGAGCTATTATACTTTTAAGCCGCTTAAATTTAGTTTCAAGTTGCTAAAGTTAAAATAATATTCAATTTTATCTTCTAAATGGATTGATAAATCTGTTCTCGGAGAGATTAAAAGAAGCGAAAATTTTTAGAGTGACTACTTATGGAATTTTGAATTAGTCCGTAAGTTACATTTTGAATTTTAATTTTTTTTCTTTTGAAATTCGTGATCAGTATCCGCGATAAATTCAATGATATCATTTAAGTCATTGATTACGCCTTTAAGAGTTGAAACAATATTTTTAGAAGATTATACGAGCGACAAAAAATGATTATCAATTCCATTGAGTTTTTACTCTCAATTCCAGATGAGTTTTCTTGATGATGATTTCCTGAAGTTGGAGTGAATACACTGATTGTCTCGAGGAAAGTGATAGGACCGACGACAGATCACTACTTCCGGATTTAGCGTTAAGTTGTCTGATGAAGGTGCCAATGTGTGTTGCAGGAAGTCAAGTTAGAAGGTTGTATTCACAGGACCAAGCTTGACACGCTGTTTATTGCGCTGTGAATAACCTGGACCTTAAAATTTTCGGGATCGAGATTGCTGGTCACGATGTTGCACCGATTGTCCTCCAAGATCGCTGTTTTTCTTACTAATGGCAGTGTTACAGTAAATTCAGACTGGGCCGTCCCTTGAAGTATTGCAATTTTACAGGACAGGTCTGCTAATTCCTGGATAATCCGGGCTCTCCTTATAGTAGATGTTTCGTTTTATTCCGAAGCTGGACAGGGTTGCTAGGCCTGTAGATTCTCGGACCGGAAAAGTACACGATTGTAGTCCCCCGTTGGGTTTTTCTTCTTGAACGATAAAAACCGCAGCTCCTGCAGCCAGAAGAATCCCATCCTTGTCGCCGAAATTTGTTGTGTTCCGGGGTGACTTCAAAAATACTCGGTGTAGACTTTACACAAAACTATTTATTTGAGAGAGACAGCTACAATATGATGATACACGGCGACGCCGCGGGCAAAAAAAAGGCGCCCCAGTTCCTTGGACATGCGTTTTTCTATGAACAAAAAAGGCGTACTAAAGAATCGCGAGACTGAAACTTGATAAAACTGGCCAATCAAAACGAACGACGATTCATAATGAATCGTATGATAGAGTTCGATGAACAATTTCCAAAATGACGCGACATTTGTGCTATAAGTTGGGAAAAAACCCAAAATAAGCTGATGCAATATTCTTTATAAAATGGTATGGTAACTAAATGAACTACAGATAAGTTCAATAGCTTGTTCATCAAATTCTATTTCACAGTGCAATTAGAAAAACATATTGACGTTCGCAATCTTCTGTAAATTCATACAATATTATCAGTAGATGAGTTACTCGTTATATTCGATTTTACAGCGTAATTTATACTGGCAAAATCAACGTAAGTAATTTTTGATTTGCTGCAAAATCGAAGGAAAAGTTTTTGCCTTTGAGAAAAAATGAAAAGAATAATATAAGTATATATATATGCTATAGTTGTAGATTTAGGTATACAACATCAAGTTCCATGTCCATAAATCTACAACATTATCAGGATCATCTGTAAATTTCACAAGTCCAGTATAATTTTACGTTTTATCGAAATGTTAGAATCCGTAGCACCCAACTGTCGTTTATCTTCGCTGAGACGCACTATTCCCGGCTGGGAATACCGATCGAGGGTTTTTGTCAAACGAAACTCACTGGCACTCTTTAGAAATTATACTTTTATTCAAGTTTATTTATTAGAAAGCGGAAAATACTCAAATAGCTTGGTGGTTGATTTTTTTACAAGAAGGCGAGTCGATGGGAAATTAGCGCCCGAGTACAGAATTCAGCGGGTTTTTATACAAATCTTAATCGTTGAAAAGGTCATTTCGCCGACGATGATAGATTAAAGTTTTTCCTATCGGAATCCATTACAGAAACGTTCGATTGGTCGAATCGCATCGTACGAGTAGATATAGAGTTGATTTTGCATATTCCGATACAGAAGTACGATGAACTCGCTAAGATTCGCAGGAGGCAATCGTACGATAATTATATCCTATAAGTAGATATCAGGGTAATTTTGTATATCATGAAATTGAAGTACAATGAACTCGTGCGATTAACGAAAAGAATATTGCAATCTATAATGATAATGGAAACTAAATATGTTATTCAAATTCAAGAGGAAAGAAAAGATACGTTTAGAACAATTACGTTGATCTTTTAAATACTGTAACAAAACGAAGCAATAGAATATAATTCAGGTACATTACACCTCCCTTCTTTAGAATAAAGCTATGGATTTTTTTCCTTAACTTTATTACAGTTTGGACAATGATTTTGCGCATAAATAGGAGATAAGTTGAAGGTGTCTTATTCAACTAAACTTGATCTCGTATAGTACTTTCTGAACGCACTATAGATAAAGACGGATATATAGGGACTCTTTCACGCTCGCGTTCTTGAAGTTCTATCGCATTTGAAGCTCTTTCACTCGATACATCAGAAGAAAGAGATCTACTTCGACCACAACAGAGCGGACAACGCATTTCGGAAGGAACTCGATATCGCATGACAGCCTCACCCTTAAGAAGGCTTTTCTTTACAACATTTTTTCTTTTAGAAAACGAATACAGTCCGATAGTTACGATTACGATAACAAGCGACAATGCAATAGTGCTGTATTTCCAAAATGACAAATCCCTTTCTAGATTTTGATGCTTCAAGGCGGCGTTATCGACATCCTGTTCGAGCTGACTTAGTCTATGACTGGCAATACTTAATTTATCAAAATTCATTCCTACATTCGGAATTTCCTTAAGTCTATTCAAGCTTGGAAGATTTGAAGACTTTAAAATTTCTTCACCGATAGTGATATTGAAAGTCGGTAAATTCACGGTTATATTCGAAAAAAATGAACCGTGGGTTGTCAAGGTGGTTTCCGGCGAACAAACATTGGAATGAGTGTAGAGCTCTATAATTCCTACTCCATTTAAGATTCTGTCAATAGGGTCATGAGACATGCAAGAAATAGTGATAGGTATTGGCCTATCAATAACGAATATCCAAACATTCTTTTCAATCAACTTATACCATAATTCTTTATTAATGACAGCTATCCTTACGTCGCAATTTTTCGGGATTTTGTTTTCGTGTTTCACTAATAGATCGACCTCGCAAGGGTTTCTTGGAAGAACGGTATTTAGTTCATGCTGGATTTTACATAAGTATTTCCCCATAGAGACAGATTTACAATCGAAACGATTGTCAAACATAGTATAACTATTCTTAGCAGTTGAAAGGGCGATATATTTGTGAGATGGCTGAACGAATGCATAAGTCTTCATTTTCTGATTAACGGGTAAAGGAATAAGTTGGTAAAAATGGAAAGCAGTATCTGTGACTAAAGGTGTGGAGATGACAAATACGAGACGGTCTTTTGAATAATAGGCTTGAACGGTCGCAAGATTTAATAACCCATAGGATTTTGCCATAGAAGGGTCTACTGGGTAACTTAATCCAGAAGGTAAGTATTGTAATGTTTTCTGCAATTCTGTTACATATTGTGAAGGGGTAATTATTCGAGGGTGCAGGAAATTGACTTTTGCGAAACCAATAGCGTTGATGATTTCGCTAAGTTCGCCCGTAACTCTTTCGCACAAAAATCCCAGAAAAGATAAATGATCTTCGATGTTGAGTCTAATTTCAAGGTTGGATATATTGTTTTCGTAACTGAAGGTCAAATATTTTTAAATCTTAATGTTTTCGTTCAAAGTTCTCTGAGCTTTATTCACATTCGTAACTGACTCGTTAAAATTTATGATGATGGATTTTACTACTTGGATTTGGTCTTTGATAATATGGGCTAGAGCACTCTCTTCTTTATTCAAATTTTCGATAGCCTGATCGTAATACTCGGCGTCTTCATGGTCCAGATTACCTGTGAAGATTTTAATTGCTGATCCTTGTATATTTACTAGTCCTCTTTTCTTTCTTTCCGAGGGGAATCTTCCCAGAATAGTTTTTAACGCGGATTCCGTATTTTTCATGTCGGGAAGAAGTCTCTGAAGAGTGCTAATGTAATTTCTACAGAATTTGAAAAGAGGAGGGGAGCTTTCGCATAACCCCAATATAGTTGTATAGGTACCTTCGATGAATTGAACTCTTTCATCCACTTGCGCAAGGTCAAGATAAGTGACGAGTTTCCAGGTTTTCGCGTATATTCTCATTTCTCCGAGTTTGTCGTTGAAGATTCCAGGCGTATAAGCGAGTTGGTGAATTTGGTATGGAATCGCGGTTATGTAGCCCGGGAGAAAAGACCTAAAACGAGTCGTTTTGTGAGATCTTCGCGGTTTTTTGTACCTTTTGATCAAAATTAGTTCTAGATGATCGACGAAGATGAGCGGGTTTCATGGAATCAATATTGACTAGCGTTTGTTTTCGGCGTTTTTGTATGACAACATTTACTGGAGATTTTATTTTTAGTATTTGGAATGGTCCTTCCCAGTCCGCTTTCAATTTCGAGCCCAAAGGAGATTTAAAGTAAACGTAGTCTCCTACATTATACGAGACCTTCTTAGCTCCTCTATGATAATATTTTTTACTTTTTTCTTTCGATACTAATAAGTTATCTCTAGCAACTTTTTGTGACCTCTGTAACTTCATGGTCAGATCATCGATATAATCATCGCATGTGTACTTGAATTCGGGTTCTTTTAATATTGAGGAAGGTAAAGTTGGTTTATAACCGAAAATGAGTTGATACGGAGAAAATTTTGTGCTTGAGTGTACTGCGGTATTGTAACTGTAAGTCGCGAAGTCGATCCAATCGTCCCAATCGTTTTGTTGTGGGTTAATGAAATGCTTTAGGTAATCGGTGACTTCGTTCCAGGGCACTGTTTGTCGACGGTCTGTAAGGAGCGGTTTGTATTTTCTTAATTTGTAAAAGTTTGGCGATGTTCGATATCAAGTTGGAGGTGAAATCTGCACCTTGATCAGTCAATATAGACTACAGTATACCGAATTTGCATATGAAATTTCTTGTCAGTATATCAGCAATAGTTTCTGCACGATGGTCGGGAATGGCATATACCTGCGAGTACTTTGTCAGGTCGTCTTGTAGAGTTAACGCATACTTGTTCCCATTTTCTGTAACCGGCAACGGCCCTACTATATCCAAAAATATTTTCTCGAAAGGTTTAGTGGAAGTGGTGGTAACTTGCATCGGGTGCTTATTCCTTTTCCTAACAAGTTTATTTTCTTGGCAGGAAGGGCAAGTTTTCACATACTTAGCAATGTCCTGTTTCATTCTTTTCCATCTATATTTACTCTTGATACGAGCATAGGTTCTGTGGAACCCCGAATGTCCTGAAATCGGAGAGTCGTGAGATTCCTTCAGTATAGTTGGAATCATGTTTTCATCTGGTTCTATAATCGTACTTGAGAAGATTTTCACGGTGATTTCGGTGTTTTTAAACACATAACGGAGCATCGTAAGTATTTTTCCCAATCAATGTGGTCCAATCCTTCCATGTGTTTCTGGAAACAAATAGTTTTTACCTTTTTCTTCACGAGGATTTCTCTCAAAGTTTGGTAAATGGCAAAAAGGTCCTCTATACACGAGTTTTTTTCTAGAATCATTCCTCGTTATGAGATAGAATACATTTGTTTCCCCGGCTTTCAATACTATAATTTCATGTAACGACGGTTTTGAATTTGCTAACTCTTTTTTATGATTGAATTTATCTATGACTTTAGAAGAAGGACCTTTTTCAATTTCAAAGTTCTTTGACACACATATAGCAAGATTTTCGTGGTTTTGATCAGACAGAGGTTCATCATACTCCTCGACTTTATCATTTCTTATAACAGAATTTTGCAGTTTGTTAAGGAAATCGTCATAAGAGTTCGTTTCAATTTCAATAGATAGGATTTGAGCAGGTGTTTGAGTCTCATTCAATTCTTCTGATCTGATTCTGCTAAGAGCATCTGCCACATAGTTTTCGGAACCCTTTTTATACTCTATTCTAAATTGATAGTCAGAGAGGGCGAGCCTCCAACGCACTAGGCGTGATCCAGGGTCCTTTACATTGAACAACCATTTAAGGGGGGCATGATCAGTAAAAATAAGAAATTCTCGTCCATACAAGTAGGGTCGGAAATGCTTTGCAGTCCAAACTATCGCGAGTAATTCCTTCTCTGTGGTCGAGTAATTGATCTCGGCAGAGTTTAAGGTACGACTTGCGTAGGCAATAGGGAGGTCCTTCCCATCATGTATCTGTGACAAAACTGCTCCTATCGCGTACTTGCTCGCGTCTGTGGTGAGTCGAAACTCTTTGTCCCATTCTGGGTACTGTAGTATAGGCTTTGATGTAAGTAGTGTTTTCAACTTTAAAAATGCTTCTTCCTGTGAGCTAGTCCAGTTAAAAGGTTCGCCTCCTTTTAATAGTTTCGTCAAAGGTTTGGTAATGTCACTGAATCGTTCTATAAACCGGCGATAGAAGCCTGCGAATCCGAGAAAAGATTTGATATCTTTCGCATTTCTAGGTCTCGGGAAATTCGTTACTGCTTGGATCTTTTCTGGGCAGGGGCGTACGCCATCTGCGGAAACAACATGTCCTAAATAACGAGCCTCTAGTAGTAGGAATTCGCACTTTGCAGGTTGTAGTTTCAAATTGTGTTTTGAAAGTTTCCGAAAGACTTGTTCTAGTTTTCTCGTATGGTTTTCAAGATTGTCTGAAAAAATAACGATGTCGTCTAGATACGTCATGCAGCGGTCGCCAATTATTCCCGAGAGAACGATTCTCATCAAAGCAGTGAAAGTTCTTGGTGAGTTTTTCAGTCCGAAGGGCATCCTAGTGAATTGGAAGTGGCCGTCGGGGCAAGAGAATGCCGTTTTTTCGGAATCGTCAGGTGCATTTTTATTTGATGAAACCCGGACGCCAAGTCCAAGGTTGTAAAGTATTTCGCATGACCAAGTTGGTCAAGGATTTCTGATATAAGGGGGAGTTCTTGCACATTACCAATCGTCACTTCGTTCAATTTTCGATAATCTATGACAATCCTAAATTTCTTTTCTCCAGAAGAATCTTCTTTTTTAGGGACGACCCATATCGGGGCGTTCCAAGGAGACATTGATGGTTCTATTACACCATCTTTGAGCATTTCTTTCATTTGCCGGCTCACTTCCTCCTTATGAATTTCTGGGTATCTGTATGTTTTCACGGCAATGGGGATGTCGGTAACGGTGTGTATTTTGTGTTTCAAGGTGTCGGTGCAAGTCAGTTTGTCTCCTTCTAAGTGGAAAATATGGTTGAACTCCGTGCACAATCTAATGATCGAATCTGCCTCTTCTTTATTCAAATGCTCGAGTCTCAAAGCCCTTTTTAGGTTTTCTAATCGTCTGGGGTCAAAGTTTCCATTTATATTATCAAGATTTCGTAAATTTTCCTTGACGTCTTCAAACTCTTCCAATTCGATAAGGGGGCGTTCGATAACCATTTCTCTGTCCGTTGTATTCAGGAGGGATGTTAAAGCGGTTTCATCTGTTCTTACATTAACTAACGAATCTGGTAGGAAAAGGCCCTCACGAATTTCCCGTTTTGTAATTATGCCCTCTTTTAGATGACTGTTAATAAGGAATACGGGTGACATAATTTCTGCTCGTGGAGGAATAGTGATATTCTGAGGAATATGGTTTTCCTGTTTTTTCGGAAGTTCTGAAGGATGTATTTTTTCGTCGTTACGATTTTTGACAGAGGCGAGGTTCAAGAGTTCGTAATTTCTCATTAGACGTTCGATTTCTGTCTCAGGTTCGAAAGGTTTCTTTATGTGTAATAACGAAATTGACCCATTTTTTAAGCTCAAGATATTTTTTGTGTAATCAATAACGGCACCATTATCTTTTAAAAAATCATTACCCAGTATCCCTGCAAACATTATAGGAAAACTGTCCTTTACAATATGCACGACAATTTCTTGTGAATGATTGTTCACGAGCAAATAGAAATAACAATAACCAAGAGTTTTAAAACATGTTCCGTCGATACCTTTCAAATCGATCAAAAAGTCTTCATAGATAAGCGTACCGTCGTTAACGAGACTGAGTTTAATTATTGAAATATCTGCTCCGCTGTCAAGTAGGAAAGGTAACGTTTTGGGCTTGGTTTGGGAAAGCCTTATAGGGAGATAAGTTGTAATGCCCAGATTTAATGACTGTTTCCTGCCTTGAGGTTGGAGATATCCCTCGGGACGACAGAAGTTTCCGGGGGATGGGGAAAGTTTAAATGATGGGGTTGTCATTCCGAGGGGCATTATTTTGGCGAGCCTTGTTATAAGCGCGTTTGCGGCATTCACTGATATGGTGACCCGGAATTTTGCAATAAGCGCAGGGTCTAGAATTTCCCGTTTGCGAATGGTCGATTTGTCGGCGCAACACGTTAACATTGGGTTCCTTTTTTATTTTTATTGAATTGTTAAATGCTCTTTGCCCCCAAAAAAAAACATTCATGCGTTGAATGATTAGGGCGTTTACAATTATCGCAATGTTTAATGATTTTCGAATGGGTTTGTTGGAATCTTGAGATTTCAGTGTTAGATTTATTTTCGTTCTCTTCGGTGAGAGCCATAGAGATAGCGTGTTCCAAGCTTGTTGGTTTCTGACTTTTCACGAGTAATTTTAATTCAGGCAGTAACCCCGAAACAAAGATGTCGAGCGCTTGTTTTCGTAACAGTTTGACGCACGCGTTCCTTTCATCGCGAGTAAGTTCGTCATCGAGTCCGTCGGTAAGTTTGAGCAACAAGTTTTCGATTTTCGAAACTTTTCAACCCATTTTAGCAGGCAATTGTACGATAATTATATCCTATAAGTAGATATCAGGGTAATTTTGTATATCATGAAATTGAAGTACAATGAACTCGTTTCGATAAGCAAAAGAAGGTAGTAAAATAATTATATCTTGTAAGTAGATACCAGAGTGATTTCGCATATCATGAAATGAAGTACAATGAACTCTCTAAGATTTGTAGAAGACAATTGTACGATAATTATATCCTATAAGTAGATATCAGGGTAATTCTGTATATCATGAAATTGAAGTACAATGAACTTGTGCAATTAACGAAAAGAATATTGCAATCTATAATGATAATGGAAACTAAATATGTTATTCAAATTCAAGAGGAAAGAAAAGATACGTTTTGAACAATTACGTTGACCTTTTAAATACTTTAACAAAAATAAGCAATAGAATATAATTCAGGTACATTACAGAAATTTTTTCACATGGTTACATTTTAAAATCGTATCCTCCAGCCGATGAATATTTTTTTCTATACAAAAAATAACTACTCTAATCATATGCATTATATTATTTTTTTTTTTATTAACGAAACTTGAGTCGCTTTTTACGGCAAATTGCAACGACCCTGTAATTCATCACCGATTCGAAATAAAAAATTCACTATCTCGATGTACAAGTTTTTCATTTTGAAATAAAATAATCAATAACTTGCCTCGTAACTTGCCTAGATTGGAAAAAAATTCAAGGCATCTGGATCATGAATAATTTTGTACCTCCCTTTAAAAGCCCGGCGAAATCACCTCCTCCTTTACAAAAGTCGTATTTCTAGCGGTACTCGAACCATCTTTTGAAAATTTGACAATGATGAGCGCGTTGAAAAAAAAACACAATAACACAGAAAACGAGGAATGCTGATATGCGTGAAAATGGGCAATTGGGACCTCGAAATTTTCGACAAAATTATTCATGATCCAGATGCCTTGAATTTTTTTCAATCTAAGCAAGTTACGAGGCAAGTTATTGATTGTAATGATTATTTTATTTCCAAACGAAAAACTTGTACATCGAGATAGTGAATTTTTTTATTTCGAATCGGTGATGAATTACAGGGTCATTGCACTTTGCCGTAAAAAGCGACTCAAGTTTCGTTAAAAAAAAATTAAATAATATAATGCATATGATTAGAGTAGTTATTTTTTGTATAGAAAAAAATATTCAACGGCTGGAGGATACGATTTTAACATTTAACCATGTAAAGAAATTTCGATAAAACGTAAAACTATACTGGACTTGTGAAATTCACAGATGATCCTGATAATGTTGTAGATTTATGGACATGGAACTTGAAGTGAAATACAATAAATGGAAACATTCATGAAAGTATTCGATTTTCGATGGTTATTTCAACTAATTAACTAAAAGCTAATTAGTATTAAACTCAAGGTTCGTTAATAAAAAAAATATTTTAAGTAATTAAAAAAAATATATATATATATTGCTATTGTAAAAATGCTTCCTGTCTATCAATACAAAAGCCCTAGTCTGAATTTATTACTGGTTTTAAAATTTACGAATTACTCGTAACGAATTAAATGTAGTGAGGTAACGCGCTTTTTCAGGATTGCTTGATTAAATGTAGCGAAGTAGCGAGTCATTCCACGATTACTCGATTGAATGTAGCGAAGCAGCGCGTTTTGGTTTCGCTACTTGTAACGCTAGCGCACTGTTGTAGGATTGCCAGATTGAACGTAGCGGAGGAGCCCGCCTTTTCGACGATTACTCGAATGAAAGTAACGAAGGAGCGCGTTCTTGCATCGCTACTTGTAACGGTAACGCGCTATTCTACGATTGCTTGAATATTTGTAGCGAAGGAACGCGCTTTTTCAGGATTGCCAGATTAAATGTAGCGGAGTAGCGCGCCTTTCCACGATTACTCGAATAAATGTAGCGAAGAAGCGCGTTTTTTTTTCGCTACTTGTAATTTGTAGTAAAAAAGTAGCGAATTACTAAAGTAATTGATTTTGCCCATCTCTGTACACAATGCTAGCCAAGGTAAAGTTTTATTATGTAAAAAAAATGATCTTTCAAACATAATTTTGATTTTTTTTACATAGAAATCGTGCAATTTTTGGGATGGTACTCATCATAAAAACATTTGAAACATAACGATAAGGTACACCATGAACATTTAATGAATGCGATGCCACCGCAATCACATTTGACCTTTATCAAAGAAGGCGGGAAGCAAACTTCATTCACGTTTTGAGAAACTGGTCTCGAACATACCAATTTTGAGGTGTACCAAGCGTATTTTATTATCGCTTCGAAAACAGGGCCACTTAATTGATGATGCGTCAAAGAATGAATTTTTATTGCATCTTCACGCGAAGCTACTTCCCGCTGTTCTTTCAAAAGATCAGGTGCATTCTGGATTCTTTTCACAATGTTTTTTATTTGGCGATAAAAATATACATCGCAAGGTTGACAGAGTGGTGTACATTTTGGTGGAATAATTTTAACCGTGCAAGCAAGGTCGGGCGAAATTACTAATCGACTATTACAGATTACAAATGACATGTAACGCGCTACACTGGTATTACTCAATTACATGTAATTTTGTAGTGCAAGAAAACGATATTACTTCGTTACATGTAGTTGAATAATCGCAATGTAGCGCGTTACATATAACGCAGTAATCGAGAATTCCCGATTGCTGCGTTACGAATAATTGAGTAACGCAGAAGCAGCGCGTTACATGTAACGCAGAAGCAGCGTGCTACATGTAACGCAGAAGCAGCGCGCTACATGCAACGCAGAAGCAGCGCGTTTGCGTTACATGTAACGCAAATTACGCAAAGGCAGAATTGGGCCCGAGCCGGTCGGGCCCGTGCCAGCCGCCGGGCAGAAGTTTCGAAAGAGTAGGGGTACTCGAGAGATAAAGTTTTCTCTTCTCTTTGATTCCTTGTTCCCCTACGTTCGTGGCGAGCGTGGTTTAATCTTTGCGTTACATGTAACGCAAACGCGCAGGGTGGTTTAACTTCGATGAGAAATTCAGCTTATGTTAGTTCACCAAGTAAGTCATAACGTCCTAGGCGGCGCCACAGTCACCGTGCAGTTGACATTTTCGAAAAATTGTTTAAAATTGTAATTAAATTTTTTAAAAAGAATGATTACTTGGTTTTATTTGTAAATTTTTAAACATATTTTGTAAATATACATAAAAATTATTTTTTTGAAATCTCATAATGTGTAAACAAAATTTTTATTGTAGAAAGTTATTTAATTTTACGCATAATCCCCGAAACTGCAATTTTCTCAACGTTTGTATTGTAATTATTGATATTCATAAGCCAATACATCATCAAAAAGTGGTAAATAAGACTAGACGTTATGCATACATTTTGAATTTTCCGCCTTATCCCCATCCTTGTACGTTAGTTCCCTTGCATTTTCTAACGTCACAGAGGGCGCGGAAGCTAATTATAAAGTTTACATTGGCTCTTATGGGAGTTAAATCACCCTGCAAACGCGCTGCTTCTGCGTTACATGTAGCGCGCTCCTTTTGCGTTACTCAATTACATTTAACGCAGCAATGCCAGCAATCGGGAATTCTCGATTACTGCGTTACATGTAACGCGCTGCTTCTGCGTTACTCGATTACATGTAACGCAGCAATCGGGAATTCTCGATTACTGCGTTATATGTAACGCGCTACATTGCGATTACTCAACTACATGTAGCGAAGTAATATCATTTTCTTGCACTACAAAATTACATTTAATTGAGTAATATCAGTGTAGCGCGTTATATTTAATTTGTAATTTTTATGTAATCGATTACCAAAAGTAATCGATTTCGCCCAACCCTGCCTGCAAGTTATTTCACCTGATTTTTTACTGAAAATTTCGTCATAAAAAGTGCAATTTACTTAACCACCCCACGAATCTACAAGTAACAAAAACTTGTTGTCTTGAACATAAGGCTTCAAAGATTTTTCCAAAAAACTTTTGAACAGTTCCTTCGTCAATTTTCTCGATTTTGAACAAGTTACAATCACATTTTCATACTCGACCATCAGTAATTCAATGGTTTTTAAGACTCGCGGCCCAAAATTATTGCCTGTTTCGGCCATACACATGAAAACAGTGGGAAGTAATTTTCCAGAAGCGGAAAGGCTGTATTGTACAGTATAGGAGTGCGTGGTTTTTGACAAGTTGTTTTTTTTTTTACAAGAACAGTTTTCGTACCTTGAAAATCTAACGATCTATTGTACACCATTTGGTATTGACAACTTGACTGATCTGTGTTCACTACAAAATTAGGAGAATATTTTGGTATCAATACTTTTGTCTGTTGTTGAAAAGTTTCTGCTACAGTCACTGTCTCTTCCAGAGTTGCAACATCATTTTTACTAATAAATTCAATAATTTTACGTTGCCTGTTTCTGTGTCGTTTTTTGAACGCAATGACCCAGGACTTACTCGCAGAAAATTGAAAATGATCGGAGAGCATCGGGAAAGCAATTGGCATAGCCCATTGTTGGATGATTCGCGTTGTTACCTAGAAATATTTTGTCCTTATTTTCTGACAGTAATTTTTTGTATTTTCTACAGTTGTCTACCCCTTGTCATTAGAGTTATAAAAAAAATTGGTGAGACGCATAAATATTTATGAATTTATTTTAAAATGTATGTTAAAAATCGTTTATTTGAAGATTTCTCTAACTATTTATTTAAAAAAACTTTCCAGCTTGAAACAATTCTAAACATTGCTGTTACATTAAGTGATTTTCGACTTGATCTCAAAATTTTATTAGTATTGTATACAATCTTTGTACAGACAAAAAGAAAATAAAAACTAACAAAGTATAATTACTTTCATTTTACATTTTTTTAATAGTTTGAAATATAGAAAGAAGATATTTAAATATTTGCAGAAACTTCTCAAAATTAAATATGAATGATTTGAAATCAACTATCGAAAACACACTTACAATATTTATAATTAGTCATGAATCCAAAGATTTTCGTAATAATATATATTTCCAAACATTTTAGCAACTTGAGAAAATGTTTAATTTTGCGAGACTATCAAAATAAAATCAAATTCAGATTCAAAGTTTTTTTTAATTTTTTATATGATTCCATGACAGTGTAAAAAAATCTAGAGAAAGTAAAACTGCGTTTTCCGAAATTAACAAAATAAAAAATTTCGATTTTCCTTAGAAAAACAAACAAAAACGAAAAAAGTTAGGATGCTACTGTTTAAAATTTTTAAAATAGTTAAAAATTAAAATAAACGCGATTTCGGTATCTTAAGTTCACTTGTTCATGTTGATTTCTAGCTTCTTCGAATCTTTGAAATGTATCGGAATCGATGATTTGTAATTTGTCGTATCTTGTTCCCTCACTTGCAACGTCGTTTCGCCACCTCGCTAAATAACCTTTTCTTTTAAGTTTAGAAAAACCTTGAGATTGCAAGGTTGATATACTGTAATTGAGATAGGCATCGGCAAAAGCAACTGCCTTTGCTTTATATAAAATTGAAACATAATCTGCAGGGGGCTCCTCGTAATCCCTCGGATCGAACGGTTTTTCATTAGAAAAGTCGGATGTCCCATCATCTTTGCACTACAAATAAATGTAACGATTGTGTAATTAAATACATCAAAATTGAAGAATAATTTTTATCACAAGTTTTCAAAAAATTTGAACTTTTGACGTGAATTTTCAGAATAACTTGGGATGAAATATTGTACATTGAGTTTCGCCTGTATGGACACTGTGAAATTCACAATAACATTCAATTCAAAATTTGTAAGATACAGTACAACCTCTGGATAGGGCGCCATTCTGTCTTTACTCACACTCATAAGGCGTTAATAGAAATAGAAAAAGAAAACCGACGCCCTATCCAGAGGTTGTACTGTATCAGTTATTTTGACTTTAATTTTTAGGAAAATTTGTAGTTAAATTATTGCGAATCTTTACACCACATATTTTCATGAAACGAAAAATTTTAACCAGAGTCAAAGTCGAGGACTGGAACTTTTTATTTGGTGAATATTGAAAATATGAAACCATAGGTGACGCGGTTTCTAGAAAGGGACCTAACGACCAAAACAGCGTTTCGAGAAAAACGCGTTTAAAGTTTCGGTCTCAAAAGCAAGTAAAAAATGCGTATTCGTTCCTTCCTTTTCTATTTAATACTCCATTCTTGGACGAAATAGGCGTGAACTAGAAGATTTCATCAATGATTCGACACAATAAAAATACAAAAGGACCAGTTCCCGAGAGATCGTGAGGTACGGACACCTTATAATGTAGTAGCAAGTAGAATGAAAGAGCGATGCTTTAGTCAGATTTTACCGAAAATATTATTGGAATATACATTCAGAAAAAAATTTATCCTGAGCTCAATTTTTATTGTAGAAACGTGAGACTGGCTGCAAATGAAAGATAATTATTTACTCCATAGACCCATGAAAAAATCTCAAAATCGAGGTTTTGGTCGTTAGGTCCCTTTCTAGAAACCATGTCACATATTACAATCAAAAATTTAAAAAATTTTTTTAAAGCTAAAACGGCATATAAAAATTAGACATCGAATAATATTATAAAATTACCTCTTCGTACAAATCATCAGCATCAGGTTCATCCTGAAGAATCAAGTCTTCTTCAATGACTATCACATTTTCATTAATCACTGCAAGTATTGCATCAACAGAAGCTTCTCACATCAATTAAGCTGCTCGCGAAATTTCATTTGCAGAATTCGAAAGCATCATGCCACGCGATTCGAATAAGGCACTCATGTGCTTTATCGCGGTCGGAAAAATTGCAGCTTCAGTTCCATTTAAAAAAAAAGAGCTCGTTATTTTGCGATCCGAATCAGAACAATCACTATTTTCTACTTCTGCCATTATTGGAAACCGTATTTTCAAATGAAAATATTCAAGCCGAAAGAAAAACTCACTCTCGAAGTCGCCAGGCTACTACAAGCCATAGACTTTTCTCCGACGAGATTTTTTCTATCTGACAGTTAAGAAAGCAAAAACCAGTTTTCAGGCATTTCTCGCCACGAAAAAATCGTCGGATGTATCACAAAAATAGCAAAGGAAAAATATTCATTATGCGTGTGAAAAAACACATTACTTAATATACTATTGGCTGGCATTATTTTAAAATCAGAAGAAGCTTTGTAAATGGAAAAATGTAATTGCAAAAAACTTGTAAGAAAGAAAAGAAAAAAAAAACTACTTATGTCAGGATTCGAACCGAACATATTACATTTGCTGGTCCGACGCCATGACTACTGGAACACAGGAGGCAACAAAATCTCAAGTGACAGTAGCGGCTGAAGCTGTGATCTTCCGCGCGAGGATTTTTTTATTATTTTATATTTCGAAATTGAAAGTGCATTAGGACAAAAGTCGAAACATGTGTCCCTTAAAACTTAGTAAGGTATCAAAAAAAAGAATTGATGAAATTCACGTTTTCAACTGGCGATCTCCCCTTGTCAGTGCGCGCTCCAACAGTATTTCAACTTTCACCGAGCCGCTATAAGTATTCCATCCTTCGGGACTATAAAGCGATCTAAAAAAAATCTCAAAAAAAGTAAAAAAAAGGTTGTCGGCTAATACAGAACAAAACTAATGTCAATAAAAAAACATGATTGGTATCATGGTGACCGAAGAAGTATTATAAACAATTGTGTAACAAAAATTATTTATATCTAATTATCAGCCAAACCCTCAAATTTTGAAGCAAAAATTTATGCTGTCATGCCTACTAAAATGTCATAAAAGACAGAGAGACATAGTGGTATAGCTCGAATTCATATTTACATTAGTCCTACACAAAAAAGTAACAAAAAGACCCGACAACCTGCTCATTTTCTTGATTTTACATTTTTATTGGCTATTTGGAAAGTATTTCCGTGCAGAAATAGGTTAGTAAATCACAAAGTCCGGAAGGACTTTGCCGTCGCTTTTCAAAAAATAAATAATTTAAAAAAAAACAATATTTCATTATCGTGCAATATACGGCCCTGACCTGAGCAAAGTCGCCCGGACTCTAATACACCGCAAGCATCTTCTTTTCAATTCTCCTTCTCCCTCTTACTACAGCCGCGCGCTTGCTCTGTCTCTTTCTGATCGTCGATTTGCCCGTTTTCACTACGATCGCTGTGTAATCGCTATACCTATACTTTGTCAAGACTTACATGGCTCGGGAAAGGTTAGGTTCATTAAGGGCCCCGAACTTTGCCGAGCTTTCCCGACTGAGCTCGATGTCGCGCATTTCGCTCTGGCCATACATCGTGTCGGATATAGACGTGGCATCATATAAATGACGGCCACGTTTTCCATTAACATGAAATATATCTTTCCTTTCAAGTATGCACGTAAAATATTTCATCAAAACGGCCATTAGTTAGCGAAGAATATTTATAAAAATAATTTTGACGGAGCTACATACTTTACAAAGTATAGTTTATCAAAAGAAATATCTGCGTAATGGATATAGCGCCCGCCTCGTAAGCACGAAATCGCAGGTTCCATTCCCAGGGGAAGCAATTTTTTTTTTTACGAATCACGAATATATTCAACTTGAATATAGTATTTATATCTTTTTTATACTTTTACGATTACCTTGATCGAAAAATGACATTATTTTTATATAGAAGACTTTGTTATAACCGTAAGAAAGCTAAATATGTATTCATTGTCTTTTTTTACACATGATATAGTTTTTCGATTAAGGCATTCGTTAAAACCAAGAAAAATACAATTTGTAAAGTACAGGGTCTATCTTATTCCCCGTGAAAAGAAAAAACCGATATGCCTTATGAAATTAAAGACCTTTTTTCCTTTGCCATTTTACAAAAAACTCAAAATTTAAAAAGTTATTTTATTTTATCTGCAAAATTTATTATTCTCGCAACTCATTCATACAAATTGTGAGAAAAAACATTTATATGAAGTTTCGAACATTTAAAATTTAACGATAAAAGGGAAAAAAAACAAGTATTTAGAAAGAAAAATTTCCATGTTGCTTTTAAGGAATTTTCAGTTAAAACAACAAACTTTATGCTACCCAACAAAGTATTGAACACAATCCTCCCTTTGACTATAATTAAAAAATTTATGTAACTTTCCTTTTCATTCTAATTTAAATGTTTAGGGCTTCTGGTTCATGAAAAAATAGATTGTTTTCTAGATTAAAATGCCTTTCGTAGTTGTTTCATACGCTGATTACGTATCTAGGATCAGATTAAGATAATTTATTTGTTTAATCTTGTTTCTGCACATTATTAGGACTGGTTTACTCCATTGTGGAAAAATTATTTGATTACTGATATAGCAACGTTGATATCATTGTTGTTTGTAGAAATCATTTGATCAACTTAACAGTAATATTTTTATTTTAGCTTGGTAGAAAATCAAAAATTAGCAAACAATCAAATATAGCTATAGACTTTTTTAATTTGTCATTATCTTTACATTGCAATTTTTAAACAATGCTTTATGTTTTTGTGTAGTAATTTTCATAAAAAATGCAATAGAAGTTCATGGAACAGCTTCAATTCATTAACCCTTAAAGCGCCCATGGGGTACCAGAGTACCCCATTTCATTTTCGCGCGATTATACCGAAGCCACCTTTTTAAATTTGGGTTCTGTGGCGCTATCTAGTGTTAGTTGGAGATCTCTTCTTTCGATCGTCACAGTTGGCAAGTGGCTGCGTTGATTATTTCAGCTTCGGCATTCGTGGGAAGCTGTCAATGTCTCGTTAGAGGTCTCTCAATACCCCACATGTCGCTTTGCGTAAATTGTCGAAAAAATTGTCGAATTTTTTTTTGTCGAAAAATATTGTGTGTTCGAGTGCAAAAAGTGTAGGTATTGAAAAAAAAGTGCCCGGAATTTTTTTCAACTGCTCGTTCCTAACACATACACACTTTTATCAGATGGCGTATAATCTACGTAGTCGTCCCATGCGTGAAGCGCTGTTAGACAATGAAGGCGAAAATAATTTTGGGGGTAATGTTTCTGATAATGTAACAGACCACGTTTCCGAACAGTCTGAAAGTTCATCAGATTATTCCGAAGGAAGTGACTCCGACAGTGAGTTGGAAATTGCTAGCAAACAACCGTCCAATCGCAATGCCCGGGGTCGACCTGTTTCCAAGTGGAAAGGGAAAAATGGCTTCACATGGAACACAAGTGCTCCAGGTAGAAAATCAGGTACGTGCCGAATGTTTCTGTTGCATCTGTATTTATGTACGTATGTATGTATGTGCAGTATAATTCTCGTACCTGTGCTGTGGAGATTGTGTAAAGAGCTGCAACTACGGGCAAAGAATTCATATCATGCGAGATTAATGCGTAAAAAATTAATCAACAAGTTTATTGTGCATGTAAATATTGATTTTTTTTCGATTCAAAGTTTCAAGAACGAATTACTTGTACATTATTTATTCCAGAAGTAACAGAATATTACATACTATTCACATTACAAATTGTTTATTTCTATTATTATTACTAATTATCCATGTTTACATTATTTGATAATAGATTGAAAAAAAAATCATGAAATAAATTAAAACCAAATAATAAATAATGAATAATTGATAAATACATATATTGCAAATTATTATATAATATATATTATATAATAAATTATTAATTATTAAGTAAATGAAAAATAAATAATATTAAAAATGAACATATATTATAATACTATGAATGGAAAAAATTAAAAAAATGTATAATATAATGAAAAATAAAAATTGGTAATAAATTATACACAATAAGTGAAAAATAAATTAACAAACATTTTTTAGCAAACAGAAACAAATGTGGGTAGTCATGATAAAATCAGTACTATTGAATTTTATTTAGAGAAATTATATCTGAATTATTATTGCGTGAAAAATGGTTTTTAAATCGTTCTTTCAAATTTTACATTTTTTTCCTTTCTTTCCATTTTCCAGATCGCCAGGGAGCTAATGGGCAAAATATCGAATTCGGCCCAGCAGGAGCTGCTGTTGATGCTCAAAGTATTTCGGACTATTGGGATTTGCTCTTTGATTAAGACATAGTTGACTTGCTAGTGAAATATACGAATTTAAAAATTGAAGATGTTTGCGCGCACATGATGGCTAATGATCGTGAGCCGTCTTATTACCATATCCTCACTACAGCTACAGAGTTAAGAGCTTATTTGGGCCTCCTGCACTATTCTGGTTTATGGAAGTCTTCGAATGTTGACCTGAAGTTTTTGTGGGCTGCATCGAATGGTGTGACAATTTATCGAAGTACCATGTCTTATCATCGACTCACATTTCTCTCAACCTGCCTACGTTTCGATGAGAAAGCGAAAAGACCTGGAGTCCGATTTGCACCGATAAAGGAGCTGTGGGAGTTGTTCATTTCAAACTGTCAAAAGTACTATACACCAAGTCAAAAATGTACAGTAGATGAACAACTTCTTGGATTCAGAGGACGTTGTGCATTTAGAATGTACATTAAATCAAAACCTGATAAATACGGATTGAAAATCGTGACCTCGAACGATGCTACAACTTCTTACTTGGTGAGATTTTTTGGCAATAAATAGAAAAATGTACTATATTTAACAGCAATGTGTAACTTATGCACGATACACTGGGGAAAACAATGATTCAAGCGAGAGACGAGTCCATTTGCGAATATTTTTTTCGATCTGTCACGACTCCCATCCATGCTTCTGGACGCACTGTAACCTGTGACAACTGGTTTACCACAATCCCTCTGGTTCGTCGCATGCTGCAGCCTGAGTATGGTTTGACCATCACCGGAACTGTGCGTAAAAACAAGAGGGAAATCCCAAAAGAGATGAAAGTGCCCACAGAAGATTCCCCTAGTTCCAAATTTTGCTACACCAAAGATATGACTTTGGTTTCCTACTCACCAAAAAAGCACAAATTCGTTCTTTTGTTGTCTTCGTACTTATCTACGTCTGAAACGACAGACGGAAAATCCAATATAATTTTACACTATAATGCAACCAAGGGTGGGACCGACTGTTTTTACCAACTCTGCCATGCGTATACAGTCACGAGAAGAACTCCCTGATGGCCCATGAGATTTTTTTTCGGCATCCTTGACCAAGCAGCTGTAAAAGCACGGATTCTATTCAATGCAAAAAAATGATAGAAGGAATACAACCAGTTTCTGCAATCGAATGTCTCCAGTCTGTCTACGTTCATCTTGTTACTCCTTATCTTCAGGAAAGGTATGCCAACGTAAAGATCCGCAAAGATATCATGACAGGAATTACGAGTATTCTTGGTAAAGATCTGCTCTCAAATGAAAATCCACCAACATGTTAACTACCAACCAAAAAAAGGTTCTTCGTGTGCAGCAGAAAAGATAATAAGAAGACTCGAGAAGTTTGTTACTCGTGCCGTCGTCCGCTTTGTCTGAAGCATCGATTTTATATGTGCCAAGACTGTGTCGGTATAGAGTAAGACGTTTTTTATGCATGATTTATTTATTTTCTATATTTTTCCGATGATTTGTATTTGAAAATAATAAAATAGCATGAAAAAATAATAAGATAATCATTTTAAAACGTTCCTTTCACTTTCCATGCAATGACCGACTTCAGATTGCCAAATAAATACCTTTTTTCAAAGCCGCACTAAAGCGATTTTTTTTATCTTGAAGAGCTATGTTTTTGAAAGTTACAGGTTAAAGTTTCAGGTAAAAATCTGAAAAATTGACCAAATAATGAATTTTTTGGTAAAAAAAGTCATTTTTCATGTTTTTTTACTAATTTAATTTTTCTCACAAGACCCAAAAATTTTTTGAAGGCTAAAACATTATCTACGCTTTACAAGAACATTTGAAAAGTATTCAGTATTTTTTTCAAATGGATATACTCGCTATGCAATCTGACATTTTCGGACTGGGGTACCTCAGGACCCCACATGGTGCTTTTGGTATGTGATTATGACATAACATGGCGCTTTAAGGATTAAAAAAAATTATTCGTTTCATTAAAGTGAGAGATCTGAGAAGTAAACATCCTTCCTTTTTGTTAGGCCCTACTGGGTCGCTGAAACCTCGTGAAACCGTTTCATGAGGTTTCACCGAGTTTCATAGCGTTTCACGAGGTTTCAAGAGGTTTCATGTTTCCACATTGAACACATAAAATAATGTAATACTTATTTATAGAGTCGAAAGAGCATGTCTAATGTTATACCAATGTAAATCGACGAAAATCAAGTAACATCGACTACAGTAAATAATGAAATCTTGTAAATATTCTGCGATTCATGAGTCATATAGAAAACTACTACTACCGGCAAAGTAGCGAGCAAAATTAACATAATTTTTCAATAAAAAGATGATTGATACAACCTGCCTTACTCCTAACAGCATCAAGAACATTTCAATTGTATTTTGGCAAAACGAAACTTACACTATACTTAGTGAAACCTCACGAAACCTCCTGAAACGCAATGAAACCTCGTGAAACCGTTTCACCCAACCCGGTAGGGCGGTAAAAATGATTCCTGTTAAAACGAATGAAGGTGACAAGGAAAAATGACTACTCCGTGAACAGATAAGGTTTTTGTTTCGGGGAAACTGTCTCTTCCAACATATAACCTTTTCTGTCCACACATTAATCATTTTTCCTGATTTCTCCTGAACGCCTTCTTTTTTCCACGCAGGAACCATTTATGTCTAAGGAGGAATGGTTCCGCTTGATTTCTCTCAGTCTAAATGGAAACAACTTTGCAGTCATTTTTATTGTTTAAAAAAATTATTCCAGTATCTGAATAGTAATATCTTAGCTTTTTTTTCAATACAGCTTTGTTAACAGTCTTAAATTTTGAAGTACATCTGTCGACATATTTACTTTTGTGTCATTATTTTCATTCACCAATTTTTACTTTATTTTGTATATATTTAAGACCTTTATTTTTATACGAAAATTGAAAGAATATATGGCACAGTTTTAGTCAGTTGAAAAAACTATTCACAAGTGATACAAAGCAACTTATTATTGTTGTTTGTGTAAATGTTTCGTTTCGCCAGTTATATTCTGAAAAATTTTGTAAATTATATCTTGACATTAATTAACAATTTTCGAGTACGACTGTTGACATTTCCTAATTTGTTATTTTTTTCTTTTGGAGTTCTTCGATTAATGCTCCATATATTACTTAGCAGTAATTTTTATAAAAAACGCCAAAGATATTCATAAATCCTTTTCCTTGATTTAAAAAAAATTGTATGTTTGATTTATAAGTTTGTTTTATTGTTCGTTATTATCAAGCATTACAATTGAATCATTTTTTTTAATCTAAAAAAATGATGCTCCTTAATTAACACAGTAAACGAAGTGATATCCCCTGCCACCTCCCACCACTTACCACATACCTTGCCAATGTAAAGGTGGGCCGTCGCTTTTGTGTGCCAACAAATCCATTTTCCCCCTGAAGAAATCTTTTGTTTTTTCTATTATAAAACTTTACTTTAAAATCACTCATATGAAGGTTGTGATATCTAACAATTCGTCGATTTTCAAATAAATATTGCACAAATGAAAGATGTGATATCCACAACGTCGCGTCGATCTATTCTTGTATGATCAACTTCTTTTCTTTAAAAAAACGAAACAAAAATTTTTCAAAAACAAGTTGACCGAAGCATTAGTATTATACCAGAAACTGATGATTTGATGTTGAAAGGCAACCGTCGGCCCGCTTCGAATACTGCTTTAAAACGGCCTTGCAAATTGATTATGATCATTCTTTCTAGACAAGAATGTATTTTTAATTATTTTCCGTTGAGATGACGCATAAAACCAATGTGTTCTATGAACATGATCACTTGACAGTATTGGCGAGTTTTTTGTAATAGCAACTTAGTGCCTAAGTTGTGCCTTTTTTTGTTTTTTTACAGAAAAGAAGTTGATCATACAAGAATAGACCGACGCGAGGTTGTGGATATCACATCTTTCATTTGTGCAATATTTATTTGAAAATCGACGAATTGTTAGATATCACAACCTTCATATGAGTGATTTTAAAGTTAAGTTTTATAATAGAAGAAACAAAAGGTTTCTTCAGGGGAAAAATGGATTTGTTGGCACACAAAAGCGACGGGGCCCCCCTTTACATTGGCAAGGTGTGTGGTAAGTTTATACCTACTTATTTCTGCACGAAAATGCATTCGCATTATACTGATAAGAATATGAGCATTCGTTGCAATCGTGATTATGCAGATGCGTCGAAAAAATCTATAGAACTTTTTTGTGATATTTTCCAAAATATTTTTGATATAAAATACATCACTATCGATTTCAGATTAGATCATCAATTATCATGTCCATTATTCTTGTTATCAGAATGCTACCGATACCTTATTACTGCTTATTAGGCAAAGTCGGTAGAATTTACTTTGGTAGGTCACTATTAATGGAAACATTTTATTATTCTAATTTTAGACAGATGATTTGACACGCTTACATCTGTATAAAGTTAAATTTGCATGAATCGCTACTATGAATTCGTCTGCATGTACATAATGCATGTGGACTTATTTGAACAAACTCTTTACAAGAGATTCTAAAATTTACACGAAATTTTCATAAAAATCGGGTCCTACCTTGAATCGCCATATGTATGCTTGCAAGCACATCTTTACAACCACAATTGTTATATATTATAATTTATTTTAAAAGGTTATTGCTGTTAATCAGAGCAGGTTGTCGGGTCTTTTTGTTACTTTTTTGTGTAGGACTAATGTAAATATGAATTTGAGCTATACCACTATATCTCTCTGTCTTTTATGACATTTCAGTAGGCATGGCAGCATAAATGTTTGCTTCAAAATTTGAGGGTTTGGCCGACAATTAGATATCAATAAGTTTTGTTACACAATTGTTTATAATACTTCTTCGGTCACCATGATACCAATCATGTTTTTTTATTGACATTAGTTTTGTTCTGTATTAGCCGACAACCTTTTTTTACTTTTTTGAAGATTTTTTTATAGGGATATCACTTGTTTTTGTAATAATGGATAATTTAACATGTCACCTCGAATTCTTTCACTAAATTTTTAATTATGCTAATACGGACGGTAGGGATATAAAACCGACTAAATAGTCATTTGAAGACAAATTTATTTACTACGATTTATCAGCTTTTCGAGAATTAAGGTGTATATATATATGTGCCTTTCACAAATATTGACTAGGATACTTGATTACTTGAACAAAAAAATTCGCAATTGTCAATTCATAATAATTAGAAATTTTCTTGTATGCAATATCTGGTTAATTTTTGTGAAACTTACATCAAATAATATAATTTTCTGAGCAATTTTTCGCTTGAATGGAATATTACACAAACTGAAGAAAATTTTTTATGAATTAAGAAATTAGACTCCAGGAATTTTTTCGAAATTTTATTCATAAAGTTTGAAGATATCAAGTACTCCAATAACTATTTTCATCACATTCTTAAACGCAATTTGCAGCACCCTTTTCTTTTTTCGTTGACAAACGTTTTGCCTCATCTGCCTGTAACAGATAATAATATGAATGAATACCTCAGATTTTGCATTCTTCAACATTAGTTTTTTTTGTTTTTATTCGAGTTTCGAGTTGAATTATAAGAAAAAAATATGATGCGTAATTTGATTACTTATTTTGTAATTGTGTCAAAAAAGTAAGGAATCGGTTTTGAATGAAAAATATTCGCTGTGTAAAAAAAAATTTGCCTAAATTTAATAATAAATACAAAAATCATCATCAAAAAATTTATGTTGAAATCAATTCTTTATTTAATTATTTATATTGTTTTTTTTAATTCATATGTATATTCTTCATCGGCTAGAAAATTCTTCTATTCAATGTTAATGTCAAATTTTTTAATATCATGTTTAAAAAAAAAATTATAAAAAATATGAAAGTATTGCTAAAAACTAAAAAACGGTTTAGGTTTTCCATCTGAACCTTTGAGTATGATTATTATTACTACTATTATGTTTTATTATTATCAAAATGTTTTTTAATAATATAAAAATATTTTGTCGAATTCGAGTTGTTAAATTAATGGCATAATTTTTAGACTTGACATTTTTTTGACAATGAATTCTAACAATACAAGTTTACTGTAAATTATTTATTCAGGTTATACTAACTATTCTTTTTTTCCTTTATTGAAAAAATTATCTGGCAGTTCCAGGGGCGAAAATATGCATAAATAGGCATAAAGTGCATGATTTGATTTTTTATTTTATAATAAAATTTGTGAAAATTTGATGTTGACAAATTTTATAAATGGATCTTGAATTAAAAATTAACGCTTTGATATGAATAAAAATATGCCGCCCAAAGTTAATAATTAAAAAGAAAATATTCATGATGAATAATTTTATACTTCAATCAATTCCTTATTTTATTTTTATTTATTTATTTTTTTTTTTTCCTATTTTCTTTATACGCAAAAATATTGTCGATATTCAAATAAGATAAAGTATAAAATTTATTCGATATTTCTTAAAACCCTAAATCAACTATGTTTTGCATCTGAACTTTGTTATCATTACTTATTTTTATTATTATTAATTGACTTTACTAACATGTATATTTTTTAATATAAAAATATGTTTATAAATGCGAGTTCAAATACTACTGACACTATTTTTTAGGTTAAAATTTTTTGACAATAAATTCCAACAATACAAGGTTACACTGTTATTAAATTTTTAAAGTTTGACTCAACGTTTTGTTTTTCATTTGTTCTAAAATATCGTTTGGTAGTTCAGGGCTCAAAATGAAAGAATATTTTTCATATTATGTAAATAAAAACTTACCAAAAAAATCCTGAAACAAAAAGAAAATTTGACCACAGAGTAAACAAAGCCGAATAACATTCGTGCAATATGCGAATTAAAGAAATCAGAGTACTTATCTGAACTTTATCGGAGAAATTTCTCGGTTTTGCTTAATTTCGTCCATGGCAAAACTCGATTGTCATAACTCGAACGTGTTTGTAAACAACTGTCACCTGTCACTTTTCAGTATCTTCGCCTGTGGCTTTCTGGGCTTTCTTTACATTAATACCCAGTGCACAGGCCTGAAGAGGTAGAAAGAAAGTCATCTAAATTGATGATTTTTTAATTTTTTTTCAGTTTTAAACGTTTTTGAAAAATATTTAAACAATAATTTGTAAATTTTTACCCCGGGCCCGGATTTTCCCACTACAGCCCTCTCAGAACACTGCGAAACACCTTACGCCATCTCTTAGGAAACATTTTAGATGCACATTTTTTAGCGCCCGAAGAAAACCGAGTGAATAATGTGAAACGCCGAAATGGACGAAAATCGTGACGCTCTTGCGTCGAATTTCAAAATACCCGACGCTCATTGGCTGCCGAACGTGAGAACAATGAGAGAGCGGGAAAAATCGACGCGAACACTAAATATTACAGAAAAGAAAAGAGCTAACTTTCTCGTCCTGTATTACCCGACAAGAAAGTTCAACTGAACTTTTCGATTCCATATTTCAGCGCTCTCGAACGTTTTATCCCATCTCTGGCAGAGTTGAAACACTTCAGCGTAACTCGAAAATCACAGTTTCGAGAAAATTTGATGTAAAGTTTTTTTCACTGAAGAAACAAAATGATTGAAAATGATAACAGGGAAACATTTTGCACCAGAGGGTACTCAGAATGGAAACGTTTTTTCGAGAAACAAAATTCTAGTATCGATAGCAGTATCGACCCCCCGTCCAACAATCGATCGCATTGTTCGTTTTTTTTTTATACAAAAAAATTTCCATTCAAGTTTGTAGTCCCAAAAGGGATACGTGCGAAGATAATGAAACGACAGTCATGCTTTGTCATCTTACTTTTCAAATATTTCAGACAAATTTAGAATAAGAATACCTAATGTATGGTATTCAAAAGAATCTCAGTTCTCACTCAATGAAGAACTTAACTATAAGCAGGCTTGGCTTGTAGAACATACATTTTAGGATTGTAGATTCGATTTGTAATTTTTCGAATATTATAAAGTATTCACATCAGTTTATACTCATATATAACAAATTTTTTTATGTAATTGAGATAAATATTTCATAGAGTTATAATTAGGGTAAATTATCAATTTATTTAAAAAAATCATGTTTACTATACATATTTTATAATTTATTTATTTATAACATTACATAAATTATAATTATCATTTAAAAAATTAGAGTTTTTTTCATAATTTCCTTCTTCTATATGATGATTACACTGTACAACAAAATTTGCGTTTTTGAAAATAACTTTAACGAAATTAGATTCAAATGGTTACTAAAGACACCTTGAATCAAAGTACCAAAGGGTTTTTGCGATCTGAGCTCGTTTTGTTAATTTTTTTGCAATTTAACAAATTTATTGACAACTTTGGCAATTATCAATCGTTTTTCAATGTTCAAAAACGATTATATATGTTTTCGGACATAAGGATCTCATTTCTGAAGCAAAAAATTGAAAAAAAAAAAGAAGCAAACGAATTAGAAGTACGATTCCCATTTATTTTTGAAGCAAAACATCCGTTATTGCCCTAGCACTACGGGCGGTCATTGAGTAGAGTCTTGACAGCATCGGCTTTCTCTCGTTCCGAAACTCTGAAAACATTCAGCATCTTCCGGACGAGAGAATTTTAGTTTAGATACTTTACCGTTTCCACACATTAAGTAATGTGATAATAAGAGATCGCCCGTAAATTACGTGACGCGAATTTCATGATTTTTTAACCCTTTCCGGCCCCTCGTTATACAATTCTCCATAAGTTTTAAAATAAAGCGTGACATTCGACTTAACCTTCCCTCCTTCTCCTAAGAATGTCATCCTGATAGTAAATGAAAATACATGAAGGGTAACTTAGTATTTTCATTTACAAATGCCATAGATTATAATGAAATCGATGTATCAATCAAATTTTTGCATTAATTACGTCCTATTTAAAGCGCTTTAGACGAATTCAAAACTGCATTTCGTAAAAGAAAATTCGAAATATCAATTTCGGTAAAAAAAAATAACAGTTTTCTGATAAGCAAATTTCGATGGTGAAATCTCGAAAGTAATTTTTATTTAAAAATTATGAAATTCAAATTGCAAGAAAAGAATTAAAAAAATCAGAAGAAGTTACTTTCAAAATTCATAAAATGTGGGGGCAACTTAATATGTTTTGAAACGAGTTTTTTATAAATTTTCCAGTCGACCTTCAGCTGATTGATACCAAGTTCCGCAGAAGAACCAAAAATGGCCATAAAAATTTTTTCTACTAGCCCTAACCTTACGTAAGAATCCATTTGGGAGAATCATCCTCTTTTTATGTTATCGGCATGTTTTGAAATTCGAGACCCTCTAAACTAAAATTCTCTGTTAAAGGGATGATAATCTCTTTCGGAATTTCTGAACGAGAGAAAGCCGATGCTGCCGAGAGTCTACTCAATGACCGCCCGTGGTGCGAGGGCAATAACGGATGTTTTGCTTCAAAAATAAATGGGAATCGTACTTCTAATTCGTTTGATTCTTTTTTTTTTCAATCTTTTGCTTCAGAAATAAGATCCTTATGTCTGAAAACATATATAATCGTTTTTAAACATTGAAAAACGATTGATAATTGCCCAAGTTGTCAATAACTTTGTTAAATTGCAAAATAATTAACAAAACGAGCTCAGATCGCAAAAAACCTTCGGTACTTTGATTCAAGGGGTCTTAAGTAACCATTCGAGTCCAATTCAGGTAATTTTAAGTATTAAGTAATTTCAAGTTTAGGTAATTTTTTTTGTGTTGTACAGTGTTATTGGTTTTATAATTTATTTTATGCTCTCCAGAAGTTAAATGTGTTAGTTCCGATATAGAACTTAGGTTTTCATAAATTGTATGTAAAACAATTTATATTATAAAACAATTTTTTCTGTACTTGAATTTCCTTTCACGTAACTAATATAGTTAAGTGATTCAAGTTTAGAGCCCCAGAAGGGACGCGTGCGAAGACAATATGAAACGACAATCATGCTTTGTCATCATATCTTAGAAGAATAAAATTCCGCATTTTTGATAAAGTGAATTTATAAAACATTGCTCTTTTTGTAAAGTCACTTTGAAAAAAAGAACTGAGATTCTTTCGAAAACATTAGGTATTATTATTCTAAATTTGTCTGAAATATTTAAAAGTAAGATGACAAAGCATGACTGTCGTTTCATTATCTTTGTATGTATCCCTTTTGGGACTCACAACTTGAATGAAAATTTTTTTGTATAAAAAAACAAAAAAACGGGCAGTGCAATCGATTGTTGGACGGGGGGTCGATACTAGGATGGCAGATACTCGTTTCTCGAAAAAACATTTCTATTCCAACTTGCACATGTTACAATCACATATTTTTATTATTTTTGAGGATTCGTTACAAGATAATAACGTTACACTCATCATTTTTAAAATTATTAACAAAATAATGTATAAGTTTTAAATAAAGCAAGAAAGATAAAAATTGCACCAAATTAAAATATTTTTGTTCATTCAAAATTAAAGTGCATAAGAATGATTTTTCTTGCACTTGCATGGAAAAACATTATTTTGTGGATTTCAAAAAACAAATTCTTTACTACAATAAATTCTTTACTACAATAAATTCTTTACTATAATAAATAATTTACATAGTGATTGTTTAATTTTTCAAAAGAAGGCTGTAAACTTTCTATTTATGAAAAATATTATTTTCCGCCTTAAAAATTACTTCTGACATAAACATTTTCATGTATCTATAATTCAGTCTTGATAATATTGTTTATAATGATTTTTGGGGTCGTTGATGATAAATGGTTTGAATCATTATTATTTATATTACTGTCATTAACAATTTGTACATTATAATAAAATATATTATTCGTAAGATTCGTTCACGTAGATTTCAGTGCCATATTTTGCATGTGATAAATAAAATTCATAAATTTGTTTAAACAATGAAATTTTACTTATTGTTGCAAAAACACATTTTTGCAAGAACCATATGCTTTTCATGGTTTCTTTATCCGTCTATTCCATATTTTATATCAGAATAATAAAATTCATTTGTTAAAACAATAATTTTTAGCTAATTGTTGCAAAAACACATTTTTGCAAGATGCATATATTTTTCATGGTTTGTAAATCCGTCTGTTTCATATTTTTCATGAGAATAATGAAATTTATTTGTTTAAACAATAAACTTCAACTACTTATTACAAAATAGTAGATTGTGTACCAAGGCCGCAAAGTAGGCTTTTGTCATTCAGGCTGAATTTTCAGTTCGAGGCGACTACGGGCGTGATTTTCAGTACGAGGGGAGTACGGGCTTGATTTTCAGCACGAGGCGAAGCCGAGTGCTGAAAAAATCGCCCGTATGAGCCGAGTACTGAAAAACGCCCGTACGAGCCGAGTACTGAAAATTCTGACTGTGCGACAATGGCCTACTTTGATGGTCGAGGTGCACACTCTACTTTTTGCAAAACACTCTGCAAAAAGCAACATCATATACGAGGGGGGACCCAAAAGTAACGGGAATTGTGTTACAACTTTTTTATTGACAAATTTTTTCACACACAATTTTTATCACCTTCAAAGTAACCCCCATTGACTGTAATACACTTGTTCAATCTTTTTTTCCAGTGTTCAAAACAGTTCTGAAATTCATTTTTTTCAATGTTTTTTAAACCTTCCAGCGATTTTTGTTTCACCTCTTCTACAGTCCCAAAACGTTTTCCTTTCATGTCCCTTTTGAGTCTAGGGAACAAAAAAAAGTCACAGGGGGCAAGGTCCGGTGAATAGGGGGGGTGAACAATCGGTGTCGTGCCGTTTTTGGTCAAAAATTTCTTCACGGACAGCGCTGTGTGGGCAGGTGCATTGTCGTGGTGGAAGAACCAATCTCCTGTGCGCCAAAGATCCGCTCTTTTCTTCCGGATGTTCTCCCTCAACCTTTTCAAAACTTCCAAGTAGAAGTGTTGGTTGACCGTTTGGTCTGGAGGAACAAATTCTGCGTGCACAATACCTCTGCAATCGAAGAAACAAATGAGCAATGTCTTGATGTTGGACTTCACTTGGCGTGCCTTTTTTGGACGAGGCGAGAGAGGTGTCTTCCATTGGCTTTATTGCTGCTTTGTTTCGGGGTCGTAGCCATAGCACCATGATTCATCGCCAGTTATAACCTTGAGAAAAAAATCTGGGTCTTCATCCAACTGATTTTGCAGCTCAAGACAGGCCAGAAGTCGACGCTCCTTTTGATCGTCGGAGAGAAGGCGAGGAACAAATTTGGCTGCAATTCTCCTCATGCTCAAATCTTCAGTTAAAATCCTCTGAATTGAACTCCATGACAATCCAGACATCTCACAAAGTTGATCGATGGTTCGGCGACGGTCTTCATGAACAAGAGTGTTGATTTTTTCAATGTTTTCGTCCGTTCTTGAAGTCGAGGGGCGCCCAGAACGAGGTTGGTCTTCTATTGACATCTCTCCATTCTTGAAACGCGAAAACCAGTCGTACACACGCGTTTTACTCAAAGCATTATCCCCATAAGCTGTTTTCAGCATCACAAGGGTTTCCGCGGGTGTTTTTCCTAACAAAAAACAAAATTTTACAGCCGCGCGTTGCTCTCCGCACTCAGCCATTTCACGTTTTCGCCGAAACGGAAAAAGTCGTTTCACTAGAAAAATTCTTACGGACGAACGAATGCACTCACAGCAAATGAACTTTGCACACTGACTTGGGAGAGTAGCAGCTTGGAAGAGAACCAGTGGAGAACCCGATCCCCCCCTCCGCGATCCCCCCACCACCTAATTCCCGTTACTTTTGGGTCCCCCCTCGTACTTATCAAGGAAATTGCAAAGTTCTTTTAGCGGTTTAGGCCGGCGATTGGGTTACTTTCTTGGCCTATAGGCCAGGAAAAGAGTACTGTACCTCAAAAGGCCACTTCGCGGAGCATCTCTGAGTACAAAATACTGTATTTTGCGGAGTATTTTTCAAAAACACATTTTTTCAAAACACATATGCTTCTTATGGTTTCTTCATCCGCCTATTGCACATTTTGTATTAGAAATATAAAATTCATTTGTTTAAACAATAAACTTGAACTCATTGTTACAAAAACACATTTTCGCAAAACGCATATACTTTTCATGGCTTCTCAATCCGTCTATTGCATATTTTGAATTAGAATAATAAAATTTTTTTGTTCAAACAACAAACTGTAACTAAGTGTTACGAAAGCACATTTTTGCATACGCATAAATATGCTTTTCTTGGTTTTGAGAGCCATTTATTGTAAATTTATAACTTTACTATAATTTATTTTGTTAAAACAATCAACTCAATTTACTGTTGCCAATTTTGTCAGACACAATATATGTAGTAAAACTGTAGTAACATATGTACTATGTAAAATAGTTAAAAAACCTATTAAAAACATTCTAAACGGTCATTTTCTCGAGTTATATGACGTCCTGGTTTGTTTTCCAGTTTTGAAGGGTAAAAATTGAATATTTTTTTTTACAAATTTTTTGTGGTACATGTTTGAAGCTTTGAAAAATTTTAAAATAACTTTTTCAGAAAATGTCCAAATTTTGAGTTACGATGAAGTGTTTCAACTCTGCCAGAAATGGGATGAAACGTTCGAGAGCGCTGAAACATAGAATAGATGTTTCGTAGTCCCCAAGGATAGAATACTTATAGCGGCTAGGTGAAATTTGAAATACTGTTAGAGCGCGCTCACGAGATAGAATAGACTTGCCCATCATTTTAAAAACGATTGTAAATTTATAAAATAATTTTTTTAATGTTGCCTCCTTCATTCCTTCCTTTTTTTCCTATATCAAAATCTATTTTTTGCTTTGTATATTAATATTATCTTGAATATGACAAAATGTGTTTAAAAAAAAGAAACATGATGAAAAAGTTAGTTTCTTTCATACTTGAAGATAAATTTCAACATCTATGTTTCCAATTTTAATCGTTTTCAATTTTCCCACAAAAACTGCACGGCGTACGCCAGCGCCATCACACCTACTTTAAATGGCCGGCGGAACTACAGGAGTTTCACTCCCCTGATTTCGTCATCGCTTAAAAGAGAAATCGGCCGGAGGAGTATATACTGAAGTTATTATATCTGTCTCTTTTCCAATTGCATCGCCTAGCGGGACTACCTTTCTCCCACCTATTGTATTTCTCCCGATTTCAGAGATCGTGCTTCAAGAAAATTTTCTGGCCTGCTTAATATATTGATAAAAATAAACAATAAACGAAAATCATCAGGATGTAAATGAAACATTTTACAGTTTCAATATTTAGATTTAAGAATTTTCGTAGCACTGAACAACAAGATAATTCACAAAAATAAAAATTTTGTCACGTTTCATTGCTTGTTTATGTGTAAATTAATGATACATAGCGTTCTCATTTTCTTGATTCTGGTTTTCTGGTACTGCAGGTCCCACTGGTGGCACGGCACAAATGCAATAAACAGTGGCTATTACACAGCATTTTCAAAAGATTGTAACCAAAAATACAAAAATTGATATAGATAGAGTCGATAATCTTTTACTGCTCCAAGAATCTTAGCCTAGTTCAGCGCATAATGCATATGTTATTTTCAGAGAGGCTAGATTAAATAAGATTTAGATTGTGCTACAGCTTATGAAGAATATAATAAATGTATATTACATACCTCATAAAATTAGTGTATTACTGCTCAACGTTATTTCTTAAGAAAAATGTGATATCCCCCCCCCCCCTCCCCCCTACAGACATTGCTAATGTAAAAGTCGGCCGTCGCTTGAAGGGTGATATACCATGACACATGTACAATTTTTTTATAAATTTTTTGGCGCCATTATCAGAAACCTTATATTCCATATAACACATAATGAAAAAGCCATTTATCGTAGAAATAATCAAGAGCCACTTTATGACAAAAAAAAGAGTAGACTTAAAAGTAGTAATATCACAGAAAACGTCGCTCGAAAAAAAAAACAACAAGAATTAGACACCTATCATATTTTGTGATCACATAGTAAAAACTATTGACTTATGAAAAAGCGTCGCATTCCTAATTAAAGTATTTACAACTGGTGTATTTAAAAAATTAATAGTTATAATGAAAATGGATCAAAAGTCAGTATGATAACATTAAAGTCATACATTTCTCGTTGAACTTGAACGATAATTTGTCTATTTCCCGTTATTATCCTTTGATTTAATAATTCCAGCGCAATACAAAACACGAACTTTCCGCATTTCAGAACTGATGGGTTGGAAAGCGCTCGACGGCTCGCTTACTGTATTGTTTTTTTTTTTTTTGTTTGTTTGTTGTTATTCACACAATCAATTTTGTATTTCGTTTTTTCCTGCGCGCAACGTCGTAAGAAGCGTTTTGCTGCTTATGTAGACCAGGCTTAATGTCAGTTTAGTATGAGTCTTTTTAAATCTCTAGAAATGTCGAGAACTAATTTGAAATTTCTTCACGCTTATTGTGATGTCTAATAGCTCGACGTCCGGTTACTACTATACTATTCATATAAAAAACAGATTTTTCAAGACACCATTTCCACTCAATTATATTATAGTTACAAACGAAATGAAAGCGTGAATTACTGTTTTAATAAAAAAATATGTGACTACTTTTTCAGCATGTTTATGTGCACTCGTATCGCACTATTGATACAATTATTAATTTTGTGAATTTCATGAAAGCGGGCCGTCAAGCGCTTTCCAACCCATCAGTTCTGAAATGCGGAAAGTTCGTGTTTTGTATTGCGCTGGAATTATTAAATCAAAGGGTAATAACGGGAAATAGACAAATTATTGTTTAAGTTCAACGAGAAATGTATGACTTTAATGTTATCATTCTGACTTTTGATCCATTTTCATTATGACTATTAATTTTTTGGATACACCAGTTGTAAATACTTTAAGGGGGATCACTACAGTAAAAAATTTTTTTTTCACATTTTTTTTTTATTTGCTTAAACAATAGTTTAAACCCTCCGAAATACGAATTTCAATACAAGAATGCATATCTTGGTTGATTTTGAGAATAAAATCTCGATTTCTGACGGCTTGTCATGGTCGATTTCTGTGCGTTTCGAAGCCTGACGGTGTTTCCGGGAAAACGATGAATCAAAGGCATTTTGTCACGGGTTCTTGTTGACATAGCAGATAGTCTTGTAGATTTTGAATGAAAAGGTATTTTTTTTATTTTTTATAAAAAATAAATCCCTTATCAAAACTTTTCCATCTTTATTTGCTGTTGAAGTCGCATTCTGATTTCAGTTCGGCCTTAGACGTTGTACTGTCCACTCAGTTTTTAATTTTGCTCCGAATATAGATTTTCATTTCAAAAAATGAATACTCAAAAGAAATCGTGCGCGAGTAAAAAAGGCTCAAGTAAGAGTCCCGGTTACGCGAGACGTAAGTCGAAAATAAAGCGACCTCCGAATCGATACGAAACGGAATGTTCGGCTGAAAAGTTTAGTGCGTCGGCTAAAAAGTTAAAAATGTCTGAAGATGAATATGAAGTTGATGTAGATCAAAATTTGAGTTATCGTTTGATCAATTTTTACACCGTTTTCTCGGCAATTTCATCTGCCCTTGTATGTCGAAAGTGCGCGAAAGATGTGGAGTTTACCGAATCCAGCGTGCGTGGTCTTGGCTTCAAAATTGTTATCAAGTGCGCTGAATGTGAAGAAACGGTCATTTCAAGCTGTCCATTGATTCGCAACGCTTATGAAATTAATTCCCGGGCGGTTTTCGCAATGCGTTTATTGGGTATCGGTTTGAGTGGATTGGAAAAATTTTGTGCATTTATGGACCTGCCGCGCCCTGTTTACCAAAAGTGTTATGATGAAATCGTCCGAAAAATTTCTCTTGCAACTTCAAGTATCCGTGAAAGATCAAAAAAAAATGCGGCCCAAGAAGAAAAGAAGAGAGCTTTAAAAGAAAAGAGTACAACTGGCGTGACTGTGTCGGGTGGATGGCTCATGGAGGAAACGAGGGTTCGCATCGCTATTCGGAGTGATAACGCTCATTGGATGGTACACAGGAAAAGTATTGGATGTCATAGTAAAATCTAAATTTTGCAAGGCTTGCGAGATTTGGGAGAAGCGGCAAGGGACCGAAGAATACAATGACTGGAAAGAATCACATCGTGAAGAATGCCTTTCAAACCATGACGGTTCCTCTGGAAAAATGGAAGCAGACGGAGTTGTTGAAATGTTTTCGCGATCTGAACAACTTCATGGTCTTCAGTACAGATGTTACATCGGCGATGGAGATTCGAAGACTCACAAAGCTATCGTAGATGCCAAACCGTACAAAAATGTTGTGGTCCAAAAAAAAGAATGTATCGATCATGTACAGAAGAGAATGGGCACTCGTCTACGAAATGTGAAAAAGCAGGTGAAAGGATTAGGAGGCCGTGGCAAGCTGACAGGAAAATTAATTGATAAACTGTCCATTTACTATGGATTAGCTATTCGTCGGAATCATCACTCGGTCGAAGAAATGCGGAAAGAAATCTGGGCTACCCTTTACCACAAAATATTAACAGATTCCAAACCACAACACAACAACTGTCCCAAGGGAGATGACTCTTGGTGTTCCTGGCAGAAAGCAAGGATTTTGAATTCATTGGATGATTATGCTCATAAGCCAGCTATGTATTCAGATGTTTTCAAGGCTACAAAGCCCATCTACGAGGATTTGAGTCGCGACGATTTGCTCACCCGCTGTGTAGGTGGTTTTACTCAAAACAGCAACGAATCATTCAACGCGCGTATTTGGTCCATGGGGCCGAAAGCAGTTTGGAGTGGTAAAACTGTACTTGATATTGCAACCGATATTGCTGCATGTACTTTCAACGATGGACTAAGCAGTGCCATGCACATAATGAATAGGCTGGAACTAAAAGTAGGACCGAATTGCTTCTCTTTCTGTGACAAAGCCGACGCTCGACGCGTCGCTGCAGCCGAACGCTCGATGACCGATGCCTCCAAAAATGCACGAAAAACATCTTTGTCGAATCGTAAACAACAAGATGACGCAAATTTGATCTCAGAAGGACCCCAATATGGAGCTAGTATGGCTGATTAAAGGTAAATCATCGGATCGCTTAGTTACAAGTAAAATATTCTCGTCTAAAACTTTGAACGCGTTTTTCTCGAAACAATTTTTTCCTACCTTACCGGAAGGATTCCTCAAAAACTATTCGACCGATTTCCATAAAAATTAAACTCAATATTGCTTGGATGTATTTCTAGGGAACACCGTAGCCTTTTCTCTGTATCTTGAAAAATTATTTTGTTAGAAACAAAAATAACAGTCTATTTACGGCCGAAAATGATGATTTTTTATTAAAAATGCGCCATTTGAATAAAAATAGCGATATCGAAAAAATCCTACGGTGTTCTCTAGATAATAAGTTAACAAAAAAGGAAAAAAAAAATTCAAGCTTTATCTTACAGGTTTTCTGAGAAAAGCTTCCGGTAGTAGGACCCCTCCACAAAAAACATCAAATGGAAAAATGCTGCTACGTCGTCGTTTTGAAAGAAATATTTTTTTAAAAAATCACTTTTTTATTTGTTAATAATAGATAAACAAAGAAAAAAAATCCAAAATGTTGTAACGTACTTACTTTTCCTAAAATAAGCATTGAAAGTCGAGCTTCATTTACCTACAGTTACTGTAGTGATCCCCCTTAATTAGGAATGCGACGCTTTTTTCATATGTCAATAGTTTTTACTATGTGATCACAAAATATGATTGGTGTTTAAGTCTACTCTTTTTTTTGTCATAGTGTGGCTCTTGATTACTTCTGCGATAAATGGCTTTTTATAATTTGTTATGTGGAATATAAGGTTTCCGATAATCGCGCCAAAAAATTTATAAAAAAATTGTATACTGGTAGAAATTTTCTTTAATATTGACCGTGAATTTCTAGGTAAATATTACCGTGCAGTTCAAGATTCTTGGGACATAGTGGTAATACGTTATTATTTATGAGTCACCAAGTATATATTCAGACGTTCGCAGCAAGTTTTACCGTGCACTTCTGAAATTTCTAGTTGGGCGAATTTTTACCGTTACATTGAGTAAAAAGTTTGTCAAAATTGTAAACATTACAACGCACATCTGAAAATGTGTGTTACTCGAGTGTGAGATTTACAGCTTATTGCATAATTTTTATTATGTGCCAAGTCAAATTCCGTGGAGCTATAAAAGTAGAAAAACACCGCTTACTCGGTAATTTTTAATGTAGATGAAATTATATTAAATAGGAGAGGATTTAATACAGTATTTTTTTGTTTTACAAACCAATCCTTTTATTAGTGCCAATTTCTTATTATGTACAATTTACTTATTTCTATAAGAACAGTTCGTGTGCATACGCAACCACTTACATCTGATTCTAACAATTTACTGCAAAAAAACACTTCTTCGAGTGTCTCCGACGCACATTTCATCACATTTCACTGCATTTCACGATTTTCGACGTTCTAACAGATTGAAACGATTGTAACTTTGTGTAACTTGTGGTGACTTGCAAGTTCGAGGAGTTCGAAAAGGTTCGAGAACTTCCTGCGACGTCATTGCCGCGAGAATGCATGCGTCGTAGGAAGTGAAAGGGCAGAAAGAACCTGATTGGTACTTTCACTCACGTGATTCGAGAATCACCCGACTGCTCATTAAAAATAAAGCAACTTCACAGTAAAAATTAATTTTTTTTTTCAGTTATTTTTATCGTGAAGCCTACTTTCAATTACATTTAGTACGGTAGAAAAACCGAATACTGTATTTTTTTCCACGAGCATTACGGTAAAATGTGAGGACATTTCTGTAAATATTATGTGTTTTCGGTAAATTATTGTTAATCATATTCCATACATTTCACTGAAAATCCACTATGTCACTGCTTTGTAGTGAAATGCACGGTTAATATTAACGAAAATTTCTATCAGTGTACATATGTCACGGTATACCACCCTTCAACCGACGGCCGACCTTTACATTAGCAATATCTGTAGGGGAGGGGGGGGGGATGATATGTATATAAGAATTACCATCGACTTATTTAATATATTTTGTGCATTCAAAAGACGTACCATACATGATCTTTTTCAGTTACACATTATACTAAGGGTTATAAGAATAATCATTGTCTACATTTTATGTCCACCATTTGTCATTTACCTTCTGTCCTTCATTTATTCGTCTCTAGAATAATGCTTAAGAAATTAATGGTGTTATCCATATCCAGTGTAATAATTATGAATAAGATGACAGTACCGGTTGAATAAAATACCACTGTCGCTAGTAAGGTTGACTTAATATAAATTTGAGAATTCTTCAGTTTAGTAGAAGAAAAATTTTTAATAGGTCGGTTGGCAAACCGAGTATGCTGTATTTTCATGACTCTATCGTGAAAAAATATAATTTCAATAATTCTCTATAACGCTGGCTTAAAGTCAGTGAACGGATCAAATAACCGGTCGAGACACGTGAACCTTCCCGGCACTAGGAAGAATGGTTAGAGAAACTGCATGAAAGTGCAAGGATTAGATTCAGATCGCTCCGCGGGTCGAATTTTTCATCTTGTTTAACTCGCTGTTGCTCTGGTTGTTATCATTCGATTTAGTTAATTTTTATTTCAAAATGCTCGTAATACTTCGGTGCTTTCGTAAAGTTCAGTTGCGTTTCGGGTTGTTTGTTCATTTAAAAGTGATCGAAAAAAAAAGATAGAGGTAATTTGGGACCAGAAAATCATACTTTTTATTGTTCTATTTGTAGAAAAATTATTACAGACTGATATGATATCATAAAAAATAAGAAAATCTGGAAAAGCTTGTTACTACTTGCAAAAACGGGATAACTGAACAAACGCTATGCCTAGTTTCGAGCATTGATACAAAGTAGGTAATATTGGGCTCATAAAATAAATGTAGTGCGAGCTCGCGGTTCCGAAATTTTATGGCAAAAAACAAATCGTTAATTTTTTTGCAAATTCGGACACTTTTTTGGCAAAAAGAATCGGAATTTCGGCCGAAAAGTTAACAGATGTTAAAAAATTGTTGTCATTTTTAATTTTATAAGAACAAACTTTTTATAATAATATATTCAAATATTATTATCTCGAACAGAAATACCAAACTGATTCTTAAAGAGCACATAAATGGCTATGGCATGAACCTTGGTCTTGATTTTCGTATAATATTAATTAACAATTTGGCACAGTTATTCTTAAAAAAGTAGAAAAAAACAAAATGTGGCAAAAACTTCTACAGTTTGTTTATATATCATCTTTTTTTTATAATTGAGGTTCATGCTATAGCCGTCTATGTGCTATTTAAGAATCAGTCTGGTTTTTCTGTTCCAGATGACCCCAAGTTGAGAAATCATGGTGACAGTTTTTTAACATCGCGTCATCAGATCGCTCATTTATATCCCAGATATTCATGCAAATTTAAAAAAAAAATTTGTTTTCGTTAGTGAGGAACATGTCTAACAACAGACCAAAAACTTGTGAATGTCAATTAAAATGACTTAATAAAAAATTTTACTAAAAAAAAGGTCATTGAAACCTGTCCACCTCCTTAACGAGGACGATAAACATTTTTAATATGTTCAAAAATGGATTAAAAAAACGTGACTAAGAAGCGGCTCATCGAACTTGATTTATTTCACCATGAAAATCCTTTTTCACCTAGATATTTCTTTGGTCAAAAACCGTGTCTGGTTAAGTTGGACAGTATATATTTGGAATTTTTTTCCCCCTTTTCTGGGATAGTTGCAATAGTATTTATTTGCATGAAAAAAATATAAACGATTTGTTTTTTGCCATAAAAATTTCGAAACCGCGAGCTCGCAACTACATTTATTTTACGAACCCAATATTACCTACTTTGTATCAATTAATATTAATTATTAATGCTCGAAACTAGGCATAACGTTTGTTCAGTTATCCCGTTTTTGCAAGTAGCAACAAGCTTTTCCGGATTTTCTTATTTTTCATGATATAATATCAGTCTGTAATAATTTTCTTACAAATAGAATAGTAAAAAGTATGATTTTCTGGTCCCAAATTACCTCAATCTTCTTTTTTCGATCACTTTTAAATGAACAAACATCTCGAAACGCAACTGAACTTTACGGAAGCATGAAGTATTACGAGCATTTTGGAGTAAAAATTAACTAAATTGTATGATAACAACCAGAGCAACAGCGAGTTAAATAAGATAAAAAAAATTCGATCCGCGGAGCGATCCGAATCTAATCCTTGCACTTTCATGCAGTTTCTTTAACCATTCTTCTTAGTGCCGGGAAAGTTCACGCGTCTCGACCGGTTATTCGATCCGTTCACTGAAGTTTGGAATCATAAATACTTGACTGAATTAAGTTCATTCAGAGGATCCATGGTATCCCGACCGGTTATTCGATCCGGTCACTGAATTCTTGTAATGAAAAAAAAAAAGAAATCAGAATAAACTTATATAATTTTATTATATTCCATATGTGAGGCGATCCGAGAAAAGGAACCTACTATCCAAAAAATCTTTTTTCCGATTATGAGTGATTCTATGAGATCTTAATCCAATCTTCAATTATGTGTAATCAGAATTTACTAACTTTGATTTTTTTGCAAGCTATGAATTTTCAAAAATCTTTCATCTCATTCATGCGATCGCCCGTCCTGTAAAATTTGCTTTTAGGATAGTAGGTCTTTTTTCTCGGATCGCCTCACATATCATAATTATAAAATAAAAATTGTATATTTAATAGTTATGAAATCACATAATTTTATAATGGTTGAAACAAAATCTAATAATGCAGATATATTGATTTGCATCTGAAAATTCAAATTTTTATTGTGTTCTTTTATTTTAACTAACATCTAGCTATAAACAGTGTTTGAAAATTATGAAAAAAGTCCTTTTAAGGGGGTCTCCTCATGGATTGCCCGGAAAAAAAAGGTTCACTTTCAATTTTTTTTTTTTGGTCAAGAAAGAAAAGTTATACATCCATGAATTTTTACATTTATTTAAAGGTACATCTAAACAATATTGAAAAAAAAAAAAAATTAAGTCAAAATTCCCCAAAATGGCGGCGTTATTCATGGCGGACTGGGATGCTTCATGACTGGAAAAGTAAAACGGCGGGCAGCATAATTTCCATAATTTTCATCTGAAATCAATAAATTTATTTTTGTTTTATTCAGCACACTTGTTTCTTCTATATGAACAACTAAAATATCAAAGATAATTGAATTTTCACTGTTTTAATCGGTTCTTTTTGGTTCTTGTCAAAATTTTCTATGTTATTCAGTAAAATTGTTACAAAAAAATTATAAAAAACTTGTAAAATTATTGAAATCTTTGGTTCATATAGAAAAAAGGTTCATTTTCTTTAAAACAAATTTTATTTGAGGTCAATTGGTTAAAAACTTTTTGTGTAATCCTGCCCGCCAATTTAAAAAAATGTTTTCGAGAAAACGCACTTTAAAGTTTTTGAAAGAAAAAAAGTAGAGTATCAAAACTTACATAGGTCAACTCCTAATTTGCTATCCCCGGTTCATAAAGCAAGCCCTCAGCTTCCTCAAAAAACTCGCTCCGATGCTGTTGCTCAAGTCTACGAGCAGTTCGAGCCTCTTTTGTGCTGTCGCTCCGTCTCCGTTCTGCGCGCTCAATACGTGTGGAGTCCACTTGATTGGCGAAGATCTTGCATTGTTGCCCGATTTTCAACTGAAGAAGCCCCATCATCGATAAAACTGCTGCATATCCATCGTTGAAAATTCCCGCAGCTATATAGGCGGCAATTTGAACTATTTTTTGCCCGGAGTTCATATGCTTTGGGGCCATTCTCCAAACTGTACTATTGCACGACTCATTTGAATTCTGAGTGTGACCACCCAAACACCTGTGTAGAAGATCATTTCTCGAAAGTTCTTCGTATATAGGACGAACATGTTTTTCAACGTCTTCCCGAATGATACGAGGGGGATGACGGTACGTTTTCAACCCCCTAGCCGCCTCTGCTTTTCGCCATTCACACCAGCTGTCGGAACCGGCAAGACAATGTTCATGATTCGGTGCATCATCCGTCGAACAATAATGTAGTAAAGTTGCCATAATTGCATTTTTCATTCCTTGAACAGAGTCAGTATTTCTCCTAATGGCCAAACCGTAAAATATTGTGAGTTTTTTTATCAGTGCATCCGTTAGTTTTCCTTTTCCTCCGAGTTTTTCTTTTTTCTTGACATTTCGTAATCGCGTTCCCATCCGTTTTTGTACATGCCCAACACACTCGCTTTTTTGTACTGGGAATTCGTCACCATAAGGATTAGCTTTTATAATATTACTATACGTTTTCGAGTCACCGTCTCCTATGTAATTGACGTATTTCACTCCGAATTTCTCGACTGATCTTTTGAACATTTCAATAATTGAGTCCACTTCCATTTTGCCTGCTGATCCGTTGTGATTGGAACAACATTCTTCTTCATGATTCTCACGCCACATATCGTATTCCGCAGTTCCCTCCTTTGATTTCCATGTATAACACGCTTGACAAAAAGAGCTTTTCGTCGCCAGGTCCAAAACTTTTCCAGAGTAGTAGGCTAAAATCGTTGTAACGCCGTACATAGAGGAAAAGCCACGCTTTTTCCAAGAACCGTCGCCAGACACCTTGAATTCTGTTTCAGCTCGCCCATGTTTCAGATTGTGCAGCTTTTCTTCTCGTGCAGCAGCTTCAGTCGTTTTATTGAACATTTCAGTTGCAGCAGAATATATGTGCCCCACGATTGCATCATACGCTTGTTTCGATATTCCGGAACACAAGTCCATGAGGCCACAGAAAATATTTATTCCTTGAAGTCCGACACCGAATAACCGCATTATAAAAACAATTCGTCGATTGATTTCGTACCCCGCATTGATCATCGGTCCCGAGGCAATGTTTCTACGTCCGCACTTACACATGGCCACGATGTTAAAACCCAACCTTTTATGGCTACTTTCTCCGAATTTCAACTGACTTTTGCACTCTCCACAAATAACGAACTCGGAAATCGCGGAAAACACTGCCAAAAAATCGATAATGCGATAGCAGTGAGCTGCGTCCACTACGAAATCTTCTGCTCTCGAACTACTCAGTTTTCTCGACGAAGGGCTCGACCCGTCTTTTTTTTTCGCACCGTCTGTCCACTGATTACCAGCAAATTTACGTTTCCTTGGACGTGCCGAACGCGAATGTTCATTTTTTGAGCCTTTCGGATACATATCGTTTCTCAACAGGCTTTCCAGAGATACTAAAAGCCGAAAACCACCGAAAATACGATCTAACAGTGAAACAAACTTATAGACACATATACATGCAAGCACCCACACACATTTGATGCGAAAAATATCTACATAGAGTAATTATTTATGAAAGAATGTAGATATGTCAAAAAAAGCTTAGTTTTACAAGAAAATGCTAGAATCAACAAGAGATTCACTGTCCCGCTCAGCGTGACTGAAGCGCTCCGGCGCCAAGCCACTCTACCTACTGTATCTTTAAAAATATCTCGAATTTAAGTCTGAAATTTTACACACGCATTCTCGAATAGTTTTTCCATCGATTAAGCCAATAAAAAAAAATGTGATTTTCCATGAGGAGACCCCCTTAATGAAAAATAAGTTTTAAATTCCAAATTTTGATTCTCTAATTTTTAATATATGTGAGGCGATCCGAGAAAAGGGACTTATGTGTAAAAAAATCAAATTAAAAATATAAACCTTCGCCAAAATAAAAACATATGTGATTTCAAAGATAAGAAGTTTTTCTAATGTTTTGTCTTTTCAGTTAACACAAATTACAAACGTTAAAGGTTGAAATTTCAAAATTTTAATTCAAAAATGGTGAATTCAAGTATCAAAACTATACTTCGAATTTTTACAAGAAACACACGTGTTCAACTTTACATCACTCTTTAATTTAAGCTTGAAATAAAATTTCGAATGTCAAATTGTAAAAATTCAGTTACAAGTTTCGACAAATCCTTATATTTTTATAACTATAGGCTGTAATAGTTGTATATTTTGATAATTTATTTTTGCTGCTACGCTTTTAATAATTATTATGTAATATTTTGTTCAACAATTGAAAATCTTCGACCTTTTACTACTTAACAATAATGTTTGTTATTTAACATTTATTTCTAGATTACTTCATGAAAGTTTTCATAGTTGCAGAATTGTTTTTTTTTTACAGCAAATGAAGTGATCCGAAATAAACCATGGATCGGAAAGAATCAAAAATGAGTCGGAATTGGCTGTTTTTTATATGTCCTCTGTTATTTGTACAATTGGTTGCAGCCAATTATTGCAAGCCTTTTCAAACAGGTATGTATTAAAAAATTGAAACTTTTTTAAAGTCATTATTATATTTTGTTGGGCATTTTTAATGTTCAAAGCATGTTGAGTATAGTGGATTAAGTGGAAGCATTTCGATTCTGAAACAATTTCATTTTCAGGAAAAGTTAGTTAGTTTAAACAAAGTAAACATTGTATTAAAATTAGAAGGTAGGAGGAAGGAGGAGGTTAAAAAATGTAAATCACGTTCAAAAAAAGAAAGTAAAATCTTTTTCATGAGGAAAAAAATGCATACGAAAAAAACTGTCCATAGACAATATTTTAAGGACTGAAAGTTTGATATTATGAGCTATTTAAAATATTTTGAATAACTGTGATTATTGTACCTTGAAATCTGGTAAACTCAATTTTTCCTAACTTGAAAATCTCAAGTAGTGAAGATTAATAATATAGAAAATTGAAGTTATGAGCACTGAACCTCAAGCAGAAACTTTTCAGAAAAGTTTCTCGAAAAACTGTTTGTTTGCATGTGTTATAAACAAGTATTTTTATGTTCCTGAAGTTCCAAACGTGTCAAAATACACGAAAAAATCTCATTTTTTCACGTTACTTTGCATAGTTCAAGTAATAAATAATTATTATAATTCAACCAATAGAACTCAACCTAAATATTTTAAACTTTAATCTTGGATGAAAATAGGAAGCCAATATTTTTGTCATTTTCGTGTTTGAAACTTTAGGCACATTTCGTTTTTGGATTCTTTCGAAAAAAAATTATCCATGTAACAAAAATTTTGTTCAATATAAATCAAAATATTAAATAATATAAACATATTTTATTTTCAGGAGAATCGCGAAACTCTCCAGAATGTTTGAAGTGCGGCGCGTACAATGAAAAAAACTATGAATTGTTTTGCAACTACGGTCAAGACGTATGTCATATCTCTTACGATTCACCAAACTTAATCAGAATGGATTGCAACAATTTTATGAGATGTCTTGACATGAAGCTGCAAATTCCAAACCTAATACACGACCCTATTTTTGAGTACGTTCGATGTCCTGTTCTCAGATACAAACCACTTCTTGAAATCCCAAAAAGGTTAGGAATGAAAAATGTTAAGGGAGTATTCATTTCATCCCCTACAATGGATGTGCGATCTAGCCTTGGAAACCCAAACCTAGACGTATTTTCCGAAGTTGAAGAACTGGGTTTCCAAAAATTTGACAAAACGTTTGTCGTAAATGACCAACTATTGGAAAGTGCAAAAAAATTGCGAGTATTAATTATTAAGGACAGCGTCGTAAAAATTTCCAAAAACTTTTTCAATAACATGGAAAATCTAGTGAAATTGCAAATCGTCAATAATGATATTCTAAACTTCGATTTGGAGGCGTTAAAAAAAGTTACGCGGTTGGAGACTCTAGTTCTCCATTCTCCGGATAAAATGAGGCTTGAAAATATTCCGAGAAATATTTTTGAAAACTATACAAATATAAGGACGATTGTATTGGAAAAATTCCATGGTTTGAAAATTCCTGATGGCTTGTTCAAGAATTTAGAAACGCTAATAGAGCTGGAACTTCCTGGAAATGGCATAAGTTTTTTGCCGGTGACACCGTGTTTAAATAGTAGCGGACATCTGACAAAAATTGATTTGCGATTCAACAGATTGTCTTCTATCCCCAGGTAATTATTTCAAATTTTCGTAATGGTTGAAATGAAGATAATCAAGTTGAATGAAATAATTCGCATTTTTTTACAAAGATGCAATAGTTTCGACGTTCAGATATAAAAAAAATTTTTTTAAAGAAAGTCGTGGTTTGTTTTAACACTACAATTTTTGGAAAAATACTATGTAACAAGCCAATTTTTCTTTTTCATGGCCTAACTATATGCAAAGTTCTTTTTTTTGTATTCAAATTGCCAGTGAAATCTGCATTTACCAGTGTAATTGAATGGCTGGCGTCCAGAAGGGAGTAACCCACTTTTCAAGAAGTTGCATTTTCATTGGAAACGTAAGAGAAAAAGAGACTTATTGAAATGCAGGTTACCCCCTTTTTTTTTCTTTTTAGACGCCAGCCATTCAATTATGCGTGAGATAAGAAGATTGCTTACATTGAGACTGTTTACTAAATTTGAATTCTTTAGTCTTATTATTACTTTCAAATCTCGAACTTTTATTATTTATTTAAATTGTATACTTTTTTAATAAGAACATATGAACCTTTCAAATGAAAATTTTTTTAATAATACGAAAATTTCTCTCGATTTCTGAAAATTCATATTTTTTAACTGAATTTTTTTCAATCATGAGAATATTTGAGTTTTTATATTTGCATGTTATACAATTTAAGATTCTCCATCCTCGGAAATTCTGTTTGAAATTTTTTGATATCTATAAAAAATGTGTATACATATTGGCCTGTTCCTGAATATTAGAATATATTTGGAGCTTATGAACAATCTTTCATTTATTGCTTTGTCATATTCAGTTTACAATTGTTTTCATAATCACTTTTTTTAAATAGTATATTGCGTATCAAGGGGCAAAGCAACGTCTTTTCATGCACGACGCGACAACGCTGTCGAAACGAGGGAATCACCTCGTTTCGACAGTGTTCCCGTCGCGCGTGAAAAGGCTTTGCTCTGTAATACGCACTGTACTTTTCTTGGTAGACGTGTAAATGAGTGTGTTATGCACGCAGCGGAGTGAGCGTAGGTTCCCCTTTTTGACTCGGTGGAATATAACTGGTGATTTCGTGCGTCATAGCGTTTTTTCTTTCTTCACCGTAAGAAAAAGAGATTCTTACGCTCAATCCGCGAGCAGCATAACACACTCATTTAAAGCGGCTACCATGAAAATAAATTTATACGAAATGCCAGAATTTTTTAGTGCTCATATTTATTGATTGTACTTTCCAGTGATTTTTCAAAGACTGCCTTCTGAATTTTTTTCGCATTTCTAGAATTTAAAAAAGATACAAATTGATCGTCAAGGCTTTCAAAATTATCCACCCGTGAAAATTTTGAAATACCAAAATATAATATATGGACAAATTTTTCAACTTGCTATTTTTTAAAACTTATTAAAATGTTTTTTACCTAAATTTTTGGGTGTTGATTGTCAAAGTTTTAAAACTCTGATCAATAATTTTGAACATATTTTTCAATTTTTATTTAGGCATTTTTAAAATCTGCTTTTGATGAATATTTTAATAATTTCTATTGTTAAAGTTTGAATCTTCAAATCGTAGTTCATATTTTACTACAATGATTTTAATAATTTTTTTTTATGGAGGTCAAACATACATTGAATTACGAAGTTTCATTCATCTTTTTACATCTTTAATTGTTGAGTTCAAATCTTAAAATTTGAGTTCTATAATTTTATATTATTGAAAAGCTGTTGCCAAGCTTGAGTACATTTTTTAGTTTTGAGTTTCTAATACCAACAATTTAAATCTGATTTATTAATGCGTGAATTCAAAAATTTTGTAATCAGCGTATCATAATAAAATATTATTCATTTTAAAATTCTGAAATTTCAATTTTCATGATTGCTTCATAGCCAGTAAAAATTTTTTTCGTGTTTTCGAATTTACAGATTTAATTATAGCTATTTATAGTCATAAGAGAATATTTCACTCGTAGGTTGTCGCACTCGCTACGCTCGCTCAACAAACTCCACACTCGTGGAATCTTCTCCTTCTCCCACTAGTCGCACATAATATTTTGTTCAACCACCGCGAGAAATATGAAATTGAGCGAAAATAAGCAGCCCGCCGCGATTAGGGTGTCGAGACGTCCGTACCCGAGTCGAAATTTTAGTCCTGATTTGAACATTTTAGATCTTTTTAGTTCTTATCAGAACATTTTAAGCCTTGTAGCTCCTGCTTTGAACATTTTAAACTTTTGAGATATAGGAAGAACCTTCTTTCGACCTACTGATCATATCCGAGTCAAAATTTTAGTCCTTGTTTGAGCATTTCAGATCGATTTGATCATCAGATCGATCGGAAACAGTGATGGGAGAACAAATCCCCTCCAAAATTCTGGCACTTTTTCTCGCGCTCCTATTTTCCCGGCACCTTTTTTTAGATAGCATGATTTACCTGCGTGTTAGAAGAAGAGAAAGCTAGTAGACACGTTCAGCTACACTCGGTGGCTGAGGAATGTCTGACGTCTTGGAGGGAACTCGGAATTTAATGACCGTAAACTACAAAACTATTAGTTTGACACAGGGTGGTGACATTCGCTATGCCGCGTAATAAAAGCTGGTGGCGACGAAAAAACTCATCCACTACGTGGCGCTAGTAGTACAGGCGACGAAATTTTTTCCTGTCCATCCGCCCCACCACTGTTCTCCTCTACCGTCTCCGCCACAACTTTACCCCTTCAATTCCCCCTCCAGGATAAAAAATGCGTTGCCTGCACTAGTAGCGCTGCCTATAACTCGTGTCATTTATTTGCCACTAATGTAGGTATCGTGTCACCCCCCTGGTTTGACATGACTGTCAAACTCGGCGTTGATATGAAAAGTGAAAGGAAAGGAAGAACTTGAAATTCAATATAATTTCTATTTTCCTTTCCCAATTCAAAAATACAATCTGCACTTTTTCTACACTTTTTTATTAATTAATTATAGTTTGTTAAAGTTAACATTGTTTTAAACTCATTGGTGAAATTTTTTAAACTTAAGTATAAGAAAAAAAAAACTATCTCACGACAGGACTTGCACCCAGGGCTCTCGGGTGACAGTCGTGCACACTGCCACACACCTCCGAAAGGGTATGGATAGTATAATTGATTATCCGATGAACTTAAATCGATATTCATTCATCTATTTTTACAAAAAATATTAACGGTATTTTCTCCACCACCAGAGCCCGAATTTCAGGGGTGGTAAACCGCAAAGCGCGTTGCCATTTTTTTAAAAGGGGAAAATAGCTTGCCTAGAGCGACTACTATAAAAACCCCGCTTTATCTGAAAAATAAAAACTGAGCACTTTATTAGGCAAAATATGAACAAAAAAATGAAATAACAACAAAATGATACACAGTTTTTTCTAACAGTGTATAGCATAATGTTGGCTCAAGCATTCGCACTCATCGGCATCGCATACACATCTGAATATTAATACAAAACATTGAATAATATTTAACATCTTTTCGTGACTCAAATAGAATTCAACAACCGATGATTCTGTTTGTAATATTTTGCCATATAATCTCGACACATACAACTTATCTTTTAACAACTGAAAATGCTTCCAAACCTTAATATCCCACAAATAAAAGCCTTCTTTGACCACACGGAAAAAAATTTTCGGGTCAAATTCCCATAAAACCTGGAATGGCAGGACGAAGCACAGTGGTCTGAAACGTCCAAAAAGCTGGCCAAAAATCGAAAATTTTTTTTTTCAAATTTCGAATATGATATTTCATTGAGGACATATTTTTGAACGAAAAGATGAAAATGCAGAGCATTACAATGCCTACGCCAGTTCTACGAACAGATGTAAAATCATATGTTTTCACTGCCTCTCAAGAATTCCCAACACGTCAAAATTTGAGCTCAGTGAGAAATAATATTCCGATCGATGGCAAAGTGTTATTTGTAACTTGCTATATGGAAACTGTTGTTAGGGGTATGAACATTGACTTTTCTATTTTGTATGTTAGAAATACACGTGTTATATGCATATTGGCTGATATTAAACTGCTCGTATCAGAAATTGTAAACTGACTAAAAACTTTTAAATAAATATTCCAATAGTTGTTTCATTGGTGTACATTGGTGACAATCTCAATATAAATATAAAGATAAAGGTCTGAAGATACGGAATCATGAGGAAAAAATTGCTCCTTTTTGCCTCGTTTCTTTTTATGAATTTTTTTCAAGCGCGCGAACGTCAATGGACCAGGCGCTTAGGGGTCCTGTCCTACTGCGCGTATCAGCGCATCTCGTCTCGTCAAGTTACACTGTCATTTTTTATAAGTAAGGGGAGGTATTCGAAGTAGAATTAATGTAGAATTAATAAATTTAAATAAATACGGCCGGAAAGCCCGAAAACAAGTAAACCTCTCAGTTTGAAAGTAGTATAATTGTTACTGTCTTCCCAAGCTTGATCGCCAAAACTTTTGGATTTTGACTCGGAATCATATTCTGGTGATGAAATAGAATTGTGACTTCACAAAGAAGAGGAAAAATTTTTTGTAATGCTCATGGAACGATGAAAATAAAATAAAACACAATACTTTTCAAGAATTAACTGTAAGTTGATAATGTTTTACTGATAATAGAATATTTTTCCACAAAAGCATTTTTTTATGAAGGGAGTCCTTCCAAAAAACGACCTATTTCTATAATGGAGAAAATTATATAATCCTAATATCTTGACCCAAAAGGGCTGAAATTAAAATGTTTGTTAGTCTTAGGGAATTTCGCTGCGTGACGTCTCTTTTTTTTTGTTTTTTTAACTCGTATTTTGAAGAAGCTATGATTTTTTCTTCATAATCTGACCTTGATTTCGGAATTTTCGACTCAGTGAACCCCAGATAACATATTTTTACGAATCTGACAATGATTTTCTAGAAATATGTCCGCCATTTTAGATCCGTAATTTTTTTTTTTTTGTCGACCTTAAATTTGTATTTTCCGATCTTCAAAACTATTTTCTACAAAATTTCAAGTTGATTTGCCAACTTTTACATTTTTGGCCAGCTTTTTGGGCGTTTCAGACCACTGTGCGAGGGTCGAATTTCTATTTTTGTCCTTAGCTCACTATATGTAATACGAAATTTTATTCCTTCGTGCTATTAGAAAATGCTATAATGTTGGGTTCCCTGAGACTTTCACCTTTAACTTCACCTTCACCGTGGTTTCACACAAAAAAAACACGTCATAACTTTACAATATTAAAGAGTTTATTATCTCTGATATAAATTTATAACAGTCATTGAGTCAAAGCACAACGCGAAGATCACTGGTTCGAAAAAGGCGTTGAGTTCGCGTAATCACATAGAGTTCGAAAGAGCCGCGGTTCGCACACGATACAGAGTTCAAGGAGGCCGCGGTTTGTGTACGATACAGAGTTCAAGGAGGCCGCGGTTTGTGTACGATACAGAGTTCAAATCGGAAAAGCTGTGCCGCTCTGCGCCGCATGCTTTTTATAGCTCTGAGATAGTGCGCAAAAACGTTGGTAGTTTTCCAGGGAAAAATAAGATAGTGCTTCGAATACCCGACATCAGTGCGATTAAGATATGACTAAAAAATAAAAGGAGTCATTTCCTTTTCCAAGCTAAAAATAGTCGAATTCAATACAAATTATCATCGATAAGTATTCTGCAAAGCAAACGACTTATTCGAAAGTTAAAAATAGTCGAATATCATACATGCTGATATCGATAAGTCATTTGCAAAGGAAACGAAAATAGCCTGATAAGCATGCTGGAATAAAACGTTAGAAAATACAAAAAGCTGATGCAATAATATATATTATTGCATCAGAATAAAAAGTATAAAATATAAAATATAAAATAATGAAATAAGATGTGGGACATTATGGTTTCCCAACACTTCCCCCCTTAGAGTGAATGAAAATATACATATATTATATTTTACATTCAGAACGCAAAATTCCAAACAATGAAATTTATTACAATATTTCAGGCGAGAGGCGTTGTACTTCTACGAATCCTTGCAGGCGGTTGCATCTTCAAGGGCGTAGTATCTCGTTCCTCTTCAATGTCGCAAAGATAGGGTACTGACCGTTCCAGTTTTCGCATCTCTATAGATCTCTCAGTTCGGGCATGTTCTTTATCTTTTTCATAGTCCTTGGTTCTGACATTGCAATTGACAATGTTGAGGATGGTAGGAGCCATGGTTCGACCGTCCTCAGGATTTTTATGAAAACAGAAGCTTTCTCTCAATCGTTTGAAACAATTGCACTTGTTGTAGCAGCACCCGCAGCAACACAGAGTAATTATAGTGGCACTCCCCATTATTGCCAGCACGATCACGTAGGTGGGCGTATGTGAGATCTGGAAGGGCTGGTTGACCCTGTTTTCGATTATTTGGTCAATGTCATTTAATTTTTTCTCGACAAACCTCAGTTCGTTCAAGTCGATGTTTGTGAGATGGATGGGTTGGAGTTTGTCGGTTTTTGGTTCTTCGATATTCATCTTGACGCAGCAATCATCTTCGATAATATTGTGCGTTGGCGCGTAATAGGTAAGATTTTTGTCAGAGAAGCCTCGTGGTTCTAGAGTATACAGGTTTGTATAACCACGGCAATGACTTGTTAGTCTGAGTATTCCTGTACCTTGGAGAGCGATGTCCCTTACATGGTGTTGGTTTTCGTTATTGCACATGATAGTGACGGTGACGGGTTCGTACAAAACATAGATCCAATGATTTTTCTGTAAGTATTGCCATGTTTCGATCTCGGCGTTGATTGTTGTTGTATGGCAATCTTTCGGAATTTTGGAAATATGGGGCGAGAGTAGAAGCGTTTCACAAGTTTGTCGATCAGTCGATTTTGTTGTGAATATATTAAAACATACGAATTCGGATTCGGCGTACTCTACGCAATCAGCTAGGTCTTGCAATAACACAAATTGGGTTTTGGATAGGGAATACAGAAGGTATTAGCCTTTAGGTTTGATGTAGGAGAAAAGGGTGGAATCAGGATGCTGTATTGGCAGTGGTATCAAGTGATAAAGATCATACATGGTTGCAGTAACAAGAGGGAAACTCAAGGCAAAAATCACATTCCTATCAATAAAATGGATCTTCACGCTCATTATACGATACAGTTGAGAAATTTCTGTCTCTCGCGGATTCAATAGCATTTGGTATTCGCCTTTATATTTTGATAGTTCTTCCCTCAGAATCCCTGGAGTGATCACTGATTGTGTCACGATTCCTTTCCATCCGAAAATGATTGAATCTATGTAATTTTTATACTCTCGAGTTACTTTGGTGGTCAATATTTGAAGCATTGTACACATCTCGATCATGATTTCTTCGTGTTTGATTTTGTAAAGAAATTCATTCGTTTCCGACATGAAAAAATTCATTTTCCTTATATTATTATTTATTTTAGTTTCCTGGTCTTTCAAGGTATGGAGTGAAACATTGAGGTTCTTTATAGTACTCGAAATTATCTGTATCTGGGATTTTAATAATAATTTCGTTTCTCTGTCGTCATTAAGCAAAGTTTTAATGGAATCGGTGTAGAATTGGGCGTCGTCGGCATCGGGTACTCCAAATGCCCATTGGAGCATGTACGAAACTCCATTAAAAAGTCCTCTTTTGGATCTATTATCCCGACGCGAGATCAAATCTTCCAGGACTTCAGAATCCCTTTCGATTGCTTGAATTTCTACATAAATGGAGCTGACTACCTTTTGACAGTTGAAGTTAGTATTTACACTTTTCGAAGGAAGTTTTCCGATTCTGTTACAAAGATTTTGGATCCGATAAAATTGATTGTTAAGAACTAGCTTGCCTTCTTCTAGATGTGTCATGTTCAAATGAGTCATCAAGGTCATTTGGGAGGTGGAAACTCTGACCTTTCCTTTTGGGTTATAGAAAATTCCGCTCGATTTCTTGAAGGGCTGATTCGTAAATTTCTCGTCAACGTCAGCAGTGATGTTTGTCAGGAAGGAAATGAGTGACAGGATTTGTAAGACCCTCATCTGGAAAGTAATGTTTCAGATGATTAGCGTGATATTTTTTTCGACGTTTTCCAATTTGAATCTCTACGTTGTGATTATCAAAAACTTTCATGACTCTGTATGGTCCCTTAAAATTTGAAGATAATTTTTTGTTCTTTCCCAATTTAGTTTCGTGATTATACAGAAGGACTTGAACATTAGGTTTGAATTTGACGTTATTAACCCGTTTGTCATAATTTTCTTTGCTTTTTGATTTTGCGTCAATGATATTTTCGCGAGCCTTTTTAAATGCAGTGTTTAATTTCTGTTGCAATGAAATAATATAATCGTCATAATTGTATCGTAAACGAGGTTCTTGAGTGATGGTGCTAGGTAAATAAGCCTTTTTTCCAAATATTAATTCGTATGGTGAATATCCTGTAGATTTATGGATTGATGTATTATAACTAAAAATTGCAAATTGGATGAATTTGTCCCAATCAGACTGGCTCGGATTTATGAAATGTTTTAGATAATCCTTTAGAGTGAGATGAGAACGCTCCAAAGCGCCATTTGATTGTGGTCTGTAGGGAGTAGTGGAGATATGTTTAGTTTTGAAAAGATTTTCAAGTTCTTTAATAAGTTTTGACATAAAATCTGATCCTTGGTCAGATAGGAAAGTTTGAGGAATCCCAAAGGTAGTGAAGATGTTCGTCAGTACTTTTGCAACGGTAATGCTTCATGATTGGGAATTGGAAAGCCAAAGGAAAATTTGGATAAGTCGTCTTGAGCAGTCAGAATGAAACGGTTTCCTGCCTCTGTTAGTGGCAGGGGTCCTACTATGTCAATTGCCAATCGTTCAAAGAGTAAATCCGATGTGGTTGTGATTTCCATCGGTCTTCTAGTCGGATTAAAATTTGTTTTGTTCAGCTGGCAAGAAGGACATGTTTTTACTAGCCTTCGAATATCTGATTTCATTTTGTCCCAGTGGAAACGTTCTTTGATCTTAAGATAAGTTTTTCTAAATCCGAAGTGTCCACTTAATTTGCTCTTGTGACATTCTTCGAATATTTTCTGTATTTCTTCGGGAGTCTTGACATTAATTCTCGAGTCATCAAAAAGCTTGACTTTCTTTTCCTTAAAGATAAATCGTATCATTTCATTGAATATTTCTCTGGCCTGATATTTGAATCTTTCGGGGCGATGACGGTAAATTCTGACCTTTTTATTAAAGGTTTGAGAGTTGTAAGTGATGCAAAAATGTTTGCATATTCTAGTTTGTCATGGAAATTGTTTTTGGCATAGAGAATGAAAAGAGTTTGGTTGTCTCTTGAAATTTTAGTAACTTCATTGGGTCCAGGGGACAGCTCTTTTATGTCGAAGTTGTAATGAACAAATTGGTAATGCAAAATTTTCTCATTTAGGTCCTGTGACCAAAAAATAACCACATTACTATTTATCTTTTGGATTAATTTTCTTGCTGTTTCGAATGTAATCGCTTCCCTATTCGAATAATGAAATTTAAGGAACTCCTGATATCTTTCATCCGGATTTTTGGTGATTTGGAACATTCTTGATAAAGTATCAGCGTTCGAATTTGCCTTCCCTGGTTTGTATTTAATGACATACTGGTATTCGCTCAACCTTAACTTCCATCTAACGAGTCTCGACGAAGGGCTTTTGCAGTTGAAAAGCCACTGCAACGGACGGTGATCGGTGCACACGTCAAATTCTTTACCGTAGAGAAAGGGCCTCCAATGTTCAATTGAATTCACAATTGCAAGGAGCTCTTTCTCCGTCGTGGAGTAATTCTGCTCTGCAGAATTCAAGGTTCGCGAATAATATGCCACCGGTAGGTCCTTGCCGTTCTTAATTTGGGATAGGATACCACTGATGCCTACGTTGGAAGCGTCAGTAGTGACAGTGAACCTACCATTAAAATCAGGGTATTGTAGAATCGGTTCTGCAATTAATTTGCTTTTCAGAGTTTCGAAAGCTGTTTCTTGTTCAGAATTCCAGGAAAAATTGACATCCTTTTTCAAAAGGGACGTTAAAGGTTTGGCAATGGTTGAGTAATTTTGGATAAATTTACGATAATAACCGGTCATACCCAAGAACATTTTGATTTGCTTCTCATTTTTGGGTCTTGGTAAATTTTTAATGGCTTGCAACTTGACAGGATTTGGCTTCACCCCCTCTCGGCTAATTACATGGCCGAGATATTGGCAGGAGTCACGGAGGAACTCGCATTTTTCAGGTTGCAGCTTTAAATTGTAATCCCGTAATCTATCGAATACTTTACGCAATTTATCATTGTGATCCCTTATGTTTGATCCATAAATTACTACGTCATCTAAGTAGACAAAACACTGTTTGAAATTGAGTCCTGATAGAACAGTGTTCATGATTCGTTGAAAAATTGCAGGGGCATTTTTCAGTCCAAATGGCATTCGATTGAACTGAAAATGCCCGTCGGGAGTCGAGAACGCGGATTTCTCAGCATCCGCAGGATCCAAGGGAACCTGGTGGAAGCCGCTCGCAAGATCGAGTGTGGTAAAAATTTCAGCGCGACCCAATTGGTCGAGGATTTCGTCAATATTAGGGATCGGATAAGCATCTCCGATGGTTTTCTCGTTTAGTTTCCGATAATCAATGACAACTCGCCACTTTCCCTGTCCCTTCTTGGGTACCACCCACAAGGGACTGGACCAAGGGCTGGTGGAAGGGGAAATAATGTCCTGTGCGAGCATGTCATTTACTTGGCGTGAAACTTCCTGCTTATGGATTTCAGGGAAACGGTATAACTTCGTGTGAATAGGATTGTCGTCTGTTAATCTGATTTTTGCAGTTCCGGCAGAGGTCATCGAAAGGGAATCGTTCGGAAGATGAAAGATATCGTGATATTCCCTGCAAATCTCAATTACCGACTCTTTGTGTTCGTCGCAATTGACATGATCTAATTTAAGTAATTTTTCAACTTCGCTTTTTCTTCTCTCGGGAGCATTTTCATTAACTGAATTTTGTAAAATAAAACTTCGTTCTGGAAGAGGTTCCAATGTCAGATTGGGAGTATTTATAACTCTACGATTCTGTGATAAGTTTGCGATTGTGATCAGTGCATTATCTCCTTTTAATACGCGTACAATTGACACAGGTATTTTCAGAGTTTCCTCCTGATCCAAATTTTGTGCGTGAATGATTCCCTCAGAAAGTTTATCGGGGTTGTTGATTTTGATTCGCGCGATTGTCTCGCTCCGAGCATTCAGATAGACACGCGATTCTGAGAATTGAGAGGTATTCTTGAAAATTCTTGAAGAGAGAGGAATGGAGTCAAAAGAGATAGTTTCTTTACTAAAATCAATTTTACATTTGTTGGAAGAAAGGAAGTCATATCCTAGCAATCCGTCGAACGGAATGTTAGTGCCGGAATCAATGATTTGAAATTTTGAGTCTAGAAAGTTTTTTCCATTACCGATTTTGACAGTTGTCTCCCCTTGTGTTTCTACAGTTGAATTTAAGGAAATACCGTTCAAGATTATTTTTTTTGAATTCAAAATTTCACATTTTCCTAAACTTGAATTTTTTATTAAGGAAACTGAGGCTCCGGTATCGATCAGCATTTTTAGAATTTTGTCGGGAGAACTTGAATCGGGGGATTTTAAAAGTGCAAAGGTTAGGTCGTTGCAGTCGAATAGGACACTTGTCCTAAAAAATTATTGTATTCCTCTTCGCTTTTGTCATTCTGGTTTCTGAAGCTTTGTGTGACACGGGCGTCACGGGGAAAACTTGCGTCAGAAGTGCCAATTGATGTATTAAATGCTCGAGAAGGGTTCCGACTCTGGAAGTTTTGACCCTGATTATGAAATTGAGTCGAACGTTTGTTTGCGTATTCGCGTTTCCGACATTCGTCGATCGAGTGACCAAAGTTTTTGCAATATCTGCATTGTATTTGATCAGCTCTCGGATTTGATGCATGGTTTCGAGGATTCTGGTTGACATTAGGATTTGGTTTTGAACTTGGATTTGGAGTAAGGTTTCTGGAGTTGGCGTTAAAGAGTACTGGTTTTGAGTCTTTTCTGGAATCGGTGTGGTTTGACTGTGAACGTCGTTGGTTTGGGTTTTGGAAACATTTGTCAGTAGAGTGATTTGAGCGGTTGCAAATCTGACATTTTCTCGGTTTCTGATTTCTATTTGATTGTAGGGCCCTTTCTTCGGCAATAGCAGCACTAAAGGCCTCATTGATAGTTTTAAGGTCCCGATAACGCAACATTTGGGAGATCGCGGGGACAGAATGATAGATAAAACGATTCAATGACATGTGTGTCACAAGGGCCACGCGCCCTGATAGTTCTCCGGTTGTAATGTCTGAGTTATGGATCGACCCGAGGATCCTTGAAGTGAGGTCTTCGAGTCTTTGGTAAAAGTTTGAAACAGTCTCAAATTGTCCTTGTCGTAAGGAATGAAGTTCTTCCAAAAGTTGATCGAATGATTTTCGATCCTGATACAGACTGAGCAACAGATGCGAAATTTCGGACCAGGTAGTTAAATCGCAATGTACGTCTATCTGATCTTGTGCCCTACCAGTGATCTTACTCTTCACAAACAGTAATAACCCAGGTTTCTGACTCTCCGAGGCTAATTCAAACACGGAGTCAATTTGTTTGACAAAACTCCTAACCTTGTAACGGTCGCCGTCAAAAGGCTGGGTTATTAGTTTCGTGAGAAAATTCAAATCGTAAGTAGCGCTCGAATTTGTGATTTCCTCACTGGAATTTGATCCCGTAATAGTAGGATTGCTCATTTTGCCTTGATTTAGTAAGGAGGAGAAGGAAGGGTTCGACAGAGGATAAATATGTGTGTATGCAAAGATCTAGAGATTAGAAAAGCAGCTCAAAATCGAATCTTACTTTGTTTTGTAGCGTCGACGTATATTCTAAGTTGCTAGTCCGGCGGCGGAGTTCGTGATTGTGCGAAGAAGTCCAGAGAGTTCAATCTGGTTTTCTTAGGAGGCTGGATGAAACCGTGTAAGGTGGTTTTCGGGCAGGCGTGCTAATTCCTGGTAGGCGCCGAAAATTTTGAGTCGTTGGTGGAGTCCAGGAAGTGATCCCCTCACTAACAATGGAAATCGTTACGTTTCGAAACGTTGAGGGAGTATCCCATCCTCGTCGCCAAATTTGTTGGGTTCCCTGAGACCTTCACCTTTAACTTCACCTTCACCGTGGTTTCACACAAAAAAAACACGTCAAGACTTTACAATATTAAAGAGTTTATTATCTCTGATATAAATTTATAACTGTCATTGAGTCAAAGCACAACGCGAAGATCACTGGTTCGAAAAAGGCGTTGAGTTCGCGTAATCACACAGAGTTCGAAAGAGCCGCGGTTTGCACACGATACAGAGTTCAAGGAGGCCGCGGTTTGTGTACGATACAGAGTTCAAGGAGGCCGTGGTTTGTGTACGATACAGAGTTCAAGGAGGCCGCGGTTTGTGTACGATACAGAGTTCAAGGAGGCCGCGGTTTGTGTACGATACAGAGTTCAAGGAGGCCGCGGTTTGTGTACGATACAGAGTTCAAATCGGAAAAGCTGTGCCGCTCTACGCCGCATGCTTTTTATAGCTCTGAGATAGTGCGCAAAAACGTTGGTAGTTTTCCAGGGAAAAATAAGATAGTGCTTCGAATACCCGACATCAGTGCGATTAAGATATGACTAAAAAATAAAAGGAGTCATTTCCTTTTCCAAGCTAAAAATAGTCGAATTCAATACAAATTATCATCGATAAGTATTCTGCAAAGCAAACGACTTATTCGAAAGTTAAAAATAGTCGAATATCATACATGCTGATATCGATAAGTCATTTGCAAAGGAAACGAAAATAGCCTGATAAGCATGCTGGAATAAAACGTTAGAAAATACAAAAAGCTGATGCAATAATATATATTATTGCATCAGAATAAAAAGTATAAAATATAAAATAATGAAATAAGATGTGGGAAATTATGGGTTCCCAACAATAAGTCCAATATTTATGGGAAAAAAGTAATTAAACATCATTCCATATTTAAATCCCCACTATTTACTGTAAGCCCACGATATGTTTCCAGACGTTTTGTAAAAATTGACGAGCCGAATGTCACGTGATACGCGGTTGTTGAAAGTCCCATCGTAACTCTCCTGAAAACTATAGGATTTCATGGAGTTGTTGCATCGCAACCGCGCAATCAGTCGCCGACGTCAAACTGCAGTAACTGGGGCCGCAACTAGGATGAATCTACGCGCGTATTGTGTCCTCAGATTTCAACAAAAAAAAATTCAGCTTATGACGATCCTCTCGGGATGATAAGCATATTTCTAGCACATGATCCCAAAATCTTTTTCCGTGCATTTTGAACCTACTGAATGCATTCAACGAAATCCTTCGAACATTTGGCACCTTAATATTTCTCAGAAGAAGATCCTTATTTGAACATTTTAAGCCCGGAAAGGAAATACTACAAGGCAAAAGGTTCGAAATTCGTATTAAATTTAATACAAACCAACATCCTGCTTTGGTCATCTTAAACCTGCCGTTGTAGGTTTGTCATGTTCAAATCAGGACTGAAATTTCAACTCGGGTATGAATACAGACATGACCGTATTTCACGTGTACTGCCCTGGTTTACGTATTTTTCGAGAAATTTCCGTATTTTCGTTTATTTTTGAAAATTGATTTTTTTCACTACAAATTTATCAACTAAAAAGGTAGGTCTCTCCGGGTCCAGTTTTTCAGGACATACCTTTTTAATTTATAAAAACTAACAAGGCGGATTTCACATTATTGACAAATTTACCAATTCCATGTTTTTCGCATACTAAAAAACATCCGTATATTTAAAAAAATGGAGTGCATCGTTTCGAAATTCGCAGGATTGCGAATTGTTTGATTTTAAAATGGATAATGTTTTAGAGTATGAATTGGTCGAAAAATCAGTTTTGTTCTTGAACTCGGAAAATGTTCAGATAAGCTATGATATTTTATTTGATCGAATAATCAATTCAAAGAAATTTTTGAAATCGAAAAAAGACGAGAACGAGTTTTTTGCGAAACCTCTACCAGTTCGAAAATCCGCGAATTCTTTGCTGTTCATTCCAATATTTCGTCATATTCTGAGATTCTAAAAATCGCTTCATATATTTCTACGCGATTTCGAGGCATTATGCCAACTGCGAAAGAATTTTTTCTCTCATCAATCAACAGTTGAGCGATGAAAAAAACCAATTGAAATTGACAACTGCCAGAAATATTGTCAGGGTCAAATACATTTTTAAGCATTTTTTGTACCGAATTCCATTCCTACCTACAAAAAATAAGAAATTGCTCCAGCAAATTGAAAACTGCAAAAAGTGTATTTAATGATAATGTTGTATCGTTTTTCAATGTGTTTTGAATAAACTTTTTGGTAAGAATAAGAACGAAGATATTTTTTTATTTTTATACTATTGAGAAATTGATAACGAACATAATATTTTCTATTTAAAACTTATATATAGATAAATAGATTTATCATCATTTATTAAATCTAGTATTTACGCGAAGATATTTGTTTTTCAATTTTTTATTTTTTTTTTTTTGTAGAGTGAAAGTGAAAGCAACTGTAGGAGAAGAGGGGGGGGGGTAGTGTAACCTGTCCTGGTTTTTGGTTCTTACGACCTGGACAATCTAGCCGCGATACATTGTTGACAATGCATTAATCAATTAACGGCGGCCATTTTGGAAAATGGCCGCCATCAATCGCTTACACATTTAGATTTTAAAGACGTCAAAATCCCGTTTTTAGTTGTAAAACTGTCTAAAAATAGTTGTAAATGTACAAGATTGATGGCACAAATAATTTTCACGTCATAATAATTTCATATTGCGTTCTCTTTACTCCTTAACCCTCTGTCCTTACCCGGGAGAAGAGCCTCTTCTCCCACTATAGGGGAAGAAAATTTTCGCCCACGCTACTCGTCAACAGTCAGGATATTTATGATTTCACCAACTCTCAACATGGCCGGGAAATTGCATATTTCTCGCAGGTGTTGAACAAACAGTTTTTTTATACTCAATATTCCATGTTTTTTATATTCAATGGGTACCTATGGTTAAAATTTTATAAATATTTATATGAATATTTTTTTTTTCAACATTATATTATAATACTATAGTAAGATTACAGTTATTTTACTCATGGTCGAAAATCGTAAAAAACTAAAATATATAAGCACTTTTTTTAACTATAGAGCGAGGACTTTCAAAACTTCGAATCCTTGCTTACCCAAATTTAAACAGTCAATTTTCCAAATTTTATGAATAATAATTTGAACTTTCAGTTTTTGCTAGTATTTTTCAGTGTGAATTCGAAATTTTAAAAATCAGTCAATACTGTACTTCCCAGATTTTTTTTTCTATATCTAAGGCTTTTTTAAAGTTTTTAACCATTGTAGAGATTTTTGATTTTGAGTTGAATTTTTTTCGTTTGAATCAACTACTGTAAATTTTCATTTACTAAATTTCGATATGCATGGAAAATAAATTATGCTATTTATATTTTAACTGCATTTTATATCGACAGGAACTTTTTGAAAAACCTCTACGGACTGAAAACTTTGTTATTGGCGTACCAAAAAAATTCGATGATCGAAATTTCGGGTGAAGTATTTGAAGATCTACGAAACCTCCATACGTTGGATCTCTCATACGTTGGCTTGGAAAAGTTGTCATATGGAATGTTCAAATATGTTCAGCAATTGCGCAAACTTGCATTACCAGGGAACAATCTGGACTACATTCCCAAGTAATTCCAAAATTTTGACAAATCACATTTTTCTGTCTAATTTAATTTCTGGAACAACGTTTTCTCCATTTAAATTATATTGATTTTTTATTCATATTTTGATAAGAAATCGTGACTTATATTTCCAAAAAGCAAATAATTGAAAAAAAAAAAGGTTTTAATCAATAACTGTCAAAAATGTACGAGTCACCAAAGCTTTTTAAATTGGTGGATCAATCTCTGTTTATGTTAAAAGTTGTAAATAAAATCGATTTAAAATTACATCGACGAAATATTTATAATTGATTTTTTCTTCGTTCGACAGGTACATCTTCCGAGGTTTATACAAGTTGAAATTTCTGGACTTAAACAACCAAAACAACAAAAATACAATGTATATCGAGGAAGAAGCCTTTGGCGATCTTAAAAGACTTCAAACTTTAGAGCTTTCCAAAAATGGCATCACATTTTTAGAAGATCTAACATTTTTCAACTTGACAGAATTGAAAGTTCTGGATCTGGCTTACAATGGGATCACGAAATTGAGCCAGTAAGTTTCTCAAAAACATTTTCGTTCATTATCTCGGTGAAATCAATGGAAATACATAGTTTCTTCAAGGAAATAGTTTTTTTGAAATTTTCCTCATATTTTCTTATTTTTTACTATGCACAGCTTTCGTAAAAGAAGAAAATTTTCTTTTCAATTTTCATAAAAATCCACAGTCCTGTATGCAAAATTGTATTTTTTCTTTGTTCTCCTTAAATTTCTTCCAGCGAGATAGTTGCAAATAATAAAATTTTTTCTGTTTCAGGAATTTATTCAGTAGATTGAACAAATTGGAAACTTTAAAGTTTAACAACCAGCAAAATCTCACCGAAATTCCGGAAGATGCTTTCAAATCCCTAAAAATGCTAAAAGTTTTAGATCTTTCGCACAACGGGCTGAAATTCATTCCCGATGGAATTTTCGACAGCAATGTTAATTTGGAAAAACTTGATGTACAGTACAACAGGCTGACAAAAATAACTAGGTAACTTGAAAATTTTTCAAGGACTGGTAGTTTTACTTGATTTTTGTTAATTGGAATTGTTGTCTTTGCAGAGCGACTTTCTCAGGATTGCGCAATTTGAATTCTTTGTTCATGAATGATAATTTCTTGAACAAAATACATATGGAAGCTTTCACAAGTATGCAGAATTTGAAGCATGTGGATCTTTGTAAAAACCATTGGAATTTTGGTCCTCTTGTATTGTTTTCGCCATTTTACAATAATGCGAAGATCGAAGTATTGGAGCTTTGTTATAACAATATTTCCAAAATTGCTACTGATTGGCGTGAAGCTCAATTTTTGAAGGAGCTTAATTTGAAAGGCAACAATTTGCAGGAACTTGATGTAAGTCATACTTGAATTTTTAGTTTTTTCTGAATTTCTGTATCCAATTTTCATTATAAATTTTATGACTGAGAATGAAGAAATTCTGATGATTCATAAAAAAATTTAATACAACATATTAAATTTTTTCTTATTTGTAAATAGCGGAAAATATTTTCTTTTCAAATATAATGGGAAAAAATAGTCAGCCTATTTTGTAATACAGTGAGAATCAATATATTTCAAAACTTGAAGAAAATATTTCTTTTAGACATAATAAAAATCAATTAAATAGAGTAAGAAAAAATTGCTATAAATTCACTAAAGTCGATTAGATTTTTTTGAAGTTCTGAAGTTCAAGCTTTTGTTTTTACAGACTCTTCATTTTAACTTTGTATCTGAGAACCTCGTCGTTAATCTACAAGACAATAAAATCAGCCGTATAAATATGGACCCCGAATATATGTTGTTCTCTAATGAAATGGCCACCAAAAAAACTGAATTCAAAATGCACGACAACAAAATCATTTGCGACTGTGACCTTGTACCATTTATGCATTTGGTGAAACATGAAGTGGTGCTTGCATTTGCAAATAGGGTTTTCATTCAATTGAAAAATTTAACCTGTTACGGACCAGATAACATGGCTGGAAAACATTTATTGAATTTTAATTATGATTCTTGTTTCAAAGTATTGAATCCTATGAGAAATAATCAACCTGGTGAAGAAGAAAACTCAGATGATACTTCAGAAACAGATGAAAATTATGTGGTTGTCACGGTAATCGATCTTGAATATTTTACTAATATTCTATTTTTATTTAATATACTTATCGAATTCAGTTCATCAAGTACTAAATTTCTACTGTTTTATATTACTTCTTATCAAATTCAATATTTTCTCCCCCAACTTATCATTATCAAACTATTTTGTATTTAGAAATCTTTACAATTTTACTTAAATAAGTTTACGATAGTGATATTTCATTAAAAAAAAAAAAATATCCTCTGCCACTCAATAATAATTTTTTCATGGTCAGCGTTTGAAACGAGTGTATTTGGCTGCTCCCGGATTGAGCGTAAGAATCCCCTTTTCACTCCGCTGCGCGCCCAACACACTCATTTCAAACGCCGTCCAAGAAAAGTACAGTTCGTATCACGGGGCCAGAGCCTTTTCATGCGCGACGGCAACATTCTCGGAACGAGGGAATGCCGAGGGCCGTAGGCCCGAGGTAATTCCACAAGTTTCGAGAATGTTGCCGTCGCGCATGAAAATACACTGCTAGGCCCCTTGATACGAAATATACTCTTTCAGGTCATGTCCATCCGCAATCGGGAAATTCCTCCAGTTTATTTTATGGGATGGTTGATAGTACTGCTGGCCATAATCTACTGGATTTGGAAATGTACCCAACCCCAAAAGAAGAATCAATTTTCCTATTCACAATTGGATAAGGGGCATTACATTGATAATATTTCAACCCATGGCGACGTTTTTGTTAAATCGAAAACTACCCATTAAGTTTCGTTACAATTTTGTCACCTTTTTTTTTTTGCAGTATTTTGCCACCTGGCTCGCCTTTTTCCAAAGTAATCCAAAGTATTATTGCTAACGGTGATACAATTACCGTCTAAAACAATTTACGAATTCTGGAAAATTTTTTCAAGCATTTCAGAATGTTCCAGACTGGATTTTCTTTGTGTAATATTATATAATCTATTTGTTACGCGTTGGTTTTCTTTTTTGATAAGTCTGAATAGAATTTTTTGTTACGTTGATGTGTCTTAGGCTTGAGAAACGTTATGCAGGGAATGACAATAATATTTGTACAAAAAGTGCTGCTGTGAAGTTTTTGAATAAAAAGAACCAATGCCAAATGAACGTTTTGTAATTTGCGAAAAACACACTTATTTCTTTCGATAAGATCTGAAAAATTGAAACATTCTTTTTATTATGTAATTGAAAGCTACAATTTTGTCAGTCGTGAGCGAGTTGTTTTGATATACTGACGTTTTATAATTCAAATAAGAAAATGAATGTTGATGTTTTTCTATACTTAACATTTATTGCCCTGCGAAACAATTTCTGATAATAAATCAAAAGTAAATTTTTTTTCGTGTAGAAGAAGAGTAGCATATTACAATAACTTTCTTGAACCAGATTGTAATCGGTTACCAATCATTTTCGAAACAATTATAGAAATGAATTTATTCAAAGGAATTTTATTTTGAATAAAGAACACAAGGATTGAAACAAAATATGTAATAGCATGTCTGGAATCATAAAGTACTATACGCTGTAAAAAGAAACCAGAATTTTTCTGTTGGAGAAGTTAGTTCTTCCATGAATATGGAAAATTTTCAAAGTTTATTTTTGCTTATATATATGTTTATTTATTGACGCCAGAGTGTAAAACCCCAAATCATGAAAGCTTCAGAATCTAACTTGCAAAAAACTGCAGAATAATTTATATGAAAAAACTTCAAAAAAGTAAAAAAAAGGTTGTTGGTTAATACAGAACAAAACTAATGTCAATAAAAAAACATGATTGGTATCATGGTGACCGAAGAAGTATTATAAACAGTTGTGTAACAAAAATTATTGATATCTAATTGTCGGCCAAACCCTCAAATTTTGAAGCAAAAATTTATGCTGCCATGCCTACTAAAATGTCATAAAAGACAGAGAGATATAGTGGTATAGCTCGAATTCATATTTACATTAGTCCTACAAAAAAAAGTAACAAAAAGACCCGACAACCTGCTCATTTTCTTGATTTTACATTTTTTGGCCTTTGGATATTTGGAATTGGCTTTTTGGAAAGTATTTTCGTGCAGAAATAGGTTAGTAAATTATACCTACTTATTTCTGCACGAAAATGCATTCGCATTATACCGATAAGAATATGAGCAATCGTTGCTATCGTGATTATGCAGATGCGTCGAAAAAATCTATAGAACTTTTTTGTGATATTTTCCAAAATATTTGTGATATAAAATACATCACTCTCGATTTCAGATTGAATCATCAATTATCATGTCCATTATTCTTGTTATCAGAATGCTACTGATATCTTATTACTGCCTAGTAACAGAGTTAGCATTGACTGCCCAGCTGGGAATAATCAAATGATCCGTCATTTATCCGGTCATTTGACTGATCATATGGATAAATGGGTATTCTGGTCAAATGACTAGACCAAATGGGTCGACACATGGATTTCCAAATGATCGGCCAAACGCCTGACCAAATCGAACAGCCAAATAAAATGGACAATCAGTTAGACAAATGACTTGGTCACATGGCTGCGTATAAAAAAACCTTTTTTTTCACTAAATCGACAGAGGAGCAAAAATCATGACGCAATTTTTTTTTGTTGAAAAACTTTGAAATTTTTCAAAACTTTCCCAAACGAAAAAACGTTTTTCCATTTTATTTGGCTGTTCCATTTGGTCAGACATTTGTTCGATCATTTGGAAATCCATTTGTCGGCCCATTTGGTCTAGTCATTTGACTAGAATGCCCATTTATCCATATGATCAGTCAAATGACCGGGTAAATGACGGATCATTTGATTATTTTAAGCTGGGTGGCCAAAATGTAGCATTGGCGACTCATGCTTCGGAATGCCGCCACGCGACGCTAGCGGGAACACACAGCAAACGAGAAAATATTGGATGATCAAATCCTCAATTCAAACTCGACAACTTTGAATACTTTTCATGTCGGCACTTTGATCTCTTATGGAAAGTATTCAAAGTCATCGAGTTTGAATTGAGGATTTGATCATCCAATATTTTCTCATTTGCTGTGCAGTCGAGCAATATGCTCTGTAAGCTATTGCTGCGGCCAGCTTTTCAATTCTTCCCGAAGCATTAAAAGTTGCGCGCTCGGAAAACCTGCCGGAAACCTTCAATGACATGACTATGGAGAGATTTTTTCAGATCATTCGCAGGATAGTCCAGCTATTGCTTTTCGCGCTTTTATCTTAATTACTGAATGACACTCCTTACGCATTTTATCGGTCACAAAATGCATATTTATCAGGAGCGTAGTCCGAAAAAATTTTTGAGAAGGGTTTTCTGAAGAATATAGTTCGTCCGAGAATTCATAATTTTTAATCTTTGAGAAAATATTTACAGGAGAGCTATTAAAAAATTTTTTACAATTCTGAATTTAAAAGTTCAACAAATTTTGAAGTCCAGAGTCGCACATTTTTTATGTTCTTAAATAGTTCTATTTTTGTGATTTTTAACTGACCTCTGAGGTTTTAATTTTTTTTACCAACACTTTTGGTTTTTTTTTCAACCTAGAGGATTTTCTTATATTAATGTTACGTTCCGAAAGATAGGGCCGGGTAGCATGACCCTTCGAGTACGTTGATTCGTACGACCTCCGAAGTTCCTCAATGAAAAGCGTGATCGGCCTTTCGTTTATCCGTACCTCGCGTGGGGTTGGTTACGATAAAATGTCACGAAAACTTTTAGCACTTTATTTACTTCAACACTTAAATCATTAACTAATTATCGAGGTAACACCCGTGACGCGAACGCTCCAGGTTACATGAGGGCCCGCAGGAGCAAAAAAACCGCCGCGCGTGAAATCAAGAATCGAAAAAGCACGACTGAACAACTAAACTCAAAATCGCCGAAGTTTATAAGAAACTCGACTAGCAACAGCGGACCGGCTAAGTCACGGGATTTCTAATCAATAGTACTCTTCCACAACCGATAACCTCCTTACGCATGATCGCACCTGTTTACTTGGCCCGATCACACGATATTTTAGGAGGTCGCAATAGATAATTCTATTGCGACATGTCACGTACTCGGGACGTGACATACCTTCCCCTGCGGCTTCACACGTCCGCGTGTGATCAGAGAGAGGAAAAAAATGTATAATTGTGTATCACTATAGAATTTTCTTTAGCCGGACCCTTGTTGCGTGCCTACGCCCCTGCCCCTCTAAGTACGCTCGTCCACGTGCGTTTTGGATAGGCATATATATATATATATATATATATATATATATATATATAAGTAAACATTTGTATCCGAGGATTATTGACTAAATGGATCAAACGTAGTTTCAAATATGTCGGGTTCGTGTTATATTTTAATGGTTGTAATTATTGCTCTATACATATCTATCCGTATATATTTTAACAATTTTTACATTCCTGGTAATGAATTGTTACCCGATGATTCTTAATGCACTTTCTTTTGGCAACCCTTTTATAGCTATTATTTTGATAGTTAATTTTGAACGAAAAATCTAAACCACTGAAATAGTTTCGACATCGTTGTTAGTCCTCTTTACATTTCCAGATATATTGTAAAAGAGTGGCTCGTCCGCAAGGAAGGAGTGGAACATCGTGAAAAATTTCTTTTTCTTTTCTTTTTTTTTTTGAACTGGTTCCCAACCTTTTTGATGCTCTGGTAGTCTTTGAGGTGGCATAAATCCCATGCACTGGTTGATAAGGGCAGGTTATGGTTATACGTTTCCCAAACGGAGCATATGTGTCAATCTGCGTTGGGGTAGTGCCTTTCGCCCTCTTGGTTGGTTGATGTATATCGGAGTACGTGCCAATCTTTCTGTTTATTCAGGCGGTCAAATGTGTAGTTCCCCCCTTTTTTGTCATGTGTGAAACTATAGGTGGTTCGTATCAACTTTCTATATATATCTATAGTCTTTGAGAGTTAGATGAGAGCGTTCCAGAGCGCCATTTGATTGTGGTCTGTAGGGAGTAGTGGAAATGTGTTTGGTTCTATGGAGGTTTTCAAGTTCTTTGATAAGCTTTGACATGAAATCTGACCCTTGGTCGGATAGGAAGGTTTGAGGAATCCTAAAGGTAGTGAAAATGTTCGTGAGTACTTTTGCGACAGTTTGTGTTTCATGGTTAGGGATTGGAAAACCAAACGAAAATTTTAATAAGTCGTCTTGAGCAGTTAAAATGAAACGGTTTCCTGCCTCTGTTAATGGCAGTGGTCCTACTATATCATTTGCTAAACGTTCAAAAGGTAAATCCGATGTGGTTGTAATTTCCATTGGACGTCTAGTCGGATTAAAATTTGTTTTGTTTAATTGGCAAGAGGGACAGGTTTTTACTAGTGTTCGAATATCTGATTCCATTTTGTCCCAGTAAAAACGTTCTTTGATCTTAAGATAAGTTTTTCTAAATCCAAAGTGTCCACTTAATTTACTCTTATGACATTCTTTGAAAATTCTCTGTATTTCTTCGGGAGTTTTGACGTGAATTCTTGAATCATCGAAAAGTTTGACTTTATTTTCTTTAAAAATAAATCGTATCATTTCATTGAATATTTCTGGTTTGATATTTGAATCTTTCGGAGCGATCACAGTAATTCTGATTTTTTGATTAGAGCTTTGAGGGTTATAAGTGATGCAGAATGTTTGTATATTCCAGTTTATCATGGAAATTGTTTTTGACATAGAGAATGAAAATGGTTTGATTGTTTCTTGAAATTTTAGTAACTTCATTGGGTCCAGAAGATAGATTTTTTACGTCAAAATTGGAATGGACAAATTGGCAATGCAAGTTTTTCTCGTCAAGGTCTTGTGACCAGAAAATAACCATGTTATTATTCAATTTTTGAATTGGTCTTTTTTCTGTCTCAAATGTAGTCGTTTGCCTGTTTGTATAATAGAATTTGAGGAATTCTTGATACTTCTCATCAGGGTTTTTGGAAATTTGGAACATTCTTGATAAAGTATCGGCATTTGAATTTGCCTTCCCTGGTTTGTATCTAATGATTCGCTTAACCTTAACCTCCATCTAACGAGTCTCGAGGAAGGGCTTTTGCAGTTGAAAAGCCACTGCAATGGGCGATGATCTGTGCATACATCAAATTCTTTCCCGTAGAGAAAAGGTCTCCAGTGTTCAATTGAGTTCACAATTGCAAGGAGTTCCTTTTCTGTTGTGGAGTAATTCTGTTCAGCAGAATTTAAGGTTCGCGAGTAGTATGCCACCGGTAGGTCTTTGCCATTTTTCGTTTGGGATAAAATGCCACTGATGCCCACATTAGAAGCATCAGTTGTGACACTGAATCTAGCGTTAAAATCGGGATATTGTAAGACTGGATCTGCAATTAATTTACTTTTCAAGATTTCGAAACTCGCTTCTTGTTCAGAATTCCACGAAAAATTGACATCTTTTTTCAAAAGGGACGTAAGTGGTTTAGCGATAGTTGAGTAATCTTGGATAAATTTGCGATAATAGCCGGTCATGCCCAAAAACATTTTGATTTGTTTTGCATTTTTTGGTCGGGGCAGATTTTGAATAGCCTGCAGTTTGACGGGATTTGGTTTCACTCCCTCTCGGCTAATAACATGGCCGAGATATTGGCAGGAGTCTCGAATGAATTGGCATTTTTCCGTTTGCAGCTTCAAATTATATTCCCGAAGTCTATCGAATACTTTACGCAATTTATCGTTATGATCTTGGATGTTTGAACCATAAATTACTACGTCATTTAAATAGACAAAACATTGTTTGGAGTTGAGTCCTGATGAAACAGTGTTCATGATCCGCTGAAAAATTGCGGGGGCGTTTTTCAGTCCAAAAGGCATTCGCTTGAACTGAAAATATCCGTCAGGGGTCAATAATGCAGATTTATCAGCATCCTCAGGATCTAAAGGGACTTGGTGGAAACCACTCGCATGATCGAGGGTGGTAAAAATTTCAGCGCGACCCAATTGGTCGAGGATTTTGTCTATATTAGGGATCGGATAAGCATCTCCAATAGTCTTCTCGTTTAATTTTCGGTAATCTATAACTATTCGCCACTTTCCTTGTTCCTTTTTAGGTACTACCCACAAAGGGCTGGACCAAGGGCTGGTGGAAGGGGAAATAATATCTTGTTCGAGCATATCGTTTATCTGGCGTGAAACCTCTTGTTTATGAATTTCGGGAAAACGGTAGGATTTTGTATGAATAGGACTGCTATCTGTTAATCTGATTTTCGCCGTTCCGGCAGAGGTAGTTGAAAGAGAATCGGTTGGGAGATGAAGAATATCGTGATATTCTCTGCAAGTTTCGATTATCGATTCTTCGTGTTCTTTACAATTGACATGATCTAATTTAAGTAATTTCTGAAACATGTTTTTTCTTTTCTCGGGAGTAATCTCATTGATCGAATTATGGAAAATGAAGCTCTGTTTTGGAAGGGGTTCAATTGTTAGACTTGGAGTATTGATAATTTTTCGATTCTGTGACAAGTTTGCAATCGTGATTAATGCCTCATTTCCTTCCAACACACGCACGACCGACCTGGGTACTATTAGAGTTTTTTCTTGGTTCAACTCTTGTGCTTGAATGATTCCCTCAGAAAGTTTGTCGGGGTTGTTGATTTTGATTCGTACGATTGTTTCACTCCGAGCGTTTAGATAAACACGCGATTCTGAGAATTGAGTGGTATTTTTAAAAATTCTCAAAGAGAAAGGAATGGAGTGAAAAGAAATAATCTCTCTACCGAAATCGATCTTACATTTATTAGAAGAAAAAAAAATCGTATCCTAATAGTCCGTCGAAAGGAATGTTAGTGCTTGAGTCGATAACTTGAAATTTTGCATCAAGAAAATTATTTCCGTTCCCGATTTTGATAATTGCTTCCCCTTGTGTCTCTACAGTTGAATTGAAAGAAATGCCATTCAAGGTAATTCGTTTTGGATTTAAAATTTCACATTTTTCTAAACTTGAATTTTTGATTAAGGAAACTGAAGCTCCAGTATCGATTAACATTTTTAAGTTTTTTTCGGGGGAATTGGAATCGGGGGATTTTAAAAGCACAAAGGTCAAATCGTTGCAGTCGAGTAGCACACTAGTCCTAAAAAATTATTGTACTCTTCTTCGCTTTTGTCGTTCTTATTTTTGGAGTTTTGTAAATTTTGAGGAGGATTCTCGTCAAAAGCGGCAACAGATGCATTTAATGCTCGGAAAGAATTTCGATTCTGGAAGTTTTGATTCTGGTTATGAAATTGAGTAGAACATTTGTTAGCGTATTCGCGTTTTCGGCATTTGTTAATTGAATGGCCAATGTTCTTGCAATATCTGCATTGTATTCGGTCAGGTTTCGGATTTGGTTTGTAATTTTGAGAGTTCGAACCATTATTCGGATCTGGATTTGGATTTGGAGTAAAATTCCGAGGGTTAGAATTGAAAAGGATTGGTTTTGAATCTTTCCGGGAGTCAGTATGATTCGTCTGTAATCGTCGGAGATTTTGATTCTGAAAACATTTATCAGTAGAGTGATTTAAACGGTTGCAAATTTGACATTTTCTTGATTTTTGATTCGTATAAGGCTCTTTCTTTAGCAATAGCGGCACTAAAGGCCTCATTGATAGTTTTAAGGTCCCGATAACGCAACATCTGGGAAATCGCGGGGACGGTATGATAAACAAAACGGTTTAGCGACATGTGTATCACAAGGGCTACGCGGCCTGATAATTCTCCGTTCGTAACGTCCGATTCGTGAATCGACCCGAGGATCCTAGAGGTGAGATCTTCGAGTCTTTGGTAAAAATTAGAAACGGTTTCAAACTGTCCTTGTCGCATGGAATGGAGTTCTTCCAAAAGCTGATCGAACGATTTTCGATCTTGATAGAGACTGAGTAACAACTTAGAAATTTCGGGCCAGGTAATCAGATCGCAATGCACGTAGATCTGATCCCGTGCCTTACCAGTGATTTTACTTTTCACAGAGAGTAATAATCCAGGTTTCTGACTCTCCGATCCCAATTCAAATATGGAGTCAATTTGCTTAACAAAGCTCCTGACTTTGTATCGGTCGCCATCAAAACTTTAGTTCATTAATTTCGTAAGAAAATTCAAATCATAAGTTGCGCTTGAATTTGTGATTTCTTGACTGAAAGTCATTCCCGTAATAATAGGATTGTTTATTTCGCTTTGATTTTGTGGAAAGGGTTTAGCAGGATTTGATTTATATGCAATTTTGCAAGGATTTGCGTATATGCAAGGATCTAGAGATCGGAAGAGTAAAGCGAAATCGAATCTTACGTTTGTTTTTGTAGCGTTGACGAATACGCAGAGTCGCTAGTCCCGTCGGTGTGATTCTTGAGATGCGTGGCAATGACCCGAGAATTCAATCTGGACTTGTTGAAGGGCCAGGTGAGTCCGGGTATGGTGATTTTCGGGCGGGCGTGCTAATTCCTGGAGAGCGCCGAAATATTTGGTTGTCGGGTTGGTTCTATTGAGGTGAAGTTCGAAAAAAAATGGTCTCCTCATTAACGATGGAAATCGTTACATCTCAACGTTGAGGACCATCCCATCCTCGTCGCCAGTTTATGTTGGGTAACTCGAACAAAACACCACACACACACTGTTCGATATATGATTTATTTGTTTCAACAACAAAGTTCAACTTATCTACGTGTATAAAGTTCACCAAGTTCTACCGCGACAATGTTCACCGAAAGCGCGGACACACCGAGACCGAAATATACAAATGAGTTGACGCAGTTGACGGGCAAAAACTGGTAAGAGTTCCGCGAATAACTGAAACAACTGACGCGACTGACTGAAAACGACTCAAGGACTGCGAACTGGGAAGAGAAAGAGGAAAGGTCTAAAAAGCGCTTGCCTTTTATAGGCTCACAAAATGCGCAATAAAACAAGAATGTACATTCGAGTACTCGATTAAAGAAATGACTTAGGTAGCAAATGATTCGTTTCCTTTTTCAAGTAATTTAAAGGCTAAAAATAGTCGAATACAATACAGGTTATTTTTGATAACATTTGTAAAGGAAACGAAAATCATTTTGAAGGAAAAAAAGAAAAAGTAGCTCGATAAATAATATTGAATGGAAACGGTTGAAAATACAAAAAGCTGATGCAATAACTTTTGATATTGCAAATATGAATGCGCTGTCTATGGCTTCCCAACAATGCATTTCAGTAGAATGTCTTGTAAATAAGATTTTCGCATTCGACGTTATCAATGTTTTCTAGTATGATAAGACCTCAAAAATGATCATATTCTTGGCGTATATAATTACACAGGCAGAATCGGAAAAAGATGTTTATTAAAAGTCGAAAAGGTCACAAAGAAGTTTCTTTTTCATTCATCTCATTTATATTTTAGGTAAGGTAATAGTACATTTCGTACCGAGTGATTTCAGACGAGAGCGGCTAAAATTAGCCTGAGTTTACATCACGAGTTCCGTCCTCTGGTACGTACCGTGTTTTCCTTGATAAGAGAATGGAATTTTGGTGGTTTTTGTTGCCGATAAGTCACCGCAAAAGTGACCATACGCCCACGTCGCCCACTAACAAGTGACAATTGCTTAAATTTACGTATCTGTAAAAATTCATTTTCGTACCTACCTTCGCGTACCTATGAAAACATTTTCGTCCCTTTATACGCGAAAGTAGGTGCAAAATAAGTATATTACGTACCTAGTACATAAATTTTTTATTTACGAATGTGAAATTTGTAAATAAAAAATTTATGTCCTAGTTACGTATGATATTTTACGTACCGAGAGGTGGAAAACGAGTTTAGAGATTTCAAACTGGACGAGAAACGAGTTTTCAGTCAGTCATTTTTAAAGTTTATAACTTTTTTTAACTTCCGTCCAAATCATGATTCATGTATCGTAGGCCCTACGGGTGCTAATTTAATCTAGTTGAGATAAAATCTATGAAATTTTTCCCTGAAAAGATTAAAACGGTACATACCCAAATTTTCAACATTCAAAAATTATGACGAATTAAAGTATATTGAGTGATAAAATAGAAAAAAATATATTCATAATAACAATGCATATCATTTCGTTTTAACATCCGTTGTTATCCGAGTTTTCCATTATTCGCATACCGATTTCTTTATTTTTAAGCTCCACAATATTCGGATTTTACAAATTACTATGAGTTATATTCCAAGAAATTTTCAGCTTCCCTACAGACGCATTTGAAATCAATAAATTATGATCATTTATTAACTACTGAATTACTCAAAATAGTGATACTACAAAAATTCAGTGAAACGTATTCATGTTTCAAGTTACAGTATCATATTCATAATGGAGTTAACAGTTCTTTTGGTACGTTGATATTATTCCATTTCTGCTCTAAAAATCAATGAAAATAATAATAGGAATTTTGAGTCAGTTTAAACCAAAATCAGATAGTATTACCACGTGCCACCGATCTAGTAGGATTTTAAAAGAAAAATACATTATTTTTCCGCATGTTTCATTCAAAAATACAAATTTCTCTCTAATTTGATAAAATTTAATGAAACTTACAATTAGCAGAGTTCAGAGTAAATGGTAGAGGGCCCAGCAGTAAATTTGTTCTGATTTTTCTACAATAAGTAGCATCACATTTGATTGTGATAATAAAAGCCAGTGGTTGTGTGTTTAAAATAAATATTACATAATTATGCGTTGGGAGCATTCGATTTTTCCTTTTTTCACTACGCCGTGTGGAATTTTTTTGTATGTATTTTTTATCATCGATTTTCATTTGTACTTTATGAACAATAATTAGATTGGATTTTATTGGAAGGAGGGATTATTTGTAAAATTTCATTCATTTGTTTATTTTTGTAAATGTATGTCAGTCCCACCTAGCCCTGTGCAACTCGTGTAGTTCCTCTCTCTGCGATCTTACCACACTTTTGTTAGTGTGTGTGAGCGCGCTCGCGTTTAACGCACCTCCACGCATAAGCAATCGCGAGTGTATTTCGTGTCTATACATGGATCAAAACCGCCATTTGCGGCTTAGACTGGTGGCGCCTTCATAGTGCCGTTTACTTTATGTGAATCGCGATTCCTACGGTTGAGATCTCGAGTTGCAGAGGCCTGGTCCCGCCACTCCCACCATCAAATAGCTATGCTATTTTTGTGGGGAATGTTGTATATTATGTAAACATTGTTCTACGCTTCAATAGAATTAAATAACTAAATAATGATCATGATTACACTGTGGAGCAAAAAAAAATCCTCATGTAAAAATCACATGCAACATGTTTATATTAGTCACTGAAACACGTGTGCAAAAGGATTTTGAAAAAATTACAAAAAAAAAAAATGATTTTTTTCATCTTTTTACACAGAATTAAAAAATGTTCACGAAATCTCGATCGCATTAATACTATAATGCGCGAATTTCCTTATTTAATTTATTCTCTTTCTCGTCATTCTTACCTTTAATCCGCATCTAATCGTGTTTTCGACCCAATGACATGTGAAAAATGGTCGTGAAACAGGAGTGGCAATATTTGTGGATAGATTTTTCTTTCTTTTGAAGAATGTCTATCTCAAATGATTATTTAGGAGCTCGAGCTGTGTCACGTCCATTTTCTAAGTGTCGATGAGTCCGAAACATGATTCGATACGTATTGCAAGGGGAGACTGACGAGAAAAAAAAAAAATTTTATGAGGGAATTCGCACATTAAAGTATTTATGTGATTGCGATTTCGTTCAGATTTTTGGATTCTATTTAAAAAAACAGAAAAAATTGTTTTTCAATTTTTAGAAAAGAATGGAAAATGAAAATCTGAATTTTTTAAATTTTAAAGTCTGTAAACATTTATAATTCGCGAATTCGGGTGAAAAAGAGGTTTTTTCCATTACCATACCTTTACATATTTACAACTCGCAAATTTAACTATGAGTTTAAAAATTCTTTCGCATACGTGTTTCAGTGACATATACCTACCTGATGCATTCAAAATGATTATTTGGATTGGACAAAACCCAAATTTAGCTCCACAGTGATTACAAAATATGAAATACCATGTGCCTAAACTCAGCCCCGTCTTAAAACATTCTGTTAATTCTGAGAAAATTTCTTAATTTTAAAGCGAAGCATGAGCCAAAATACATTTGTGAGGCGATCCGACAAAAGGGACCTACTGTCCAAGTACAAAATTAAAGGAATGAAAGCAAAGTCTCGAGACCGAAGCTACGAAGTGAAGGGGAAATCTCGCAGGTCAAAAACGACTCCCACTACCCAAAATTCTCCCATTCGTTTCCCTTACTTTTTCTTCGGTTAAAGGCACGGGCATTTTTACGCATTGATTTGTACCCAAAACAAACTTTAGATTCAATAATCCGAGCAAACAATAAGTCACTTCAGAAATAATGTTACATTAAGAAGATCATTATTTACATTTTCAACATTCAAGAATAATGTTGAAAACTTTCTGAAAGAAATTGTTCCAAATCGTGTTAGAAAGAAACATGAAGTTTGTTTGCAATATTCCTCGATAATTCTTTTCTAAGTGAATAAGTTTTTTAGTTTCTGATAGGAAGCCTATTTTTTTTTTTAGTTGCAAATGGCTGAAAAATTCTTAAAGAAGCTTGTAATAAAAATATTTTTTTATTCTCATGAATTAATGATAATTTTCGAAATGAAAATTGATCTAATTACTTTCTAAATGCAAGATTCTTTTATTAGAAATGGGCAAACATAAAGAATGATTTGGTGTTACTTTTGATTTATAGTAATATTGTTATAGTAATTATTATTTTTTAAAAAAATTGATTTTCGGTTACCTATTCAGAATAAATTAAAAATAATAATAAACTTATAAGTTTCTGAAAAAATAGAAAGGTTCATTTCTTCTATAGAAATAATTAAGGAGATGTAATCTACTTTTACGAAAAAATTTTACACTCTAGTATGTATTATAAATCTATAAAATATCATACATATTTTGTTTCACTTACCTTAATTCATCAATAAAGTCATGAGAGAGTAATTGTATCATTCATAAAGGAAGTTGTTATAAACAGTCTTTTTATGTCATTAATACAATATGAATATTAATTATAAACATAAGATTTCTTACATTATTAGAAAATTATACACTTCGTGTAAAAAAAAAGGGAAATATTCGGTTTGTTTGCAATATTTTTTTGTAGATGTATGCATTGTTTTTCAGTTTCTAATGAAAAAAATCTAAAAATAAGCCTTTTAGAAAAATATTTCCAGATAATGTATTATAAATTTAAAATAATAATCAAACTGCGGTTTGATTATATTACTTAGAAAAAAAAAAATTTTTTTTCCGAAAAGGATAAACAACAGATTACAAAACGATAAGATGTCACTCTTGCATTATGTTAATATTTTTATAATTATTTAATATTTACAATATATTGAAAATAATGATAAACTGAATAATTACACTTAAAAAGATATTTCGACTTTGTAAATGGTATTGGAAACTTTAATGAAAAAACAATACACATATTAACACTTCAGCATCTATTTCATTCTAGAAAAATATCGTATACATATTTGTTTTACCTACATTGTTTTATTAATAAAATTAGAGAGAAATTGTAGAATTCCTGAAGAAAGTTGGAAATAATCAAATAAGTACTCAAATAATTATTTGGAAACTAGCCTCTAAGCAGACATTTACTTTGAAAAAAATTTCACAAAAGCGGAGCATAAAGAAAAAGTTGATATCATTAACAAACAAACTTTATTCAGATGGTTTTATTTTCCTCTTGCTTTTTGCAGTCTTCGGTTTGGGGGCAACCAAATCTTTACTTTCTTCCTTCGTACACAAATTTCGAACTTGGTCGTAAAGGTACCATGCCCTTTCGTTGGTGAGACCTGTGGGAATGATTTTCTTCAAACCCATTTCTCCAATGTCGCAAGGTGGCTTGAACTCGAGAATGGTAACTTCTGGAGAATCTGCTAGAAGTTGAGCCTTCACAACGCAAGAGTCAGAGTCGAAATGAAAATGGTGATATTTTGTAATGCCTGGACTTGCTTTGAAATGTTGACGAAGAGAAACGTCCCACTCGTACCATTGAACATTACGAGTTTTAGTACTTGGGTCGACAGTAGGAAGTGCAATGTTGTAACCATTGGGAGATGATGTATTCACAACTTCGATGAAATCTTGAAAGCAGTCAACATTGGCGCGGGAGTATTTCGACTTCAAGATTCCGAAATTTCTGTCAGGGCTAAATTTTGTATGTCCTGTGAGAAGAAAGTTCAATGAAATTTTCTTGTTTCGTCCACTCAGAATCCGCCAGATGAGGTACTGCACCATCGTATTATTCTTGTTCTGTCCCACGCAGTTGTCGGCGAACAAAACTAATTCTTCTGATGCTGGTGAAAGTTTTTCCAAGTAACAGTGTAACATGCTGACCACCGAATTAGCACCTTTTCCTGCTGCATCTTCTTCGTCTATCAAGAAATTTGTTTGAATCTGAGTAGCTTCATTCTGTACTCCAAAAATACTGCATTTCCGGAGTGCTTTGAAGTACGAGACACCAACTTGTTGGGGACTGCTCGGGAACGATACATTTTGTGCGAAATCGAACGACGCGACAGACAATTTTCCGATTTCAGCAGTTTTCGCTTTTTCTCTCCACGAATTGTAATGTTCTCGTTGGACTTTGGCTGCATTCAAATGATCTATAGCCTTGAGCAGTTTGGCTTCTTTCAAAGTATCATCAACATTCGCTGCTTGAGCTATATGAAAATTATTCTGCCGGTAAACATCGCAAAGATCATCGGCTGGCTTCATAGTCGTCACGTATGGACAGTGATCTCTCCAAATTTTCCGAAACGAGACGAGAGAAATATTCTTTGTTTTTTCATCTTTTGCTTTCTGATACTGTTGGTATACAGAGCTTTTGGTATCTGAGGATGGTAATTTCATCACCTTAAAATCATGAAATTGTGGCAAGCGACCTGGGAGAGGTAGAGCAGTCTTTTCAGCGAGTGCAGTGATAAATGAAGTAACATTTTTTACTTCATTTTCTGATACCACATTACTTCTCTTTGAAGCTTTTTGAGTGGACTTGTGTACTCTAGGGACAAGACCGTGTTGGTCGTAATGTTACAACAAATTTTTGTAGCGCTTTAATCCCAAATTGTACAGAAAGAAGTACATTTCGCGGCAAATCGGAATGTCTGCAAAGTAATGCGTAACATGAAGGTGGTTCATTCCTGAATTTTGATTAATACGCGACTCTCCTCTTTTCGTGTATTGTCCATATTCAGGTAAGAGATCTGCAATACGTCGATGAGCTTGGAAGTGTGATATAATTATGAGGTCCTGCTCGTTCTTGTCCAGCTCCATAAAATTGTATCTATGAAAAATTTATCCTTGCTTAACACTGAATACTACTTAATCCTCGAAGAATAATATCTTCTTATATGAATAGCTAAGTAAAGAAATCATACAAATTAATGCTAACAAGTTAAATAAAAAATAATGCATTTTCGTTCTTAATTCCCCATTTTTTAAAAATTTATTAGTTGTACGAGATAGATTATTTGAAACATATCTATTTTTTATCAAAGCGGACGAAAAAGCCTACATTTTTGCCGGCTGAGCGGGCAAAAATCGGCTTTTTTTCCGCCATGATAAAATAAATCGTTTGCACTATGGTAAAAATAACTTATAGCCTCGTGAGAAATTTATTTTTTTCCTAGATGCAAAATTTGCTATTTAATTTAGCACCACGGAAAAAAATTTTTTTTTTTCGAAATCAAAAATTGATAGATAAATTTACCCCTCCAGGACAATTTCAAGTTAATTTCATATTGAATTGCATTTTACATACTATTCGGAAACGTACACTCTAAATTCCTTCGAGTGAAATTTCACTCGAATTGAGTGAAATTTCACTCGAAAGAAGGATGAGAAGCCTGCATATCAAACTCGAGTGAAAATTCACTCAAAAGTTCGAGTGATTTTTTCGCTCGAAAATTCGAGTGAATCACAAATCTTGTTCGAGTGAATTTTAGCTCTTATTCGAGTGAGTTTTAGCTCCTACTCGAGTGTATTTCAGATCTTACTCGAGTTACTTATGCGTGACAATATTTATTTTTAGAATAAAAAATATTATACATGAGGGGTAAAAAAACACTCATGATTTTTGTCCCAACGTTATTATTGATGAGTATAAATTTTTCAACACAATGAAATTCAACATGTATGTGACAATAAATTGTCAGATTTTATGTTATATTGACAAACATAACATCCCTTGTATCTCAAATAAAAAATACGGAAAATTTATCAATGTCAACAAAAAAAGAATTTTTTCATTAATCTAACAACTTATTTTCGTGAAAATGCGAACAACTTTGAAAAATTCACAATCACCACTTCACACTTTGTTAATAAACTTTATCACCGCTCTGCGTGATGAACAACACTGCATGACAATTTTTTGTTTTTCGGGGAAGGCCTTCGCTCAAAGTTGAGTGAATTGAATGCAGTTCGCTCGAGTTTGAGTGAACCTTTAAGCGAGGCACAAATTCACTCGAACAGTTCGAGTGAAAGTAGTCACTCGAATTAAGTGAAATTCACTCGACTTAGAGCGAACCTCTTAGTCATTTGAAAGGTCGAGTGATATTTTCACTCGAAGGAATTTAGAGAGTATATTATATTTTTTATCCAAAAACTGAATATTGTTATGTAACATTAAACAATTATTGTAATAATATAATTTGCGAGTGTTCACGCATATTCGAGCGAATCCTTCACTCGAGTTAGTCTCATTATTTCACTTACTTCGAGTGAAAAGTTCACTCGAGTGAAAGTTGAAATTCACAAGAATTTTCGAGCGGAAAATCACTCGAAACTTCTGGTTAAAATTTACTCCAGTTAAATTTACAGGATTCATACCCTTGCCTCGAGTAAAATATCACTTAAATTATGTGAAATGTCCATCGAAGGAATTCCGGAAGAATTGAAATTTATGGTTAGAAATGTTTTAGTTAAACAAACGAAATGTTATTTTTTTCTGAAAAGCAATCGACTTTTTGGGAAAATATCAAAAGAGTATTTAAAGTTATATTAAAAATGAATTAAAATAAACATCGTTTAGAGTACGTCAAATTCGAACGTATTAAATTGTTCACGTTTATTAACTAATTTACTTTCCTTTCTTTTTAACGTGCTTTGATGATTATATATGATTAGAGCGCTTGAATTTTACAAAATATAATTGAAACAGAAAAATATCTTAATCATTAAAATTGAAACTACCATGTGTAAGCAATTTCACGTAAAACATGAAGGTACGTTGAAACGAAATTCTCAATTAACAGTGATATTTATTTACTTGTACCGGATCAAAAATCTCAATAATATAATGTGATATAGTAACAATTATAATTGAATATTATACCTGAGCTGCAAAGCTATATCTTTGGGAATAATGCTGTTACACCTATTGCTGCAACAGTCATCCGTAACTGCACTGTAAAATTTTTTGATTTCGTCTGTATCATTCTCGTCTTCTTGACTTTTTTCTAAGAAATCCCGATTCTCAACAAACCGAAAATATCATAATGTTACTTCAGTAATACAGTTACTTATTTTAGTTGAAACATCTTGTAACAGTCAATTAATGATAATTGATTTCATTTTCAATATCAGTTGAATACATACGAAACAAAAAACTTTATTTTAATTATTCAATTATTTTTTGTGTCATATATTTCAGAACTTTATTTTGTATTTGCTTTTTATCATCATTTTTTGACATTATCTTTCTTCAACGAAAATCGTCAGTTTCAGATATAAATGGAAGTCTGTCATCAGGTATCACTAAGCATCACTAGTTTTTGTCACAAAACATTTTAAAAATATAAACGTCTCAATGTATCATTGTACCTAAGATTAAAAATGATTTTCCGTGATGTACCTTGTTATATATATATAAATATTTTTTTTTTTTCAATACGTTAGCTACAATAAGTAAATAACTTTTTGACCTGGAAAGCCGCCAAACGTTTTTCTTACTTATTTAAAGTTTTTTTTAAAGTGATTTAATTTATTTTTTAACTTGCTCGTTGTCTATGAAGCTTAAAATAAATTCAAAAAATTGCGGTTTGCTGGATCAGCAATAGATTCATAAATAAAGTTTAATTTTAAATGTACCTCATGAGCTTCGTCGTTTGAAACCCAATCGTACGCGGATGTCCCAACGATTGTATCGTACTCCTTATCAGGGTCCATTTTTTTTTTTTTTTTTGCAAAAAACAAAAACGCGCAAAACTATGTCACTTTGAATTCTGTCTGACTTGAATGAAATTCAGTAGGAAACTGAGAGAAAATCAGACAAAATGAGTGACGTAGGTAAAAAACATTAGATAAAAACAAAATTGGTACAAAAGATAAAGTGCAGCCGTCTTGGTGCATAGCAATGAATAGGTAAAATGATTAATGATCTATCTTCGGCGGCGTCGGCAGGTGGCTTATCCTGTTGGTCATCGCAATCATTGACAATCATACTCGTTACGAAAATCAACGAAAATTCGAGTCCTGCTCCGTTTTCCGTTCTCAGTGCGGCCCCCTTGGGGCCTTGGGTTGGGACTCCACTTGCATTCCGAGTCAAGCAAAAGCCAGAAAACTGGTCGCGGGCCGCAGGGGAAACGGCGAGTAGTGGGAGAAGCGATAGAAGACGGAGGAGAGCGGAGGCACCGGGATGATACTTGGAACGCTTTTGAAGACTCATTTATAAAAAATTACTGCTTGAAAACGATAAATGAATTTTGATTACACAGAATTGAAGATGAGATTCGAAACCTTCAGAATCAATCATAATCCAAAAATCGATTTTTTGGACAGTAGGTCCCTTTTGTCGGATCGCCTCACATTTATCTTCCATTTAAAACTTCAGCATCTTGATAGCATGTGTCTTTAGACTATCCTTAGACCATATAGTACATGGACTGAGCATCGCTTTTGTTCGGTGCTGGAAAAAGTGACCCCAACATAGGAGCGTGTAGTAACAGCCGAACGGCAAGCAATGACGTGTGACAGTATATCTGTATATATAGTTGTACTATATACATGATATTATGTATATAGATATACTAATGAATGTATAGAGTTGTCGTTCGGCTTTTACTACACGCTCCAATGTTGGGGTCATTGCGCCATGTTGAATGCTCAGTCCATGTATTTTATGGTCTAAGAGACTATCCAACTTCTATTTTCATAATCGATTTTTAGGCCAGAAATGAAAAAATTCTCAACATCACTAAAACAACAGACATATTTTCTTACGTATTAAAATAGGTAAGGAATTACTTGACATCTGTTGTGGGATTTCGGAATAAGAATGACGTATTATACCTCAAATACTGGTTTATTCAAAGATGGTTCAAAAGTCGGCGAGTTTTTCAAAAGAATGTTACTCAGTAAAAGAATTTTTTCCCCCGACGAGTGACTTCTCGACGCCTTTATATATCCTGACTTTTTGTACACGTTGATCGTAGCCAACCAATCACGTCGAGTGGCGTGTTCCATTCTCGAAATTATCAAATGTCATATTATCGGTAAAAAATAAAAAGTGGAAAAACCCAATAGTCTACAAGAATGAGAATAGATTACTGAAATGCTATTTTTAGGTGTATCATAAGTGACTTATAACGACATTCTGCAATAACGGTTTAACGACAGGATGTGCCACAAAGCACTAATAACGCTACGTACATTGGAGTAATTTGATAATACCAAGAATACAATAGTTAAATCGTAGATTTAAGACTTATAAAATATCTAGGAAAAACCCGGTCGTTCAATTATCATCATATTGATTACATAAGAAAAAGAATAAACAAAACTGCTAGAAATAAAATGTCAAGATTTGCGGGTCTACGACACATCGTTTATTACTCAATTTTATATTTATTAGATCAAATGAGATTATTAAATATTTGACATTAGCATTTTACATGAAAACTTAGTTCTACGTAACGATATACTTCTGTGTGCTGTTTGAGTTCAATTTGATATCTAAAAAATATAGGTAGATTTTAGTCCGTAATTTCTATTTCCACTCCTCGCAGGAGAGCGTTCATTGAAAATAATCTATTATGGAGTGTTTTATTGAGACCAAGTATAGAAAAATCTGAAATATGCGTGTTGCTTGGATTCAGTAAGTCGAAGGAGTTTGAAAAAATATTAGTTTAAAAATTATCTAAAATTTGAAATCAGATGGGGAAATACTGAGCTATCTAGGCCATGTAGACCTAGCAAAGGTTTGATATTATTGTCATTGTCATAAGAAAGATAAGAATTTGTGCAGTACGTTATATAGTTCGTTATACAGTTCCTTTATGTGTTGCGATATCATGTTGAGATAAGTTGAGAATTCGATGAAAACTTTAAAGTTTCCAAACTGCAATCAAATTTATTACTTACATATAGTTTTCTGGTCGGAATTTATATATCTGTTTTAGTATCAACACCTGAAATGAAAAAAAAAATAGCCACAAAGTATAATGTCCGCAAAAATAGACAAAAATCAAAAAAATATTCCGATAAACTTATTTGATGATGAATTTTTTTCGGTTTACTTGTCGGCAAACGGAAAGATCCTGTATGTTTCTGGCTCAGTTTTAATCGTTCAAACAGAAGCTGATAACTTACACAGACTAGTGTACACTGAAACCTCAGTTTTGTCGCGTCCTGTAAATCGCGTGCACCTCAGATCTCTTTGAGATTTTTGAGAAAATTATGACAACACAGATTTTAAATATAAATATTTCGAAATTACATTTTACATGCTATTTATATAATTTCGTAATATTCGTGCCATGTTCATAGATTCTGAACACTTATATGGGTTTCCTAGAATTAAACACTGCACATCGTGTTATGAGTTTCGAGAATTTCAACTTTTACTTTTATTTTAGTTATCTGCAGAATAAATTGTCAGTATGTCATATTTATATTCATGAGAGTTAAAGGATTTTTCCGTATTTTGATGAATTTTATTTTTTTGACTTTCTGTGTGAAAATTAAGAATATTATTTGCTCTAGGATTCAAGTGTTTATGAATTTTATTAAAAATTTCATCTACACCGATTTTGAGTATCAATAGGTATAAATTTATAAAACTCCATGCGAGATAAATAACATTTCGATCGAGTCGTAAGTTTCTCTAAGATGTCGCGTTTAGTAGGAGTTTTATTAGATTCTAGTTAAACTATAATATGACGCTTCTTACATGTACGATTTTAGGCATTTCATCCTCCAGAATTCCAAATTTTTGAAATAAAATCAGATATGAACATTATATATCAATCGTTTCAAAGATCGTAAATATTTATTTAGATTTTTCAAAAAACAGTTAAACTGCAGGCATACTACTTCAAGGTATTTCTTCAGAGTATGTATAAATCAAAAAATTTACTGGTCTTTTTGCGAAATTATATGTAGATTCCAAAAATTCAGTAATTCCTCACAAAGAGAGTCTCACCTTGTCATCGCCGATTTCGATGAAAGTTCGCAATTATGTTCCTTTTGTTGCCCTTAATGAAATTCAAAAAACCATTCGTGCCAACGTTCGATAGTTTATTTGAATAATTTTTTGTATTACTGTGATCAGGGTTAGAGTCTTCACTTATACTAATTGTCAATCGCTTCCCACCCGTTTGCCTACGCGCCTGCAACGAGGAGGTGTGACTAAACATTTACAATCGTCTCTTTCTGTTAATACTAGAATATTTTCGTTTCTTGAATGCACGCACTGGTCTCGCGGGGTTGGCTTTGAATGACATCTTATAAGGATCACTCGTCAAAGATCAATCTTTAGAATAATAAACTTCCTATAACAAGATTTGTTCCAAAAGCAGACAGCAGATAAATTGCCAAAGAAAGGATAATCCGAATCGAATCGTGGTAACATTTACAGTAGCCAACGCAGTAGGCCCATCTTAAGAAATGCGCGAAGGTCGTTATTTTCTTCGTCTTGAATAGATAGAGGAGCAAATTAAAAAAGTGTTTACTCAAAAAATATGTTCTGGTCCTAAAAGGCAAGTTATTACAGATTAGATAACAAGCGTGCTATTATAGAATAATGCTTAAATTTTCACTGATTTATTGTGAATAAACCAGATCGGACTTTTGTAAAAAATAATTTCTACATGAACCCTCGACGAATCCGAGGAAACGCAGTGGAACAAGAGATGAAAAATTACGAGTAATTCATTTTTTGGTAATTTAACGCGTAATATACCGTTTTAGTACGGTATATTACGGTAATTCTACAGCGTCATTTTTCGAAAATTGACTGACATCTACATAGCGAGAAACTTATGCGTGGTGATGTAAATATCTGCAAAAATTGTTTTCAAGTAGAAGGGAATTTATTTTTCATTCAGTTACTCCGTTCGAAAAACTCTGAACCTTACGAAATATGAAATGTAATGTATTTGTAATTATATATTTTGATTATAATATAACGAAAATGACGATTAATAAGTATCTATGTATGAATGAAAATAATGGTTGTTACACTAATAATAAAAGGTAAATTCGAAAAAAAAAATGAACCATACCTACGTGTTTCATTAAAGTTGAAAATTTAACATATTTTATACAAAATTAGTATCATTTGTCATACCAATCATAAAGTAAATTCCAAACTCAGCAAAGTTAAGATAATTAACAAAATTATATACTCAGTAATTAGGTTTTTGAGTATCTGTAAGAATAACAAAAATAATTGCTATCAGCATTATTTATTACGATTGATGTTTCGTAAATATAGTATACAAACTTACATTTTTAAAAGATTTCCACTTTAAGTTTAGTAGAATAATTTTTATATTTAAAAATCAGATTAATTGAGATATTTTATTTAATTTTCATTGCATTTCACATTCAATATTCAAATATGCACGAGCGCCCCTGAAGCCCCCGGTAACTACTTCAGTAGCGGTGCCATAAACGTACACAAAACAAAGATTTCTAAAAATACAATTCATTTAAAGAATAACGGCTTTAGCAAGAAATTTTTTTTCAACACTAACTGAAAACCCAAAATTATAATATACAATACAGAACGATACGAAAACCTTTTCGACAGGGTACTTCTGCCTTGACGTAAACTCAGAAATACCCTCGGAAAAACTCATTTAAAGTAAAACTTCAAAAGCCTGAACTTTTTAATTAAGACCAATTAGGAACCTAAAAAAAACCCAAAATTATGATATGCATCATATGAAGCTCACACAACCCCTTAGGCTTGAGGAATGCTCATATTGCGTGACTTCAGAGATACCGAATAGATACTTCTTTTAAACGAAAACGGCTTGAGCAAGAAATTTTTTTTTAACATCAACTGAAAACCCAAAAAAATTCCAAAAATATGGTATACATTACATAACGATACGACAACCCTTTCGGTAGGGTGCTGCTGACTTGACGTCAAGTCAGGAATACCCTCGGAAAAACTCATTTTCGGGAAAACGGCAGCAACCAAAAATTTTAAATTAATACCCAATATTTACCAAAAAAAGACCCAAAATTCTGATATATAACAAATCCAGGTCTGAGGTTGGGGTATTTCTGACTTGACGGACCTCAGTGAGCGACGAGATATGGGTATAGTGGCGAGGAAGCGCGAAATATGTTTGCGATGTGTGCTTGCGTGCGTGCGTGCGTGTGTGTGTGTGCGTGCGTGCGTTTGTGTGTGTGTTGCAGGTCCGTGATTTGATATTTTGGATGATGATGTTGAAGCTGCTTGCGTAGGGATGCGAGAAAGAAAAAAAAAACCATCGAAAACAGAAAGAACAAATGAAAAGCGCTCATCAATTGTTTTCCACTTTTTTGATGCGTGTTGTGATATTTTCAAGCTATGTTTCGCATTTTTTGATAGAGTGGGTCACGTTTATCGTAACATGAGTCTAGTGAAATTCAGAACGGCGCATTACACGATACACAGCGCTAAGAGTAGTCAAATTTAGAACGCACGGCTCTTGACCTTTGAAAGACGTGCAGTAAAAAAAGATAAAAAGTATCTGCATCTGTACCAAACGTGACAAAACTTTTTTTTACAATGCCTCATTGGGTTTATTACGTTTTTTTGCGAATAATATCTTATTGCTAGCTCGTATGAGAATTTATTCAATATTCTGCGTGTACTTTTTCGTAAAAAATTTTTTTTTATAAATGGAAAAAAAAAGAGAAGTTCGAAAATTCAGCATTATAACTCATTATACATACATTCATAATTATCAAAGATGCTTTATCGAGGCGTTTGAAGGCTAAAAAAAATTACAACTCTAAATTTTACTGTGTGTTCTAAAGTATCAAAAAAATGTTGGAAAACTTTTAGGACACTAAAAATATTCCCAAATTTTCGATACAACAAAGCATCAAATTCATTTAGGATAATATAGTTAACGTTTCTATTCCTCAAGTAAAAAAATTTTATTGTATTTGTTCGGAATTTGAAAATATTGAAAAATTTCAATTTCGCTAGCTTAAATGAATAAGGATTAAATGGATCAAGTATGGAAATGAGTAAAACTACGACAACTCTAAGGCTTTTTAAGTTATGGTTCCCGATAAAAAAAAATCTGAATAAGACTACGAATAATTACGGAATATAAAAATTAGAGTTTCATTTTTCAATTAAAAAATAAGTATAAGAAACTCGGAGTAATATTCAGTGAAAAAAAAAGTGAAAGAAGACTGAAAAAGGATGATTTTACTGTTTCACAATGCATACTCATTGTCTAGAGGTAAAAAGTCTTCCACTTTGGAAATTGTGGATACGCACTGTTTTACCAGTGAATATTTACTCTGATCTTAGTGGAATTTTAAATTTCACTGGTGAATTAGTGGAATTTCACTAATTCACTAGTGCATCAAAATCTTTTTTAATATTTAAGTAACACTTTCATTAAGTAAGTATTCAAGTAATATTTCCGATTTTTAAATGTACTAAGTTACACTCTTTGAATACTTCGTAAATCATAATATGACGTTCATAAGAATGGACTTTTTGAAAGTCGTTTTTGAATGCTTATTCTAAACAAATCGAGTTGTTCATTTGGGTGGATGATCATAAATCATACACTTTCTGCGTTGGTGAATTTCAGCAATATTTATTCGAAAGTTTTAAATGGACAAACGGATATCAACGGATTTTTAGACCTCTCCCCCCCCACCACTTTTCCCCTTTCCCACCATTATTGAGGCTAGAATTATGGCAGCCTTGGTCCGTGCTTTGGTATCCCGGAGTGCGCGAGCCGGTTGATATCACCGTAGAGCGACATCGTAGCGCGACACTGTAGCGCGACACCGTAGCACATTGTAGAGTGCAAAACGTAGCATCATTGTGTAACCATAGCCACAGTACAGTTAACATTGTATTAGACACGGAGTTTATTTTCTTCTTTTTTTTCGACGTTTTAAATTTCAGGCACCACCCTGGATTTGCCATCTTGTTCGACGCCATTTTGTTTTACTAGGAGAGAGATTTTCGAAAAATACGTTAAATTCGCGGAAATAGAGTGCGAAAAATCATTAAAAGCGGGTTGTCAAAAGGGTAACATAGAGATGTGGTTACGGGGGTGAGAGGTGCCTACAGGGGGTGAGTCACTGAAATGGCCTGACGGGGGAGAAGCAAAGGACTCCGCCCTGCGGACCCCCCCAAAGTGACGCAGAACCGGTCTAGCCCATTTCCTTGACATTTTGCATTCCTTCATGTAATACAAAATGTGATTTCCATTTATTACCCGGAGAAAACTCGTTACACCATTTGGAGATTATGAAATTTAACTTTTTGAAGTTTCATGAAAACTTACGTCTTAATTAATATTTTTGACATGGATAAATCTCAAATTTCTGGATATATATAAATTCTCGGCTCTCATCTGTAAATTTAGAACTTCATTAGCATAATTTTATTTTCTTCGGTCTATACATATATTTTAGTAATCTAGACTGTCACCGTCGGATGAGACTATAAAGTAAAATTATGAAAACGATCTGGGTTCAAAGGATATAAAATAAGGCAAGAAAAAGTAGAGGATGAATCGTAAAATTGTATGAAGTGAAAAGAGGAAAAAAAGGTATATTATTGGTTCGAAAAATATATCAGAATGTGGCAAGAGAAAAAGGGTATGTGCATCGTTTAATACCTTCGGGTTTTGATTTCTGGCCTCATTATCCTACAGAAAGAATGACCTAAAGTCTTGGGAGTATTGCTCGATATTTCATCTTGATCGACGAGATCTCATGTCGCCTAATTTGAGATCTCCATATTCTGCGGTTCACGCGGAGGTGATATCTCTTAAACCTTCGATGTTATATTTCGCGAATATACTTCGTGTATTTTTTTGGAATTTTATAATTCCCTGCTTCAAGAAGATCGAGCTTTCAGTACTCACATCTTGAAAATGTTGGGAATCACCAAGCTTTTTATTTCAAGCGACGTTCATATGTACTCTCTAAACTTGAAAACAGTGAAATATCTTCCACTGTTAAAAAAAGTGATTATGCACTCGTGAATTAGTAGAATTCCACTAATTTACCAGTGAAATTAAAAATTCCACTGAGATCAGAGTAAATATTCACTGGTAAAACAGTGCATATCCATAATTTCCAAGGTGGAAGACTTTTTACCGCTAGACAGTGAGTATGCATTGTGAAACAGTAAAGTCATCCTTTTTCAGTCTTCTTTCACTTTTTTTTCACTGAAGATTACTCCGAGTTCCTTATACCTATTTTTTTATTGAAAAATGAAACTCTGTTTTTTTATAATTCGTAATTATTCGTAGTCTTATTCAGATTTTTTTTATCGGGAACCATAACTTAAATAGTTTTAGAGTTGTCCTACTTTTACTCATTTCCATACTTGATCCATTCAGTCCTTCTTTATTTAAGCTAGGGAAATTGAAATTTCGAACAAATACAATAATAGTATATTTCGTAACAGGCACGGATGTGCGAATTTGGCGAAACGGAGAAATTCGCACATCCGTGCCTGGTACGAACGATATTTTATGTTTCGAGGGCATAGAAAACGCGTTTAGAGATCTCGAGCTGGCATAGAAAAGCGTTTTCCATGCCAGAGGTACATAAAATATTTTTACTTGAGGAATAGAAAAGTTAACTATATTATCCTCAATGAATTTGATGCTTTGTAGTATCGAAAATTTGGGAATATTTTTGGTGTTCTAAAAGTTTTCCAACATTTTTTTGATACTTTACAACACACGGTACAATTTAGAGTTGCAATGTTTTTTAGCCTTTAAACGCCTCGATAAAGCATCTTTAATAATTATGAATGTATGTATAATGAGTTATAATGCTGAATTTTAGAAGTTCTCTTTTTCCTTCCATTTTTAAAAAAAAATGTTTCACGAGAATGTTCGTGGAGGGAAAAAATATTGTGTCATTTGGCACAAAATATTGAATAAATTCTCATACGAGTTAGCAATAAGATATTATTCGCAAAAAAACGTAATAAACCCAATGAGGCATTGTAAAAAAAAGTTTTGTCACGTTCGGTATAGACGCAGGTACTTTTTATCTTTTTTTACTGCACGTCTTTCAAAGGTCAAGAGCTGTGCGTTCTAAATTTGACTACTCTTAGCGCTGTGTACCGTGTGATGCGCCGTTCTGAATTTTACTAGACTCATGTTGCGATAAACGTGACCCTCTCTATCAAAAAATGCGAAACATAGCTTGAGAATATCACAACACGCGTCAAAAAAGTTGAAAACATGTAATAAATTTACAAATTTTGCCTTTCAAAATCTAGGTTACAAATTGAAAACTACCCCGCAATTTTAGACTACAATAAGAATTTTATTTTATCATTCACTCAAGTTGACAAAACGAAATGAAAAAGCGCCTGGCTCCTCGGAGGACGGACTTATATATCCATAATTTAAATTACAACTGAGGAATTTAAAGTCACCTGACTACAATATCAAAATATAGTTTTTAAATAATATGATAAAAAGTTGCAAATTACGCGATAACAATATTGAAATAAGAAGTTTAAATTACATGACAGAAATTTGCAAGTCACGCGATAACAGTATTGAAATAAGAAGTTTTAATTACATGATAGAAATTTGCAAATAAAAATAGTGACATTACAAACAATTGATGAGCGCTTTTCATTTGCTCTTTCTGTTTTTGATGGTTTTTTTTTCTTTCTCGCATCCCTATGCAAGCAGCTTCAACATCATCATCCAAAACATCAAATCACGGACCCGCACACACACACACACACACACACACACACACACACACACACACACACACACACACAAACGCGCGCGCACGCACGCACGCACGCACGCAAGCACACATTGTAAACATATTTCGCGCTTTCTCGCCATCGAGAACACTATAATAAGGACTCGAGACTCCTATACCTGACTGTGTTCGGCAGTGAAGGCACAGGCCGTTATCGCGTGCGAGGAGCCTTTATCCTACTCGCGCTGAAAGCGTTAATTTGTCTTCTGCGCCGACGTGCACCTGTTGTCGGTTTCACTGAGTCTAACGCTGTAACTGTAAACACGTAACGCCTTTATATCTTTGTCTTTCACCAGTGCAAGTGAGAAAGCCACACAGAACGTTTTGCGCGAGTTTAGCTCTACTATAAAGCTCCGCCTATGTGAGAACCGTCTCAGCATTCAAGATTTCGACGGAGTTTCGAGTCCTTATTATAGTGTCCTAGCTCGCCATTATACACATATCTTGTCGCTCACTGTAGCGCAGTACATGGGAATGTTATACTTCGAAGTTTAATATAAAAGACGCGCAAGATGTGGATACATCTTGCGAGAGAGTTTTGTTCTTTTACTCTAGGAAAAAAGAAAAAGGCGTTAAAGTGAATATGTGACGCGGTTTCCAGAAAGGGACCTAACAAGCAAAGAGAAAAATGCGTTTTAAGTTTCGGTCTCGAAAGCAAGTAAAAGATGCGTATTCGTTCCTTCCTTTTCTATTTTCTAATCCATTCTTGGACGTAATAGGCGTGAACTAGAAGATGTCATAATTGATTCGACACAATAAAAATACAAAGGGACCAGTCCCCGAGGTCAGTTAGTCAGATTTTACCGAAAATATTATTGGAATATACATTCAGAAAAAATTTTGTCTTTAGCTCAATTTTTATCGTAGAAACGTGAGACAGGCTGCAAATGAAAGATAATTATTTACTCCATTGACCAGTGATGCAAACCCGATCGCAGAGATCGCAGCTTTTGGCTGGAGGGGAATAGAACGGGGCCGATAGGTGCCAGTGGAGAGAATAGAGTGGGAGTCGACCCGAGTCGACCATCAAAAAAGACGGAGGGACGGGGGGGGTCCCTTTTTCCTCGTCATTCAACGATTAAATGCCCAAATAAATTCCAGGCCCAAATCCTGTTTTGGAAAGCTAAAAAGATTTTCTTCAAGTGTTCTTTCTCTATTTCTTTAAAAACTGACATCCACGAATTCGGTCGATTAATATGCTGTTCTCTTCAAAGAACTGCGAATATAAAATTTTTCTTCATTTCAGAGGCGAACATCACGATTTCGCGCATTTGTGACAAATTTGGAAATTCGCAACAATTTGCAAAAATTTTAAAAATATCAGGAAAATGGGAGTCACTGTGAACTTGCCGTATGCATGCAAACGTATAGCAGAAATAGATAATTACAATTATATATACATATATTATGATAATAATATACATTATCATAATAACCCTAATCACAGTAGATGATTGGCTACACGAAATAACTTTTTCGAAATCGACAACAAAAACAAAGTGTCCTATATTTTGAAAAATACATAACTTGCGTAAAATAACTATTTTTTTTTTTTTTTGGAAAAACGTAGTTTTAACAGATTTTTTCAATTCGCAATACTGAAAGAAAATTGGTAACATTTGACTACCCTCATTAGAAAATGACACGAAACTCAAATATAATGTATACAATGATATTATGTATACATAAAATGTATATTTTTTCTAGATTGCATGCCATTATCTATTGAGGTCTTTTCCTCACCACCACAGAGGTAGAGTCAGGGCGTGGCTTTTTTTACGTGGTATCCCCAATTTCATTATGGATACATGTTTTACACCATGATAAACGAGTTTTCATGAGAAACCTGATGTTTATAGCATAAAGCATGTATCAAATAATGTAATCAGGCCCAATCCACGACTGAGCTGAAAAACATGAATCTTGTGTGTTTGCGCCAGTTAATTCAAAACCTATGGAAAAAAATATTGTGCAATAATTTTTTTTCAGGAATCCGATACATTTTGCGAATTGAAAATGACAAAATATAATGACTTGACTGTTTGATTGCATGTAAATGTGAATGAAAATTTTTCTAATAAATTCGCAAAGTTTAATTCCCCTACTCTTTTCTACCTTTTTTCTTTGTTGGTCCATACAGGTAGTCTTTTTTCATTAACTCATAATGTTCGTCTGTCAGTTGAACGTTGACACTTGTTTCACCTCTATTTTTTAAACATGATTTCCAAGTGATGGTGCTGCTTAAAAGTGAATTGCCAGATCGATTTCGCTTTTTTGATTGAATATCTCTAACCATAGAAAACACTCTTTCCGCTTCTGCGTTTGAAAAAGGGTAAGTTCGAACTAGTTGACTCAATTTTTTCAAATTTGGAAAAGCAGTTTCTTCTTTCTTTGTTTTTAAATCTGAAATCAGTCGCCACATTTCATCAAAACTAGTGTTTGCTAATTGACTCTTGAATTCTGGCTTGAAAAAATTTAATTTTCTCCACTCTAATTTCAGTTCTTCTTCATTTTCATTTTGAATAAATTTGCAAGAAATTTCACAGATTCGAAGGATCCATCAGTGCTCGTTCTCGTAAGAGCATTTGCAGCACGAAAGACTGAGACATGTTCATAAAATTGATTTGTTTTCAAATTCAGACGTCTTATGAAATCAGTTATAGCGCTAACATAGAAATTCAAGCAATTTTGTCGAAACACTTTTTCTTCTGATTCGGAAAAATGGTAATCACGACGTTGTAACAGATTTTTTAAATGCTTGTCTTGATCTTGAACATTCAAATCCTTTTCTTGACAGTATTCATTCACTGAATTATTGAGCTCGATGAAATTAATGCGAGACTGTTCAAGAAACTCTTCACAGTCGTCTCCAACAGTTACTTTTTCTAAATATAAAGAAGAGTCTTGGAAATCAATGTAAATCAAATTTGAAGAGTAAACGATTGATTCTGGTAAGAAGTTTTTAGCATACTCCACGATGAGCTCCAAGGCTTTTTGATAAACTTCTTGAATTTTTGATTCTCGACTTTGAAAAAAAGCATTAAAAGAATTGAATTCATTGAGCGCGTATTCCAGAAATTTTAAGTAAGCTTGGAATTTGTCTTGCATGATTTGTTCCAGTAGTTTCTGAACACTTTTTATGTCTGATGAAAGTTTTTCGGAAATGATGAATTGCATACATTCGATGATTGCTTGAAAAATAATCAAAATGCGCTCAATACATTGATGAAAATTGAGCCATCGTGTTTCCGCAAGATTAAGCAACTTTAATATTTCTCCAAATGCCATCTTTTGAAAATTTTCCAACAACTCTGTACGTTTGATACTTGAATTGAAAAAATGTGTAATTTTTCTAATCAATGTCTCAGTTTCTTTCGGGATGGCCTTGAACGCTTCTTTTGCTGATAATGCGGAAATGTGGCAAACGCATGGACAGAGAATAAGATTTGGACAAACTTTTTTCAACTCTGTAAAAAAAGAATTTCGAAAACCCGACATTACGCTGGCACCATCGGTTGCTAAAAACGTATATTCAAAAAAGGAATTTCATTTTTTACCAAAAAATTTTTAAATTGTGAACAAAGTTCGTCGTGTTTCCCTTTCGTTGCGTCCAGTTGGAGAGTATGAAAATGTTCGACATTTAATTCACCTAATTCGTCAATGTACCTTACTACAATGGCCATGATTTTTTTATTGGCGTTATTATCTGACTCATCAACGTAGATTCCGAACTCTGTATTTTGTAAAATCGATCTCATTCTATTCATTTCAGCTTTGCCCAAAACGTTCGAAGTAATTTTAGCCAATTTTGTACGGCTTACTTTCATATTTGCAGCAATCTTTGAATCAGGAATCGCATCTTTCATGTAATCCACAAAACGCGGTGCATTGACATGAGGGATGTGGTGTTCCGCAAACAAAGCTGCTAATTTGATTTCTGCGTAAGCCACACTACCACGACCTGTTTCAGGCAAATCCTTTTTGTTTGATGTTTCTTGAGAAAAATTGTTCTCATCCACGGGAAGATTAATAGAATTAGATTGTGAATTTGAAGAACTAGGAATTTCACAAACATTTCCCTCCCCTTGATTCTGGAATTTTTCGACTTTTTGTAAGTGACTCAAAGTTTTCATATGTTTGGTAATCTCAAAATGCCCACCCTTAAAATTTTTGCTACACGGAATACAATGAAATTTATGCAAATCTTCATCAGTTGAGGAATCTATCCACGGATGGAACTCAATTTTCCATGATTCATCAAACTGTTTTTGATAATTTTTCTTGGCCATTTCAAACTAATTTTTTAAAATTTTCTAGAAAAAGCATAGAATCAAAATCTCTTACTTTGTATCAATTTTGAGTCCAAAAAAAGTAATCCAATTATGATAATCCTGCACTGTTTTAGACGTCGCTGTACGAAACCACACAAAACAAAAATCGAATATTATCACGATATTCTGCACCAAAAAAAAAAAAAAAAAAAAATTCAAAATGAAAAACTATATAAGGTCAGCAATCGTATATGAATTGAAAAAAAAAAAAAAATGAACGGCAAAAAAATCGTTTAAATATTATTGTCAAAAATAAACAGAACTTGTATAATGATATACGTATGAACGCGGAGAAGTCCCGGCGCAAACTGAAGAAAAGTCAAAAAAAATTTATTTTCTATACTGGGAAAACTGATAATTTGGGGCAATATAAGGGTATCAGATTGAGTATGTCTGGTTTTGTCTAGTATATACTCACGTTAGGATAATATGGAGTTTTTTTTTCGGAGCCATAATTTCTAAGACTATCATTCGTCATTCTTATTTTACGGTGAAAAACTTGGAAAGTCATAATGGATTTGAGCAAGCTATGTTATTCTTAAAACTAATCAGGGCTGATTATCAGGCATGAAACTGAAAAATGGTTTAAAAGGATCTCGACATTTTCAGACCACTTTCTTGTCTCGGTTTTTGACCCTCAGCTAACTTCCTGTCTTCACAAGACATCTGAATTTGAAAACAAATCAATTCTATAAGCATGTCTCAGTATTTCGTGCTGCAAATGCTCTCACGAAAAGTAATAGCACTGATGAGCCCTTCGAATCAGTGAAATTTCTTGTAAATGTATTTAAATTCAAAACTAGGATAAACTGAAATTAGAAGGGCGAAAATTACATTTTACCAAGCCAAGATTTAATATTCAACAAACCTAAAGTTGTTTTGATGAATTATCGCGTATTATTTCTGATTCGAAAACAAAAGAAAAAGGTGATAAAAAAAGACAACCCATATGGACCAACGAAAAAAAAGGTAAAAAGGGTTACGGAAATATGAATTTGCAAATTTACTTAAAAAAATTTTTACTCGCATTGACAAGCAATCAAACAGTCGACTCATTAAATTTTGTAATTTTCAATTTCCAAAATGTATGTACAGAAATGATCCCCCAACATTATTTTCCATAGGTTTTAAATTAACCGGCGCAAACACATAAGGTCCATGTTTTGCAGCTCAGCCGTGGATTGGTGCTGATTAAATTATATTAAATTCATGTTTCATGCTGAAAAATTCAGGCTTTCCATGAAAACTTGTTTTTTATGATGTAAAACATATCTGTAATGAAATGGGGAATACCACGTAAAAAAAGTCACGCCCTGACCTTTACAGGTAATAGCATGCAATCGAGAAAAAAATATAGGAATACATATCTTTATGTATATGTTCACCATACATGGTACCTGTCCCATGTAATTTTCTGATAGAGATAGAAAAATATTATCAATTCTTGTCAAACATCGTAAATTGCGAAAACTTGGTGACGAACAGTACATTTTTTTAAAAAATAGCAAAAATTTCATTTTTCAAAACTTATATTATTCTCAAATTAGACAAAGGGTATTTTTTGTCATTAATTACAAAAAAGTTATTTCTTCGAGCAATGTATCTACGATAATCTTAATCGAAATATAAAAGAATCTGATTTTTACTTCATATGTATGAATAATTATAATAATCTTACATATTCATAAATAATTATGATTATTATATGGATACGGGAAGTTCACAGTGACTCCCATTTTCCTGATAATTTAAAAATTTTTGCAAATTGTTGCGAATTTCCAAAATTGTCACAAATGCGCGAAATCGTGATGTTCGCCTCTGAAATGAAGGAAAATTTTATATTCGCAGTTCTTTGAAGAGAACAGCATATTAATCGACCGAATTCGTGGATGTCAGTTTTTAAAGAAATAGAGAAAGAACACTTGAAGAAAATCTTTTTAGCTTTCCAAAACAGGATTTGGGCCTGGAATTTATTTGGGCATTTAATCGTTGAATGACGAGGAAAAAAGGGACCCCCCCCCCCCCCGGCCCTCCGTCTTTTTTGATGGTCGACTCGGGTCGACTCCCACTCTACTCCCTCCACTGGCACCTATCGGCCCCGTTCTATTCCCCTCCAGCCAAAAGCTGCGATCTCTGCGATCGGGTTTGCATCACGGCCATTGACCCATTTAAAAATCTCAAAATCGAGGTTTTGGTCGTTAGGTCCCTTACTAGAAACCGCGTGACATATGCTTATGCCTAATACTTTCAATTCAATCTAAAAATGAATATGTATTGATAATCGAGACCAAGATATGAAAGAATATATTTACTAACAAAAATAGAAAAACGAAAAAATGTTGCAATTACTGCAGAGTGTGTTAAAACTTTTGTTTTTAATTTTGAAAGTTACATATTATTGTTTTCATATTTTTTGGATATTTTTTACCTTTTTGATTTTGTATATGCATATTCTAATAAATCATTACTTGACATGAGTTAAGATTGTGATGCAGTTAATACACCTCGATTGATGATGTTTTGATATCGATCGGGTTATTGACGTATTTCTCTTAATATCAATTTGTAGATTTTTTGTAGCCACGACATATAGTTACAGGTCATACAGATTTGTAATGTTACATTGGTTGAAGAATGACCAAAAGTAAAGAAAATTATTCGAATAATATTTGTCACTATCAAATCTAAAGTTATCATTTCCGTTTGACAATAAAAATGAAACAATCTCTCGGTGTCAAATTCTCTTTTAATCCTTTTTTATTTCTTCAGTCAAACTTCCGGTTATTATTTCCATTATAATTACACTTTATTTATAAATTGCTCATTACTTTTTTATGTAGCAAGAACTATACTTGCCAAAAAAATTAATTTCGAACTTGAAAATGACTTTGGACGAAACATTGCCATCCCTCAAAATTTTCACACACATCAAATTTTAAAATTCACCTGTTTTCCATCAAAATTTCACAATCAAATGTAATTTGTTTTCAATTTTCAACATTCAGCATTGAATGATAAAAACAATTTTTTTCCTTAAAAGTTTTTAAAAAACTGTGAAAATTATTAATATTGTCAAACCGTCTAAAAAGTCAAAACTGATTAATGAAAACGTGACCGAGAATCCAACTTACTCAAATTTCTGTATACTTTCTCCAACTGTAAGGTTTTTGCAAAATTTTTCTTGCTCTCTCGGAATTATCAGACGAATTAACTCTGATCTTACAGTTTTGAGAAGTCTGTCTTCATGATTTTTGTATGACATCAAAATGATTTTGCCTTCACCAGACGTGTTTAAAAAGTTTATGAGATCCTATTTATGTAAAAAACATTTTATATTAACGCCTATTTTTCATAGCCAAAAAAGAAAAAAGTCTACCATTCACATTTAAACTATATAAAAAAGATGAAAAGCTTACTTGATCTATTTGTACATTTTGTTGTTCGCAAATTGCAAGACCCTCGTTTCCAACTGGCAATATTACAGCCTTTTCTGTACTTGGTGTAGCACTTAAATTTGAGGATAAATCAAGATTGAGCAGAGCATTTTCTTGGGCAATTGGTTCAACGAAAGATGCAACTGTAGTTATATTTGTGAACATATTAGCGAGCGGGGAGAGGGGGTAGATCAAGCTTTTGAATAAATTTGGAAGAAATGAGTCAAAATTTATAATTGAGATATGAATTTATTTTATTATAATTATCCATCATGCTTATTATTGTTTCATCTATTATTACTTTATAAACAATAATGAATTTTAGTATTATTATTATTATTGATGATACTTTGTATTTATAACATTTTCAATTTATTTTTAATATAACTAATACATATTTATCAATAAAAATTAATTTTAGATAAAAACTGGTCACTCCGAGCTAATTTTTTAAAAAACTTGCTATATTTATTCGTCTAGCTTTCGACTACTTATCGTAGTCATCTTCAGGACTATGGACATCAGAGATCAATTATGGTAATTTTAGCACCATTCGAGGACACAATTCAGATACTCCTACTATTCTCTCACTATTCTCCACGAGAGTTGGAACTAGAAGTTGTAGTGTGTGCAGTCATGACTACGGAAAGTTCGTTATTTGCGATATTGTAATTTTGACAATCCGTTCTGCATTGTATCCTGGAATGGTGCTTAGATTACCATAATTGATCTCTGATGTCCATAGTCCTGAAGATGACTACGAATAGTGGTCGAAAGCTAGACGAATATGTATAACAAATTGAAAAAAAAATAGCTCTGAGTGACCAGTTTTTATCCAAAATCAACATTGACAGAGCGAAAAATTATACCTAATAAAAATTAAGTATTATTGTATTGAATATTATTATGATATAAATATTTTCATATTTAATAATTATATTATAAATATACAATTATCCTCGAATTAATTTTTATCAGTAATTTATTTCGTGATTATATTATTTTATTCATACTATTGAAAATTTTTTTTCTCAATAAAAAATTTGATGTATATTACCTGTTATTAGAATTAAAAATTATTTTATAATTACTCAAATTCAATGTAATAAATACAAAATTATGTATCAAATTGATTGTTATTGGTTTATCATAATTGATAGTTGATTTTAACACAGAAATTTATTATTAATTAAAAATAATATACAATTAATAATTTAATTCATAAAATAATTGCAATAATTTTTGGATTTAATTATTTTACACAAGATCATTATTATTTTATTATTTATAATTATTTTATTATTTATTATTATTTTGTTTTATTAAAGTACCACTTTCTACTGCTCTCATTAAAATAAAAACATATTAATATTTATCATATGTAAAAAACCATTCAGATATAAGTAAAAAAAAAATTATAATTCATTTATTGATTTTTTCATTTATTTTTCAATCATTATCATTTTTGTATTTATTGATATTATATCTGTGGCTTGCCACCATAACAGAGAAAGTCACTTATGCCATAAGGCTCATTTTATATGATATTCTGATGACATTTTGAACGTTATGAGATGTGTGGCTTTCTCTCCAAAGCCGGGTCTATATAGGGCGCAGCGCGGTGTCGTAGGTCACGCGCAGAAAAAGTTGAATAGTTTTAACTGCGTACGACATCTGCGACACTGCGCTTGGTCGGATATAGACCCGGCCTTACGGCGGGAAGCCACAGATATATATGTATAATATATTGATAATCATTTTTAAATTTATTAATAATTTTAGGAATTAACATTTTTTAAGAATATTACAATATGCGTTTTTCGTCAGAAACAATTCCTACCTCTCCACTGTCAGCATCTAAATCCATTTTGACCTCGCGGCAGCAAAAATACCGCAGAAAATCAAGTATTGGTTTTTGTGTTTTTTTTATGGTTTTATCACTGAACAACTGAGGCGTAGGGCACAAAAGCACACCACAGTCAACGAACAGTAATCTTGAAATCTTGATACAAAACTTGACTGTAATTAAATGTTAACAGAGGACAACGACCGGTGAACGAACAACAGAACAACTACACACACACATGACACGACGCTTCGCACACGCATGCTGACACCAACTGATATATACACTGATCCACTTCGAATTTCGATGCGCGCCTTTTACAAATTTTATTGAGCGGCAAGTAAACATTGCTGATAGTCAATGACAAAGTTTCTGTTGGAGTAAAATTATGACCACTATTGAACAGAAATATACTAGAGAGCGCCACAGGCAGAAATTATTTTTGCCCATTGTAAATTATTCAGTCCTGCACAACAGATTGTCATTAGATGCGTAGTATTTTCTCAATTGGTTAAAACTGCTTACAAATTGAGAAATTTCCCTTCTGTCGAATGTAAAACCAGTATTACTTAATGCGAAAAGAACAAATCGCATCCCTATCGGGTATCTTCTAATATTAGAAGTATTAGAACTATTGAAATTGCCGGTAAAGTAGAGCATTCACAAAATGTGAATTCTCTGGACGGATATCTTTTTGCAGGGGCACGTTCACTGACGCACTTATATATATTTCATTTTTATTAATGTTAATAATAAATTATTAGTGTTGGAATTCGATCTTCAAATGTTCCCGCGCCAACGCATTCATACACATGTATATATATGTATGCCTTTTTTCTCCATGTGCCCATATGGCTTTTTATGTATTTATGTATGTGTTCCATCTCTCTCACACAGTTAACTCTGTCTCACTCACATTTTTCCCATGTATTAAATAAATTGTGCGTGTTATTAATTCTAAGTTAAATCGGTGTTATCATTGAACTCGAACCGAAACCATAACAATTAGGTTTATATAAATAAATAAATATTTATTTATTTATTTATTCTAATATATAATAATATGTACTAATTCTATTACGAAAACGGCGTAGAATAAAAAAACATCGTTTTTCATATTGATGGCAATCAAATGAAATTAATCAATCATTTTTACTATATCAGTGATTGGCTTTAATTATGATCGTGTGAAACAAATTTTTTTAATGATTCTACAGGGTGCGCCATTTCTTATGTCGGTATTGTAACATTGAATAGCTTAAACATTTGACAACCGATTTACTTGACTTCACTTGTTTTGGAAACGTCAATTCAGTACAATTTCAACCATGTATCGCTTCACACCAAAAGAACGCGCTGAAATAGTTACTTTGTACATTGAAAATAGTCGTTCAGTTGTGTTAACTCAACGAGCATATCGTCGAAAATATCTTGGCAAACAGGCACCATCTGACAACACTATTAGTCGTTTGGTGTCGAATTTTTGTGACCACGGGACAGTGAAAGATCGCGAACAACCCGTTCATCAACGACCAAGACATTCAAATGAACTGATTGAAGCTGTCAGAGAGAGCGTTGCCCAAAACCCAAAAGTTTCATATCGTCACCGCGCTCAGCATCTCGGCATCAGTGGAACCACTCTACGGCGCATTTTGAAAGATGATTTGCATTTGTTTCCGTACAAAATGCAATTAACACAAAGAATATTGCCTACAGATCATCCACGTCGCTTGGAATATGGACAAACAATCGCTCGAATAGTTGATACTGAACCTGATTTTTGGAAGCGAATTTTAATGACCGACGAGGCACATTTCAAACTTTCTGGAGGCGTTAATAAGCAAAATTGCCGCATTTGGGGAACGCAGAATCCACACGAGATCCATGAAACGCCATTGCATGACCAAAAAGTTACTGTTTGGGCCGGCGTTTGCGCCAAAACCATCATTGGTCCTTATTTTTTCAAAGAGAACCAAACGATCGATGGAAACCGATATCGGTGGATGTTGGCTCACTATGTCTGCCCACAAATGCGTGAAAAAGGTCTTGAAGATTACTGGTTCCAACAAGATGGTGCGACCTGCCACACTGCGAATCAAACAATCCAGTTTCTGCAACGAAAATTCCCTGGACGTCTGATGTCAAAAAGAGGCGACATTGAATGGCCACCCAGATCTCCAGATTTGACCCCTCCAGACTTCTTTTTGTGGGGTTATTTGAAAAGTAAAGTGTACGCCAGCAAGCCGCAGACCATTGAAGAGCTTAAGGAAAATATTCGTGCCGAAATCATTGCTATACCACCCGAGATGCTCGAAAAGGTAATGGAAAACGCCGCAAAAAGGGCATATTTTGCTGTGAACAATAAGGGCGGCCACTTGATTGATGTTGTGTTCAAAAACTAGTCTAAATAAATTGTAAAGGACCAAACTAAATAAAAATACCTCATTTACAGAAATCGGTTGTTTTTTTTTCAAGTTATTCAATGTTTACATGCCGACATAAGAAATGGCGCACCCTGTATAATCATTATAAGTTACAATATTGAATATGTAAGAGTAAATACCGCATATCATTTTGAAAATACTTTACAAAACGAAAGTTTTGATTTATTACAATTTTTCCTTGTTGTGTTGATTGAAAAGTAAATATTATAGATTTTATTCAAAATGTAATTATACATTTTTATCATTCTCGATGACTCGAAATATCTTAAATAATTTTTTTCTACATCATACCAAAAAACCGCTTGTAAAAATTACACTGAGAAAATTTTTGTCGGTGACAGGATCTTAGGCAGGGCACTGGGCGTGATCAAGCCGGCCCTGTCAAGGTGGGGCGCGCTTGTCGGCGCGCCGGTGCAGTGCGCCTGTGTAGAATATAAGTGTGTGCGAGTGTGGTTTCGTACCTGAGCGACCCTCTGTATATTGTTCATTCTAGTGATGGGCGATACTCTTAAAAAAGTATCGATCGACATGATCGATGTTTCAAATTTTCAGTATCGCATCAAGTACGATATTAATCTCAAAGTATCGATACTTTAAATACCGATCAAAAATATCGACAATTTTTTAAGTAGAGCAAGTTATGTACTAGAATTAACGCTGACTTTGTGCGCGCTTAATTTTTTGATAAATAATGCTACTCCTGGTGCAATATCTGATGAATTCTAGTTTTTAGAAAAAAAATTTTTTTTATATGCATGCAGGAAAACAACAGGGACTTACGTTTTGATTTTTTAAATAATAATAATAATAATAATGATAATAACGTAACGTTCAGTAAAGTGTAAAGTTACTCTCATTTAACCAAAACGATAGTCGATCGGATACATTAAATAAGCGGAGCGTTTCGAGTTTTTGAAAAATTTTTATTTAATAATTTCATTTTTACAGAGAAAGTATTGCGTATAACACAAAATTAGTTTTGCACTGAAGATCGCTTTCAAATGGTATTTGACACATATTCTGAACATATTATGATTACATACGCATAAAACGTCTTGAAAAAAGATAAAGGTATTAGTTTACTGTATGAATTTTTTTTCAAAGTTCAATCTCACATGTCAAAACCCCCAGTCTTTTTTTTCGACGGAAGACAAAAATACAAGTTTTGACAAACGATATGGGTTGAGCCTGTTTCTTCGGTCGGAATCAATAAAGCCTGCTTTTTAAAATAGCCTTTCGCAGGGAACAGAAGTAGCTGGGATCGATAAAAGCTTGATTGCAATAGGGCAAATGTTCGGAAAAGAATGTTTTGCATTTATCCAAAATCTCAATGGATTCTCGATCCTGGAAATAACGTTTTGTGAAAGATAATTTCGCAACTCTGCTGAAATACCTCCAGGCTCGTCTAGATCGACAATGGCTTTTTTTTGGACTTTTGAATCGTGATGAGTCCACAGTTCATCGATGGTTTCTGTCTCGGCAATGTTGGCATCAGTTTAAAAATCGTTTGAATTCAGAACTGAAGGGTCTCCTGAAAAGGCCTTCATCTCGCCTGAAATCGATTTCATAGCTTGTGATACCGTCAAAGCTTTGGAAATATCGAGCTTTTTAAAGCGAGGATCGAGAAAAGTTGCTTTAGATAAAATAGGGTATTTTTCTAGGTAGTTTTCAAACCTTTGGTTTATGTGCTCCATTAGTTTCATCTGGAGATACATGCCAAAAAATTTGGAGATTTCACCGTCAGAACTGAATTCAAAAAATTTATCATTGGTATTATCTTCCTGCAAGTCACATCTCCAGAAGAGAGTTCGCGAGTTACCTATTCTCAAAGTTTCAAGAGTTCAACGATTTCTTCGAGTATTTCGATCTCGACTTATGACAGCATTTGAGGACTACCGCGAACATTGAATAAGGCTTGACTTACGTCTGGCGCAAGAAGAAGAAATCGTTCAATCATGTAAAAACAGACGCTCCAAATGTATCAGAAATAGTTTTCTTCATGTTCGATGCATTGTCCAACAAAATTGCACTGCTCTTAGACGTTAAGATACCCCTCTCTGCGCACACATGCGCTATTTGAGACCCTCAATAGTCAACCGTGTGGCGAGACCCTAACAGAAAACATTCTAGGTTGACAGAACTTATTTTGAAGGTTTCGAGGTTTGCGTAGTGTACCGTTACCCCCAAGAAGCTTTTGGTGGTGGCTGTTTCAGTCCATGTGTCAGTAATGAGGCTAACACTTTTTAGATTTTCCAAATCTTTTCGAACTTTTACTTCAAGTGTTGTGTACTTCGCGTCGATTAACGATGTTATGGTTTTCCTACTTGGAGGCTTGTAGAAAGGCGCTGCTGCTGCAGCAAACTTGCGGAATCCACGTTTTTCTCTAGTCATAAGAGGCAAGTCATCAAAGGTTATCATGTACAGTAGCGCATTTGTAAACGTTGAGTGTTTTTTTCTCACCTTCTGCAATAAATAAAAGCCAAAATTCATCATATTACTCATAAAATTCATGTTTTATTAATGTTTGTATTATTTTTTATAGTTGTTCACCAAATTGTTTCCAATCAAATTCAAATTATTACATTTAAGTCTTTACATTTAATAATTTGAATTGAAAAAATAAAAACCAGGGATCATTGCAAAAAAAATTTTTTAAAATACATAATTTTCTATGCTTTGTGGGTTCAAAAATGCTTTGAACTTGCTCTCAATCATGTTATAACTTAACTTTTTGTTAAAAAAAAAGGAATTATACTTGAAACTACTTAGTCTTTATTTCGAAATGTAAGATTTGATTTTTTTTTTTATTTAATTGTGTCCAGCATTTCTTACTGATTTTCCAAGTTAACTTCAAATCACTGTGGTTGTTTGAAAAAAAAATTTTCAACTATGTTTGACATATTTGATTTTGCCGCGCAGAACTGGGAAGTGGTTCATGCATCCTAAAATATTTCATCATAAATTTTTTCATCGCAGCATTGACTGGTCACTTTCGGTGATTTTTTGTGGAATTTTCAGTTGATTTAGTGAATGTACTAAAAATATTTTACCAAAAATCACTAAAAGTAACCAGAGGGCCTATTCTTGAAAACTTTCTCGTACGAGAAATCGTAAAATTTGGGGTTTTTAAGCTTATTTTGTTGGTACTTACCATATTACCACAACCAACATATTACCATAGTACCAACAGCATATTAATCAACCGAATTCGTGGATGTCAGTTTTTAAAGAAATAGAGGAAGAACACTTGAAGAAAATCTTTTTAGCTTTCCAAAACAGGATTTGGGCCTGGAATTTATTTGGGCATTTAATCGTTGAATGACGAGGAAAAAAGGGACCCCCCCCCCCGTCCCTCCGTCTTTTTTGATGGTCGACTCGGGTCGACTCCCGCTCTACTCCCTCCACTGGCACCTATCGGCCCCGTTCTATTCCCCTCCAGCCAAAAGCTGCGATCTCTGCGATCGGGTTTGCATCACTGGTCCCTATTTGGAAAAAGTATACATTTCAACACCAACTCGCTGCACGTTGGTCTATAGAGGAGAAAGGCAATCATGCACGCGCCGGTTTCTCTCTTGCACTCCCAGTTATCTCGGAACGTCTTGGAAGGCCCAAAAGCGCACGATGAATGCATATCTATATATATTAGAACTTTCCATTTCTAATACATCAGCCCAATAATGCATCAATTCGTTTCGGTGGTGTCGACCGACTCAAGAGCGAAAATCGATCCTATCTCAATATTGAAAGATGCTTGGCGAGATTTGGCCAACTCACTTGGATCTTGAATTTCTGCAGTTGTTTGCATATGTTCAAATTTTCATCCATGTATTACTTAAATGATTTTCGAAAATTATTTAAATCGAAACGTTCCGAACTTACATATTTTATGATATAATTTACGTAAAACATCTCATTTTTTTTTCGAATTTGTGATATTTATTTTAAAAATCTGCTGTTGTGTAACTTTCGAAAATTTTATGTACTATGTAAAAATTATTTTTTGATTTCCGTAGATCGTTATATTTTTCGCAGCGAATTTATCCAGTAAAAGAAAAATGGAGATCATAAAAAAATAAGATTGTGCTTTCAAATTCAAAAATTGTTTATTCGTACTCACACAATGTTGTAATTTTCAAAGGTAAATCCACTTTTAAAAATTTTTCATTATTGATTGACTCATCAATAGTGATTATGGCCTATGAAACTAACAGTAAAAATAAACATGGATTAAACATCAATATTGCTGTGCACTCCTCGTGTTAAATGTGTAGTCACATTTACGTGAAATAACTATTTCAAATATAAATAATTACAATCTGAAGTTATCATTGTCAAATATATACATTTTTGTACGAAAAAAAAGATGTATATATATATTTGAATGAGTATTTAAATTCAAAGAATTGTTTGTTCGCACTTTTGCTATCTTATAATAAGCATGGGTAATTAACACAGGTAAATCCACGTTCGAGAATTTTATCGTTGACGATTGAGTTATCAATAGCGATATAATTTTACGGCCTAGGAAACTAACAGCAAAAATAAAAATGCATTAAACAATAATATTGCTGTACGCTCGTCGTAGTTATTGTTATATCACATATGCTTGAAATTACTGTGCCAAACATAAATTATAACAATCTAACGTTATCATAGCCACATATTCACATTTCCTTAGTTTTCAAACAGAATATCAGTTCTCAGAATTGATGCAATAAGTTATTTTGCTCGACTATTGTATTTATTGTCTGATTATATAGACTTACAAGGGGAAGGTCTCACCTTGTCATCACCGATTTCAATGAAAGTTGACAATGATGTTTCTTTTGGCATACCTAATTAAACCTCCAAAACCATTCGTGCCAACGCTCGATAGTTTGTTCAAATAATTTAACTTGTACCGCTGTGATCTGCATGATGCCCTACACCGCAACCAGCAGTCGTGGTCAGTATGCCGCAAGCGCTAAATATGTAATGCTGAATATTTTTTTGTTTCGATGCTATCATTCTAAATTTTTCTTATTTTCCTTTCTTCAACCGTTTTAATTATTTTACGGTATTTTTACACTGGATGCGGTGAAGGCCATCACATAGAACGTGGCGGTACAAGTTAAATTATTCAAAAAAATTATTGTGCGTTGGCACAAATGGTTTTTGAGGTTTCATTAAGGATGCCAAAAGGAACATAATTGCCAAATTCCATTGAACTCGGTAATGACTAGGTGACACTCTTCCCTTGCTAAAGAAATAATAGTTTATGGTATTTTTGATGAAAATCATTTAAAAAACTTTTTTTAAAGAAGTAATTTTTTATAAAAAATCAAATTATTACCTTTTATGTAACCCAAAACTGACATTCATATTCAAAACAAAAGAAAAAAAAATCGATTGACAACCTTTCAACAAATTAGAGCTGACAGGAATACTTGCTATTATTTTCATTTTTTTTTTTCTCAAAATCACATGTGCTATTTTGTATTGGTTAGTATATTATCGTTTTTTTCACACAATCATAAAACTCATCTCATTTGATTTTGCAAACAATACATTATTATTCGATAAAAATAAGAGTCAAATCAAAGAGAAAAAGAAAAGAATAATTTTTTTTTTCCTTTTCTATTTCTTAACGTACAACTTTATTTTCAAAGTTTTTCCTTCTGTTATCTATTGGAAATACTTCTTCTTCATGATTTATCGCATTGTTGTAGATGTGGGTTTTGTCAGATCGTTTTTATAGTGATTTTAAAAGTGCAATGCAAGTGCAACGCAAGTGCAACGGAAATGCAACGCTAAAGTGTTGCATAGACTTTGCCAGGGTTATGATATGTTTATGTTTTCTTTTTTGAAAAAGTGTTTATTCATCGTCTATAATTGTACCTCACATTTTCCATTTACAATATTAAGTTGGAGTAGTTCACATTACACAGTCAACAACAATGAAGCTTAAGAATTAGAAAAAATAAACCTTAAAATGTTTTTTGTACTACGTATAATTGACATGCTACCTCGCGAAAATTACTATGATTGAATTCAGAAATATGGAAACATGACTATTTTAAATACATACTGGGTATCATTTTTTATTTCCTCCATGTTTAGCAATAAAAATTTGAGATTTATATATATTTTTGGACTGATCATTTTACCTTCCAAACCTCATAATCTAAGCGTTTGATTGTATTTAAGATTTTTATTCAACCGTTTAAATTTGTAAATTCAATCAGTTTAGGCTTTTTGATGTCAAGAGTAAAATATTGTTCTTTCAAAAAAATTCTAGTAGCGTGTTGTTTAAAACAGTTTTATATTCAGGCTGTTCAGGCTATTAAAAATAAACTAAAATTTATAAATGTAAAAAACGTAAATATGGCTATCTTTTCTAAATTTCGGGAGGGGTTTCAACATCACACTGCGTTCTGCCACCTGCCACTGCTATGTAACATTTACATAAATATATATCCATTCCTACACATACTTATGTACCCTCTATGATATAAAGTTTACTAAATAATTTATTATTTATTTAAACAATAATTGACCTATTGCATTTTATTTATTTATTTTTTGTTTTTTCAAAACTCCAAACAACTCGTTTTTCAAGCACTTGTCGTAAAACTTTGCACCATTTGCTGTTGTTCTAATTACTACAATCTAAATATTTTGAACGACTACAATTAAAAATAACTATTCATTGTACATTTTAGCCTTCATAATTCAGAATTCTGTTTTCTCATACATACTCTTAAACTCATAGTGTATTTAAAAATATTTCATTTGTTAAAAATATTTGGACAACTCTTCATACTGATTTTTCCTAATTCAAATATGTCGGTGGAAAAAGGAGAAATATCTGAATATCTGTCTATATTAACTAGTTTTTCATTAATTCCCTTTAATCTTCTTAATTCACTTGGGCCCAACGCGCCAGCGGATCATGAAAAGGAAGGGTAAAAACTTTATACATTTTCTTACGATTCATCGAGAAAATATCCATAGAAATAACTTGACACTCATAAAGAACCATATCGTTTTGTGATGTAACAATAGATTAAAAAATATTTCATCTAGATTAAGATGGGAAAATTTTCAAATTTTGCTAACTTGAAGATTTTGCTAATGTTAAAACTGAACCTAAGAACAAAAAGAACCTAGTTGAAACTGTTGAAGCATCAAAAACCTGGATGATAACCTGAAAAAACGTAAAATAGATAAAGTACATCTAATTGTTCGCTATTATTGTGAAGTCATCAAATTTTCCATCTCCTAAACTCTAACTACCATAAACTAACTGTTATTTATTCTCGATTCTAAATTTTCAACTTCACATCAATTAATGACTGATTCTGCAAGTAAAAAAGTCACAACATCTTCTAATAATTATTCAGCAAAGATAAGTATAAAATGTATAAAAAATCCAACCCGGAGCATTGTAAAAATTGTATAAGTACAAAGTAAGATGCTAAAAAATGAGTGAATCTTACAAGATCGAATTTTTCGGATAAATATAAAAATGTTCTAAAACGAGCATTATTTTATCTACTTTCTCATATTTTTGGAATTTTTTGAAATACATTATCACAGATTTTCACAAATAATACAATTAAGTACAATTTCTTGAAAGATGGTGTCTATTTACGACATCTAATTACAAAAAATTTTCACTTTCATTTAATTCGCGATCATTGTTAATAGAACAGTTCACAGATAATATAATTTTGCTATGTTGCAAATACGAATAGGCATTTTTGTACCGCACGCTTGCAACTATGGCATGTTAATGTTAATGATCTAGGAGAGCAATTTTTTCGAAGTTTCCATTATATCAACTTTTCTCCCTTTCATGTGTGATAATTAAAATCATGAGAATGTATAGTGTCTCTTTTTGAAAACTAAGGAAATGTGAATATGTGGCTATGATAACGTTAGATTGTTATAATTTATGTTTGGCACAGTAATTTCAAGCATATGTGATATAACAATAACTACGACGAGCGTACAGCGATATTATTGTTTAATGCATTTTTATTTTTGCTGTTAGTTTCCTAGGCCGTAAAATTATATCGCTATTGATAACTCAATCGTCAACGATAAAATTCTCGAACGTGGATTTACCTGTGTTAATTACCCATGCTTATTATAAGATAGCAAAAGTGCGAACAAACAATTCTTTGAATTTAAATACTCATTCAAATACAGGGTGCGCCATTTCTTATGTCGGCATGTAAACATTGAATAACTTGAAAAAAAAACAACCGATTTCTGTAAATGAGGTATTTTCATTTAGTTTGGTCCTTTACAATTTATTTAGACTAGTTTTTGAACACAACATCAATCAAGTGGCCGCCCTTATTGTTCACAGCAAAATATGCCCTTTTTGCGGCGTTTTCCATTACCTTTTCGAGCATCTCGGGTGGTATAGCAATGATTTCGGCACGAATATTTTCCTTAAGCTCTTCAATGGTCTGCGGCTTGCTGGCGTACACTTTACTTTTCAAATAACCCCACAAAAAGAAGTCTGGAGGGGTCAAATCTGGAGATCTGGGTGGCCATTCAATGTCGCCTCTTTTTGACATCAGACGTCCAGGGAATTTTCGTTGCAGAAACTGGATTGTTTGATTCGCAGTGTGGCAGGTCGCACCATCTTGTTGAAACCAGTAATCTTCAAGACCTTTTTCACGCATTTGTGGGCAGACATAGTGAGCCAACATCCACCGATATCGGTTTCCATCGATCGTTTGGTTCTCTTTGAAAAAATAAGGACCAATGATGGTTTTGGCGCAAACGCCGGCCCAAACAGTAACTTTTTGGTCATGCAATGGCGTTTCATGGATCTCGTGTGGATTCTGCGTTCCCCAAATGCGGCAATTTTGCTTGTTAACGCCTCCAGAAAGTTTGAAATGTGCCTCGTCGGTCATTAAAATTCGCTTCCAAAAATCAGGTTCAGTATCAACTATTCGAGCGATTGTTTGTCCATATTCCAAGCGACGTGGATGATCTGTAGGCAATATTCTTTGTGTTAATTGCATTTTGTACGGAAACAAATGCAAATCATCTTTCAAAATGCGCCGTAGAGTGGTTCCACTGATGCCGAGATGCTGAGCGCGGTGACGATATGAAACTTTTGGGTTTTGGGCAACGCTCTCTCTGACAGCTTCAATCAGTTCATTTGAACGTCTTGGTCGTTGATGAACGGGTTGTTCGCGATCTTTCACTGTCCCGTGGTCACAAAAATTCGACACCAAACGACGAATAGTGTTGTCAGATGGTGCCTGTTTGCCAAGATATTTTCGACGATATGCTCGTTGAGTTAACACAACTGAACGACTATTTTCAATGTACAAAGTAACTATTTCAGCGCGTTCTTTTGGTGTGAAGCGATACATGGTTGAAATTGTACTGAATTGACGTTTCCAAAACAAGTGAAGTCAAGTAAATCGGTTGTCAAATGTTTAAGTTATTCAATGTTACAATACCGACATAAGAAATGGCGCACCCTGTATATATATACATCTTTTTTTTCGTACAAAAATGTATATATTTGACAATGATAACTTCAGATTGTAATTATTTATATTTGAAATAGTTATTTCACGTAAATGTGACTACACATTTAACACGAGGAGTGCACAGCAATATTGATGTTTAATCCATGTTTATTTTTACTGTTAGTTTCATAGGCCATAATCACTATTGATGAGTCAATCAATAATGAAAAATTTTTAAAAGTGGATTTACCTTTGAAAATTACAACATTGTGTGAGTACGAATAAACAATTTTTGAATTTGAAAGCACAATCTTATTTTTTTATGATCTCCATTTTTCTTTTACTGGATAAATTCGCTGCGAAAAATATAACGATCTACGGAAATCAAAAAATAATTTTTACATAGTACATAGAATTTTCGAAAGTTACACAACAGCAGATTTTTAAAATAAATATCACAAATTCGAAAAAAAAATGAGATGTTTTACGTAAATTATATCATAAAATATGTAAGTTCGGAACGTTTCGATTTGAATAATTTTTGAAAATCATTTAAGTAATACGAGGGGGGACCCAAAAGTAACGGGAATTAGGTGGTGGGGGGACCGCGGAGAGGGGGATCGGGTTCTCCACTGGTTCTCTTCCAAGCTGCTACTCTCCCAAGTCAGTGTGCAAAGTTCATTTGCTGTGAGTGTATTCGTAAGAATTTTTCTAGTGAAACGACTTTTTCCGTTTCGGCGAAAACGTGAAATGGCTGAGTGCGGAGAGCAACGCGCGGCTGTAAAATTTTGTTTTTTGTTAGGAAAAACACCCGCGGAAACCCTTGTGATGCTGAAAACAGCTTATGGGGATAATGCTTTGAGTAAAACGCGTGTGTACGACTGGTTTTCGCGTTTCAAGAATGGAGAGATGTCAATAGAAGACCAACCTCGTTCTGGGCGCCCCTCGACTTCAAGAACGGACGAAAACATTGAAAAAATCAACACTCTTGTTCATGAAGACCGTCGCCGAACCATCGATCAACTTTGTGAGATGTCTGGATTGTCATGGAGTTCAATTCAGAGGATTTTAACTGAAGATTTGAGCATGAGGAGGATTGCAGCCAAATTTGTTCCTCGCCTTCTCTCCGACGATCAAAAGGAGCGTCGACTTCAGGCCTGTCTTGAGCTGCAAAATCAGTTGGATGAAGACCCAGATTTTTTTCTCAAGGTTATAACTGGCGATGAATCATGGTGCTATGGCTACGACCCCGAAACAAAGCAGCAATCAAGCCAATGGCAGACACCTCTCTCGCCTCGTCCAAAAAAGGCACGCCAAGTGAAGTCCAGCATCAAGACATTGCTCATTTGTTTCTTCGATTGCAGAGGTATTGTGCACGCAGAATTTGTTCCTCCAGGCCAAACGGTCAACCAACACTTCTACTTGGAGGTTTTGAAAAGGTTGAGGGAGAACATCCGGAAGAAAAGAGCGGATCTTTGGCGCACAGGAGATTGGTTCTTCCACTACGACAATGCACCTGCCCACATAGCGCTGTCCGTGAAGAAATTTTTGACCAAAAACGGCATGACACCGATTGTTCACCCCCCCTATTCACCGGACCTTGCCCCCTGTGACTTTTTTTTGTTCCCTAGACTCAAAAGGGACATGAAAGGAAAACGTTTTGGGACTGTAGAAGAGGTGAAACAAAAATCGCTGGAAGGTTTAAAAAACATTGAAAAAAATGAATTTCAGAACTGTTTTGAACACTGGAAAAAAAGATTGAACAAGTGTATTACAGTCAATGGGGGTTACTTTGAAGGTGATAAAAATTGTGTGTGAAAAAATTTGTTAATAAAAAAGTTGTAACACAATTCCCGTTACTTTTGGGTCCCCCCTCGTATATGGATGAAAATTTGAACATATGCAAACAACTGCAGAAATTCAAGATCCAAGTGAGTTGGCCAAATCTCGCCAAGCATCTTTCAATATTGAGATAGGATCGATTTTCGCTCTTGAGTCGGCCGGCACCACCGAAACGAATTGATGCATTATTGGGCTGATGTATTAGAAATGGAACGTTCTAATATATATAGATATGCATTCATCGTGCGCTTTTGGGCCTTCCAAGACGTTCCGAGATAACTGGGAGTGCAAGAGAGAAACCGGCGCGTGCATGATTGCCTTTCTCCTCTATACACCAACGTGCAGCGAGTTAGTGTTGAATGCGAACTGTCATCGGCGCCGGCGTTGCGACTGGCTCGGTAACTCGCCCACTTGCCACCCTATTTAACGCGGCGCTAGCTCTCAAGTTAAGGTTTTTACGAATGCTTGCAGACGGTACGACAGATGCCACGAAACACGGTGAATTGATGAAAATGGATGAAGATAAAGAAGGACGCCATGTCAAAATGTTTCATACAACGTGTTTCTCAAATTTTGGAAATATTTCATGAGAAAGCGCTACAAAATAAGATGTAAATGTTGTATTAGGTGTGAAAATATTCTAAACCATGCGACTTTATCCAAAATTTTATGGTTTCTCGTACTATTTTCACCATTGTGATGATATGGGATTATAAGCGATGTTTTATCATCTCATATGATCCTACCGATCCCGCTAGGGTTATTCTAGAATAAAATTTATGTAGGGAGTAAATTGGAAATTTTGTAACATGTAACATTGTAAACTGTAAGACTGTAAGATGTAAGAGTGTAACATTGAATTTAAACTTTTTTGGCGGCATTATCACTTTTCAGGAGTGCAATTTATTCTAAAAAATTAAATTGATGTAAGGAGTAACTTGGAGATTTTACATTGTAATATGTAACACTGTAAACTGTAAGCCTGTAAACTGTAAGACTGTAAGATGTAAGCCCGAGTGTAGGGAGGAACTTTGAAATTCTGTAAGAGTAAGAGAGTAAAAATATACCGAAAAAGTGGAAGTTCCTGCTGGCACTTGCCGCAAACAAAAACGACATCGTACAGAGTTTAGCATTCCCCATTGTGATGTAAGTAAATCTACCATATCATTAAACGGCTCATGACAAATCACAAAATATCACAAATACAGTAAATGTCACGAAATCACAAAATGCTACAAAATTACAAAATGCCACAAAATCACAAAATCATAAAATCACAAAATGTCACAAAATCGCTAAAATGCCGCAAGGTGACAAAATGTCACAAACTTACAAAATCGCAAGATTTTACAAAATCTTAAAATGTTACAAAATCTTACAAAATCACAAAATGTCACAAATCGCAAAAAGTCACATAATTAAGAATGAAATAATTGATAACTGATTTACAGTTAAAAAACGAGGGAAATATAACATAGAAAAATTTAGGGATTTGTTAGAACTAAAAAAGGCGAAAGAATTAAAATCTATACATCTGAACCTTAAAGAAAGCAGCACGAGAAGTTGTACTTGTAACGCGTGTTGATTCAACACGCTTCAACTTTTTTTTGGGTAACGTTACGAACGTCAGCCACATATAATTGATTACATTTTGTTAACTGAGACAATTTTTAAATATGAATATTTCTGAGAGTTTAGACCTAAGGAAATTTTTTTTATATAAAGAACACACTGGAATGGCTCAGTGGTTTAGTTTCGATGTTCTACCCCGGCAGCTCGTGTTTGAACCCAGACGGAAGTGAATTTTTTTTTCTGCATTATTCACTACGCTCACAGTCAATCATTGACAACAGTAATTTATTGACAAAATACTAGGGAAAAAAATATTAAGAAATAAATGATCAAGATTAACACGTCAATCATTATATCATATTTTTTTCTTTACGCTCACTGTACGCACCCTGTAGGTACCATACATGATTCCTATAGACACTATAAACACCGACTACATGAAATATATACGCCAACTACTTGCACCCTCTACGTTTTTTTACCTACAGGAAAACTACCTACACCTGTAACGACCGCGAAAATATTCTTCTATTTTTTCCTTTTCTTTATCGCGCAACGCGTAAGCGCGAATTCTTTGCCTCCTTTCTTTCGCCCACCCGCAATTCCTTTTCGCGTCGTTTGTTCCGTGGTGCGCTCATCGAATTCAAGCCACGAGATAAGGAAGGCAAATCGAAACTCTTCGGTGTTTCTACCTCTTTAGGAATTTTATCAACTAGACTAAACAACCGCTGATTCCCGAAGCTAATTCAAAGGATCGGTTGTTCTCCACATCTCCTTCCGATTCCCAACTCATTTTCCCCTGACCTGATAATCATATAAAAAAGGGGCCCATCCGTGCATCAATTACTCTTTTTCGAGTCGCAGAGCCAAGTACTTGGTACGCTCTGCTCACAGAGCCAAGTACTTGATACGTTCTCCTCACAGAGCCAAGTACTTGGTACGCTCTGCTCACCGAGACTAGTACTTGGTTACACCCGGGGAAATAAAGAAGCCAGGTACCCATCAGGTACGCTTCAAAGATATCTGCCAAGGTTATAAGATACCCTGACTTTTACGCTCTCTCAACCCCGATCCAAACTTAAGCATTAAATTTCTGCCCCTCTCATTAGCTTACCCTTTCTCCCAGAAACGCCGGGAAAAAAGGTTTATTAGAAATTAATTTCCTTTTCTTAGCGCGAGTTCACTCCTTATCAGGGACATTCTATTATATTTACATTAGCTTTACACAAATCTTCTTAGTTTAAGTTGTGTCACTCTTCGTGTTTAGCTTATTATTTTATCTACAGGCGTTCGCCTTGATTATTTTCGCTCTACTCATATTCTCGATCTTATAATGAACACACGTTTTTCTATGTATATCACTGTATCTTCGCTATTATTCCACAATATATATATATATATATATATATATATCTTTGTATTACTAGACTCTCCATGATTTATTCCATATTCCCACCCACCTTGATTAAATAAAAGAGATGCGGATCTGGACGCTCCGGCGATCTCCAGGTTCGTTGTCAGATCCGTTCCGGCGGATAGTGACACACCCTATAGTCACCTTAGAGGGACTTGTATACTAAGGGAATAAATAAGTCATCAACTTTGAACTGTCATAAACTTTGCAAATTTATTCAGAAAATAACCACTTACGAGAATTGCTAGTAATGGTGAATTCTATAGAACCTTATGAAATCACTGAAAATAATTTCAAAATCACTCATCTTCAAAACGATATTCAGAGACGTAATTATAAGGATCATTACAGATTTCAAACATGTGTCGAATTATCATACAATCAATTTCACGCATACATTCAACAATAGTACATTACGCAACAGGGGACGGACCTCGTTATGCAAACTCGGGCTAATTTTAGCAGCACTCGTCTGCAATTACTCGGTTTCGTCACCTGGTGCGTACCGCATTTTACTCGACAAGAGCATGGAATTTTGCCGGCTTATGTGGCCGATAAATCATCGCAAAAGTGTTCATGCGCCCACTAACAAGTGGCGATCGCTTAAGTTCACGTTCTGTCAAAATTCATTTTTGTACCTACCTTCGCGTACTTAAGCAAAAATTTTTGCCCCTTGGTACGCGAAAGTAGGTGCGAAAATGAACTTTAGACGGTTACGTAAACTTAAGCCATCGTCACTTGTTAGTGGGCTGCATGTGGACATTTTCGCGATGGCTTAGAGGCTACGAAAGCCGCAATTTTCCATGCTCGCGTCGAGTAAAAAAACAAACAACAGATCAGCTCAAGCCTGTGGTGGTTGCGGGAGATGAGCACCTGAAAGAAAAAAAAACACATGTTCAGCAATTATGCGCTTATTTTTTGACATCAATACAATTGCGAATTTGATGCGAATTACCAGTTGGCCTGAATCCATTTTCATCAGCAACATAGTCGATGTTGTAGACGTCTTTGGTCACAGGATCGACGAACGAGAAAGAGCCCTTAACGACGATGGCATCTTTGGTTTCACCTTTCTTTTCACCAGGGACGGTTTTCACTACTCCAACTTCGTCCCTTTTTTGTCCATCAGAAAGTTCGTAACCGAATTTGTAGCCTTTTGAAGTAATGATTAAGGGACGTTGGCTCACAATCGTCACTTCTGAGCGCTTGGGAGCGGGAAGGGCGGTAACAATGGCCACGAGAGCGGCAAAAGCAATGATCTGTAGAAAAGAAACCATTATGTACTGACAATGAGTATTTTTTAAGGCAGACACTCTACGAAACGGGACAAAAAAAACGTCAATTTTCTTCATTTAATTGAACAGAAACAGAAAGGGACAGAAAAATTCCTTCTGAAATATATGTAAACATTATAAGGAAGAATAAAAAAATGTTTGTAATTGATAAAATGTCAAAATGGTAGACATTTCGAAGATTCCTCGAAGTAATTAGATTTTTTCCCGTTCATACGATACCGTCCGAAGTTGAAGTCTCAAACATACGAATGATACATCAAATTGATCAGCAGGCTTGTCTCAAGTGCATGAACCTCATGAGTGTATTCAGAATTTTTTTATAAACTCCTTTTTTGAATAAAAGAAGAAGGCAAAAACCAACCTATTTCTTGTTTATATGGCTTTCTTGCTATGTTTTAAAAAAATATGTAGTTTTTATATGTAAAAAATATGTAGTAGGCTTGTCTCAAGTGCATGAACCGCACTTGAGACAAGCCTGCTGAATAATTCGATATATCATTCGTACGTTTGAGACTAACTTCGGACGGTATCGTGTGAACGGGAAAAAGTCTTATTATTTCGAGAGATGTTCAATATGTCCACCATTTTAAATTTTTATTAACTACAAAAATTTTTTTATTCTTCCTGTAACCAATGTCTACACTAATTTCAAAAGAAGTTTTCCTGTCCTTTCTATTTCTGTACAATTTAATAAAGAAAATTGACTATTTTTCTGTTTCGTTTCATAGAGTGCCCCCTTAAGGTTTCATATAGAATGCGTAAACCATTTTAGAATTATTAATTAGACAGACTGAAAAGTGGCTTTTACGTGTTTGAAACCCTTTTTTTTTGTATACTGAAAGATTCAATTAGTATATCTCGTAACTTTATTTTGGAAATATGCAGTATTTTATATCGCTCAAGGATGCACATAAATATGGCTAATCTAAAAATCAAGAAAAAAAAGATAACAATAAAAAAATTATTGTGAGAATTACACATTTTGATAGAACTACGGTGTGTATATTGTACAAAAATCTAGCTAGTTTTGCAAATTTTAAAACTTTCCGAAAACATATGCGTATAAAACCTTTAAATTCATCTGTCTGAGATGCTGAAATTTCATTTTTTTATGTATTTTTTAATACAATTAATACACTTCTATGAGTTCGTTATTTAACTGGGCGTAATCATTTAATATTTTAAGAAATGATTCTGCAAAACTCACAACATTTCGGATGAATAGTGAAAAGTATGCTCAACATTCATTTTGAGAAAAATTCTCATCATTCAGAATTTATTTTGAAGTGCTATGAAATATTTAAAAACTTCGATCCAAACTCCAGAAGTTGAGTGAAAAAAGTACTAGAGGACTTGACTTACTCAAAGTTCCGAGACTATAAAATTCTTAAAAAATTATTAAATATGATTACGGAGTTCCATAAATTCCGGGTTGAATAAATTCTCATAGATTTCGACCAAATACAAAAATACTGTTGCCTCTTAATGTATGTATACGTTCAAATATAATTGCAATCGTCAAAAATTCGCTGAAACGAAAGAAGCTCCCAAGATGTTCTTAAATTCTAAAAAAATATATAAAATGAGAATATAAGCACTTGTAAGTTTTGACTTAACAATTAGTATATTGTGTAGCTAGGAACAAAAACAGCCGATTTAGCACAAGTGTTATTGTTCCGAGGTACACACGATACTTCTTACCTCGAAAGCATTAATTATGAGCAGTTCTAAACCAGTTTCGATCGACAAATATGGTGTATTGAAGGTCGAACGGAAGCTGGAGAGAATGACACTCGGCAGGGGAAAGGGAGGTACTTTCGAGGCTGCCGGGTTTAAAAGGAGCCGAAAGAGCCCGCCTTTCACCTCGCTGGGTGTCATTGTTCGACAGCCTGCGTATTGGCCTGCAATACACCATATTTGTCGGTCGAAACCGGTTTAGAATTGCTCATGATTGATGCTTGAGAGGCGAAAAATTCATTTTTATCATAGATGTCTAAAAAGCCTACTTTTTTGCCCGCTTCGTGGGCAAAAATCGGCTTTTTTTCCCGTTACAATAATAAAAATCGTTTGCACCACGGAAAATGTACTATTTATCATTTTAAGTTGTAAACGTACCGTATTCTCAAAATTTGATTCAACTTTTTATTTCGTAATTCATATTAATATTCAGTAAAAACTATATGCTCATGTAATGTCATCACCAATAAAAAAATCCAATATAAGAAAGGGGGAAAAATCAAATTCTTGAAAAACGTTCTAGATTTTGTCTACCTACCCTATTCTAATTAAAAATCTATGTGTTGTTAAGAAATCTTCCTCATACATTTGAATTTTGAAATAAAGATCAGAATCGATTCCTATATTCGCGGGGAATAAGTTAAAATTATCCGTAATTCTAAAATTGTTTTCATTTTTTCACGTGTCCTAAAGGATTTTTCTACGCTTATCTACTACAATTTCAATGAATCGTGAAACTTATATAACTAAAAATATCCAAGCAGTTGAATTAGAAAAGAAATTTCAGAACATTTAGAGCGGAAAGCAATAGTTTTGTTTATTCATGATTCATATCAACATTTTTCAACAATTTTTAATTTTTTCTATTATATTATATTTATTCAGGTGCCAAATTTACAAAAATTCTACAATAAATAAACTTCCCGCAAGATATGTGTATCTGTCGCGGGCTTGATAAAACAAATAAATACATAAAACTAACTTATTGCTAATATGAGTTATACATTTTTATGATTATTTATTTCAGATCCTCGTTTACTTATATATTACAGTGCTTTAATATCTACTTTTTAATTATAAATTTTCCTCATTAAGTTGTAATAAAAGTGTTTTAATTTTTTTCTTTAATACTATAATACTGAACTTACTTCTTTTTATATCATTGGGTAATAAATTGAAAATTTTCTTTTTAACGCAACAGAAAGATTTATGATAAATTTCCTTTTTTATACATGGTAGACTCAGTACTGGATTTCTCTTATAACTTATAGATAAATATTCTTTTTGGAGATCTTTAAAGTTATACATTAACGTATTGTGTAAAAAGCCTCTTCTAACACGCAATATTTCATTATGTAGAAACAGTACCTTGGAAGGATAAGTTCGATCCTTACCGCAAATAATCTTAAGTATGGTTTTCTGCAAAATTTCCACTGGTTTGAGAGTCTTATTGTTTGCACTGCCCCATATCATTAATCCATATGACACTATCGACCAAAAAAAAATGCATAATAAAATTGCAAATAAAAAAATGCATAATAAAGTGCATTTTTTTAAATTAATTTTAAATGCATAAAAAAATGCACATAAAGTTTATTTATTGTATAAACTTTGTAAATTTGGCACCTGAATAAATATAATATAATATTCTCAAGGAGCTTTCATGAAAAATATCACGGTCTTGGGTGGCCAGCTCATTTGTGACGATTTGTGACACAGGGGGGGGGGGGGGGCGTTCTAAAAATGCGACGTAACACACTTTTGACAAGGAAACAATGTTCCAGTAAACAAGTTCATGAGTAAAACATTGAAAAAGTGAAACGAAAGCACTGAATAAATAAACGGAAATCATATTTTACTGTGTTTTATTTTGTGACGTGACACAGGGAAGAGAAAAAGAGTAAAAAACGTTTCCAAAATACTGACATTATTTATGCAAACTCCTTTAAAGAATCGTAGTGACTTAGAAAAAAATTACAAAATACACAAATTTTCTTGAAAATTCAAAGAAATTATATGCTTAACTTCTGAAAATTCGTTCAAGCAAAAAAAATTCGCAAGAACTATCTATAACTCTAAATAATTCCCAATCCACACAAAGAACAATAGTGAATTCGGAGATGTTGGTAAAATCCAAATAAAACAGCTATAAATATTGAGGAGTCATCGCGAATTCCTAGTTATTTTCCAAAAAATCTTTGAATATTATCATGAAATGGTTTAGAAATGTATTTGCTTTCTTACATTACAAATATTTCGAATCTTAGTTCTTACTAACCGATTTCATTTTGAGAAACAAAGTAGTTGTTACTTTTTCGAAGCAAAAACAGAAACTCAATCCGAATATCCGAATTTTAGCTGATTATATACCAGACTTTTCATTATCACTTATCATTCTTATCTTAAAAATTAAATGTTTCGCGGTCGTGACCTTCTACATTTTCTTCCCATGTGCATGATGTGCAACATTTTCGCGCTATTAAGCAATTACCACGAAAATCGCGAAATATCCTTGAGCTAACGACCTGTTCCACGTTTTAAATCTTTACTCGTTTGGCACAAATGGTAATAAAACTATGTTAATGAGTTATTCAAACAACAAATTAACTCTATACGTCAGCTGAATATTACTCATAATTTAAGACCAAAAGTGAGTTTGAACTGTAAATAAAATCTTTGTATTCGAAGCAATCTGAAAAAACTTATCTAAAGTATTACGTTATGCTAATTTTGAATATGAAGTAGGCGATCATTAGTCGAGTGTCATGAAAAAAATTGTAGAGGTGAATTGAGACTTCGACAATATTCATTATCATTCGCAAGAAATATCTTTGAATGAAATTTAGAGAGTTATTCATAGAGTTAAAATAAAATATCTACCAAAAAATGACTGATGTTTAAAGATTGATTTATAAATTACAGTAGGTGCTTTATTACTTTGAAGAAAGTATGATATAATTCGCGAAAAAATCATGATGAAAAGAATTTTAATTTGAAAGTTTTTCAGAACAAAATTTACGTAGTTAGAGCTCTACAAAAATTGTTCCAAATCGGTTATTTCTCGTGGTGAGCACAGTTTCTCTAAAACCATTTATTTTATTTGCACAGTCTGAATTTTCGAAAGCTAGTTTATAATTATCATAGCCTCTCAATCGGCTCTTTGTGCACGAAAGATCAGGCAAGTTTCAGGCAAAACTTTTTTTCTTGTATTAAGAACCGAAAGCACTGAAATTCAAAAATCGAACATTTTAGGACAATGGCCGCCATTTTCGTAAAAACGTTAATTCAGTATAATCCTTCGTTCACTAAGAGCGTAGAGGTATAAACTACACAAGGACCTTGATTTTATTGGTCTCGATTTTATTGGAGATAATTCACTGTGATGTGGATTAGTCACGAGCTCGAAGACCCTCCAGGACCGTACTCTCTCGATTGAGCACTCGATAAAAAATGTTTCTTAGAAAACATCCTCGAACCTAGGCGTACGGTCTTTTTAAATGTACAGGTCTGCGCCTACCGAGCTGGAGTTCATCGGATTAAACGTTCCCTCGATTTAGTTGGAGAGCCCCGAACCTCCAAAAAAATCGAGGTATCTGTGTACAGATCTTTTTTTTGTTTTTTGAATTGCAGATGAACAATTCCTTATTTATCATGTTCGACGCGCGAGGTGTCAAAAAAAGGTGTTTCGGTAAATTAGTCGTAGTGGCCCAAATTATTAAAATTTTTCAATGGAAAAATTCCTTAACTAGCTCGCGACATGAATAAATAAAGAGGCGTTAAGTTTTGTAGAAAAAATTTTGTTGTTTTTCTAGAAAAAATTGTGAAAATGGCAATTTCTCTCGAAGACAAGTGTATAGGGCCGGCTCTAGATTTTGCGGGGCCTGGGGCGAAGATTTCAGGTGGATCCTCTAAAGGAATCGTAATGATCATAAATTTGATTTATATATGAGGTCTATCTTTAAATTATCAATACACTTGTCAAGATTTCCATACAATTTTAATTATGATTATCAAGAGTGATTGTTACAATTGTTACAAAATTCAAGCTAATGCTATTTTTCTAATTTTTTTGGTGGCGAACTCATGTATAATATCTTGCATGTACTAGCCATTAAAACTGAAGATACAATCAGGGTTGTCGCCAAGGCATTCAAACGGTTATGTTTTGTAATTAAACGAAGATATCAAGTTTTTATGAGTTTAGAGTTTCGAAAAACTACGTTCCCCTGAAGCGACCGTCACCGGAATCGTTAGCGAAATTCTATATGCAATTGTAAGATTTGCATACGATTCCTTGTTCAATGGTTGTTTTTATTTTTTGAGGAACAATATGTATGAAAAGTTTGATTTTAGATGATAAGTCCGCTTTGTCAACATCGGAAGAATTTTCATTATGAAGGTATCTTGCTAAATTACTACATTAGGTCTAGAACTGAAGATGGTTCATTTTCGTGAGCACCGATTGATTGAAAGGAAATGCGACAAGATTTAAGAATTCTTCGATTTTTTCAAATTTACTGTGATTGCATACGTGAGCTTTTGCCAAATAGAAAAAACATGGTTTTTTATTCGGATTAAACAAACTTCTGATTGTTATTCTATTTCTATAAATTTTCCGATACTGAATTAACCACTAAACTCTGTCGAACAAAGGTACTCAAAAGTTATTTCGATAAGTTGAAATAAGAATACTCAGCTATAATGTAAATTTTAAAAAACCTAGAATTTTCGATTTAAAAATCATCATTTTTGTAAAACTAAAACTACGATGTTAAAAAAAAAGCTAAAACACGGACAAACATTCATTTTTTAAAAGCTATCGAATAGTTTTTTATTTTTCCCGATTTGGGCTTTTGATTTTCACTCATGACGTCACGTTGCAGACAAAACTCCGCGTTTTCGAGCGCACAGGACGTTACAGAATCCACTACCTCAATAAAATTAGACTTGGCAAAAAATAACGACCTTTTTTTATTTTTCTTTGATTCAGAAAGTTAAATATTGCGATAGAAAAATTTGATCCATGATATTCATCAAAACTTTCATTTTGAAGAAACTTTCCCTGCTGAAAATTTCCAAAATTGAAAAAAACAACTGAAAAAAGCTGATTTCCCTACCTCCCTCCCCCCACAAACAGACATTGCTAATGTAAAGGTCGGCCGTCGCGTGTAGGGTGGTACACCATTGTACAATGTACAATTTTTTCACAAATTTTGGCGTCATTCTTGGAAACCTTATATTTCAGATAACCTTAATTGAACCCGGACAGCATTGATAATCTCAAAGAGGTCTCCGGAATGTCCCAGGGACGCACCGAGGTACTTTCCGGGAACGTTCCGGGAACGTCCAATTTTGTCCTAATGTCCGTTTTTAGCCAGTGAATAGGACTTTTCCGGAATTTATAAGGGACTTCATAAGGATGTCTGCGGGATGTTTATAGGACTTTTGTTTGAGAACCGACAATCGTCCACATCTGAACCGACGACCGTTCGGAACTCAAATGGGACTTTACCGGGAATTAAATAAACCTTCAATGAGAAGTTCATGAGATCTGTCTGGGACTTTCGTACAATGTTTGCGACAAAACCGACGATCGGTCGGGATATAATTACTTCCAGATAGTTTGAGTTGTGGCAACGTGATTGAAAAAAAATTTTTCTCAATTTGTTATTTTTCATTATTTTTTTGTTTTTATTTTATGTTTTCATTGCTATCGGACATTCGGTTAGGTAACAGTGAGCTCATGGAATTATTTTTTTTGTGTGATCCTACTGTTACCGAAACTCCTAAAAAACATTCAAAAATCCTGAAAAACATGAAAAATTCTTGAAAAACATGAAAATGCCTGAAAAACATAGTATAGTTTTAACACAATCAATTTTTATTTTTAAGATAAAACAAGGCATGTACATATTTGAAACACAAGTTTCGAGTGCACACTGAAAATATCATTCAAAATTCTAATCCAATCACTTCACATCACTGAAAAATCACTGAAAATCTGAAAAATAACCAATTAAAAATATTTCTTGGCAAAAAGCTAAACCACTTATTCACACCGTCATTTTAAAGTCACTGTGAATCAAATAGATCACTAAAATCAAACTATTTTCGAGCACAATCGAACACTTCACGAAATTTGTCAATCTAACCGCTGTAAAACGACTGCCCACAATCAATCCACACAATTACTGCACACGGTAGTGATTCATACATTTGTTACAAAATAGCAATCGAATAGCTATTTTCAACGAGATTTTTTAGATAACGCGACACTACTTTACACAACCATGACAAACCGACCACGACCACTGACTGAATCAGACTGAAATACCGAAAGGTCGAGGTCGTCGAGATGAATTCTTTTCAGGGGACTTTTCGTTAAGTGAAATCGGTAACCTGTGACGTAATGAAAAAACGTTATAAAAACTAAATTTCCATTTCCTATGTAAGCCTATTATAGAAAGTAAGTAATTCACGTCACATTTTACGAATTTTCTGAATTTTTATTTTATTTTATACGCACAACGCGTTAAGCCTTTCTTGGCGTTTTAATTTACAATAAAAACGTAAACTTTATAACGTCATAAATCCTGACGTTCACAGTCTCAAAAAAATTGTTATTGATTTTATTAGTTTTTCTGCATTAATATCATTTCTTTGTTTCAGATATATTCACTAGGCGAGAAAGTTCAGAAATAAACCAAGAGACATATAAAACTATATCGATGAATTGTAACAAGCATACGCCGCAACGCCTTAAAAATTTTGTATGTATGAAGTAAAATAAAAATACGGAAAATTCGAAAAATGCCACTTGAATTACTTAATACGCAATTAACTACTAGGAATTTTATTAAAAAGCTAGAAATGTATTCTCAATAGTACATTTCGCACCACGGGAAAAAATAACTTACCCCCTCGTGAGAAATTTATTTTTTCCCGTGGTGCGAACGATTTTTTTATCGTAGCGGTCGAAAAAGCCGATTTTTGTCCGCGAAGCGGGCAAAAAAGTAGGCTTTTTAGACCTCTACGATAAAAATGCTTTTTTTAAAAGTGTCCTTGATTTTGGAACTCGAATGTATTCTTTCTCAATATACGTGCGACTATATAATGAGTCCCCCTTAGTTAAGTTGATGGAATTTCCATAATGGAAAAAAATTGCCATCAAAATTTTTTAATTTATCTGACAATAAGCACGATTTTCGAGAGAGCGAGTGATTTCGTGATACGTGAGAAAAAGAGAGAGGGTATTGGAAATTTATTTGACAACCCATTTTGTCGAATCGTTTGTTCGAACTGTCTATTGATTTATATGCGCATCAAAGCGGAGAATCAAAGAGATAGTAATTTATTTACTTATTTTTATTTCAGCTTTAAGGATTTAGAAAATTGTTTCGTAAAAATCATTAGCAACTTTGCCCGCTTTTTCTATAATAGGCTTTGTAACGGGCAAAATCCCGACACGAAATTCCCCCACGTTACCAACAGAAAACAATTATGAGTCATGAAAAACCGAAAAAAAAAAAAAACCCCTCAACGAACAAACCCCGACCACGAGTCCCGGCAGCGGGGACAACCCACACTGCCCCCGGGAAACCTACGCCGACACGAAAGAAAACCTCACCCGGCAGATGCCGGAGAGGGGAGTGGGCAAGGGGATGATGCAAATTTTTCAATATCACACACATTCCAGAATATACAAGACCCGCATAATATACATCATATGACATAAACCCTCGACACCTCAATCATACTCCCCCCCCCCTGTGCGAACAGTCCCGGAACCCCAAAATCTCCTACACGGAGAAACCGATCCAAGTTCCAACCCCGCGCGGCACGGGGCTGAACCCCAGACTCACTCGAAAATGTAAAAGTACGAGAATGTTTCCCGAACGCTCGGGGACCATCCCCGGACGCCCGGGGTTCCCTCCCGCGCGCGCGGGTTTTAATCTTGGATAGCGCGGGGAAGCGTGCCCGGGGCTCAATCCCGCGCATCCGGGTTTCTTACCCACGCTCACGGGTTTCTTTCCAGCGCTCACGGGTTTGTTTCTCGCGCTCGCGGGTTTCTCTCCGGTACAATTCAGGTTTTGAGTTTTGACGCTGCGCTGCCATCAGAAAACGGTTGCAAATCGCGAAAACATACGAAAATGCGATAAAAAGGGTTAAGTGTGATTACACTTTACTACAATGCAATGTTCTAGAAATATTCCAAAAACATACCCAACAATATTCAGTTACATATTGCTTATGTTTGACATATTTTTCATTAAGTCGAAAGTAGAAAGAATATTTTGAAAATATTTCGCAATTTAATTCAATTTAAATATTTCTTCATACAATACTTTTTCGCCTCTCAAGCATCGGGGATGAGTCATTGCTATACCTGTTTTGACGGAAGGGAAATTACGTATTTCGGCTCGATACGCAGACGGTAAGAAATGGCTCATGTCCCTTTCGTCAAAACAAGTATGGTTGTGACTCATTTACAACGCTTTCAAGGTGAAAATTATCGTGTGTATCACGGAGCGAAAACAACCGATCCCAAATACACAATATACTATTTACTATTGACTTAATAGGAAAAGTGTCAGAAAAAAATATTACAGGAATATGTTTGTATATATATACATGTATAAGGAATATACCATGTTACTTGGGTTATCGACATTTTATGTATATAATTATTCAAGAATTGCTAAACACGTAGAGCAAAAAACAGGGTAATCATTTAAGGGACTTATATTAAATTCTGTAGCAATATATTAAACATATATATTTACATAATAAGAGTGCCAATCTATCGCAATCGCTGTGGCAGTACAACTTATTAACATCATAACGTGTTAAAAAATAAATAAAAATTAATTTAACTTGCTAATTAAAATAATTTACATTAAAAATGATCAAAATCAACGTATTATAATTCAAAAACATAAATAAATTCTTACATTATTTAAAAACATTTCAATGAAGGTAATCGGAGATAAAAAGCACAGCTTGGACATTACGTTGTCAAACGAGGGCAATGGAGATAACGTATTGTTAAAGTGACGGAATCTTGAAATGGTTAAATCCAACGTATCACTATGAATAATTCTTCTTCGTTTTTGCTGCTACTCGCTACAATTCGCGTAACAGATGAACCTTCTATTTCATCGATAGAGAAACATTTCCAAACTTTGGCATCGACTAAATAACTGCGATGAAGGGAAAACCCTTGATAGTGTCGTACGAAGTATGTGAAATCTATTATGTCTTTCGCAATAACATGTATGTTTCTACTACTGTCTTCTATAATAGCTTGAACGATGCAAAAACTTCTTTCTGTTTCGCTTGGCATCACGAGCACTACATTTTTTTCAATTGTTCGATTTTGATAAATAATGTTATCCAAGTGAAAAACATAATCCGTGTACTTATATGGCAAGGAAGAAAAGTATAGGAATACATCAGGAAGATCTTGAACTTCAAGTTTTGTCGCGGAACCTCGTTCGTAAGAAATATCTTTCCAACATTCATTACGTTGGAATCGGCGGCTCAGGTGCAGTTGCGATTTTGTTGCGAGTGTTTTACAAATGTTTTGTCTATTTAAAGATACGTGTGCTGTAACTTTAAAACAAGATTCTTGCTTTCGCACCTCATTGTAGAAAAATTCCACAATGGCCCGAAAAGACGCATCATTTCTGGGTAATGCAACAAGAAATGATGTTTTGGCTTCATTTCATTTGGAAAACACTCTTGCAACAGTTGCAAGTATTCTTCGACAAGAGCCTGTAAAGTGTCTGGAATTCCCTTATGTATTACAGTCGACGTGACAATGTCTAGAATTTCTTTCAAGCAAGATGATCAATCGCCGATATTGATCTCCTTTTGGTATGTAAACACCAATCATGACTCCGATGTTACGTAACAAACATAAAGTTTCACTAGCCGACATTCTTACGTACTTTTTCTTGATTTGCTAAAGTGATATTTCACGCGGTTTATTACGTTCATCTTTACCGTAATTGAAGGTTTTGATTTTTTCGTTCAAATCATTAAGCGTAAAAAATGTCTTTATCTCAATGAAATAATGCAAAGTCAATCCCAAATCATATGGACCTATGCCCTCTAAAATGTCATGCATAACGTCTACAGTCATGAGGTCAATTGGAGAAGCTGATTTTAGATCATGGATAACTGAAAGCCCCGAAATACCCGTTGCACTAGGTTCACCAACTAGTAAATGCTCATTATAATTATCATTGTTTCGCATTCTACATTCTGATACTGTCAACACTTTGCAAATATCTTTACTGTGTACCATACAGAATCTACAAAAGAAATTGGCAGAAAAACTTTTCACAAATCCAAATAGCGTGTTTATCGCAAGATTATCACCTATAATGCCAGCCAAATGAAAATAGATTATACGATTTCCAGAAGACGTTGACACGTCAATCCCTACTTCTTGCAAATACTTTATCTCTTGCACAGCGGGTTCAAAAATTTTTGTTAATGAAACTTTTTTCTCATCCGAAGATTTGTAAAGCATCAAAGTGGAAATGTTGTCAGTATTTGAAAGCATATTTTGAGGTAAGCAAGGCAAAACAATATACACGCCACCAACTTTTCCTACGCCTTTATAGCTACCCAGCGGATTATTTGTCTCGAAATCGTCTCGGTATAGCAGCATTGGCAAAACATCGCGTTTTTCAAATGTTTCTTTCCACTTTTTCCACATTTTTCCTTGCACTACATTCGTTATCAACATATCACTCTCTTCGGAATTCTTTAAATGCTTCATTGTTTCTGACAAAACATTGGGAAGTTCAAAAAAACTTTTGAGCACTTTTTTTAAAGGAATGCATTGTACTCTAACATCGGACACTTCGGGACCATCATGTTGTTCGTTTGAAAATGAGTCATTTGCATTGATTGTTACTTCATTTGGTGAAATAAAAAACTCTTTGTCTTTTAAATACGACAAACATTGTTTTTCTGTTTCAAGAGTCATGAACGGATTTTGCATTCGTTTGTACATTATACGTAAATAATCTAAATTTTGGGGTTCTTCACCTAATGCACTTAACCTTTGAAAAGTAGAATCGAATAGTGACTGTATAGCTGACTGGTTAAGATACTCGTTAAATTTTTCACGAATCTTTGGTACACGAGTACGAGGAAGGTCCAACCAACTGTAGAAATCACAAACAATACCTGCAGATGTATGAATTAATAACTTCGAAAACATTTCAGAGTCCATTTTGAAAATAATATATTGAACACAAAATTACGCGTATTAAAAAAAATTACAACATTATACTCAACTTAGTACATAATGAAAATAAAATAAGAATGTAACAGAAGTTTTAGGTATCTGTCGTAATGTATAGATTCCTTACAAGTAATATTAAATAAACTTTACTATGTTTCGTTATGAAAAATATTACACATTTTAAAAATATCAATAGATTTTCTGTTAACCTAGTTTTTAAAATATGTACTTTGCGTTTCAGCACTGCCAGAAATTATGAATACAGGTAACAATTCATAGATTTAGGTAATCTGGGGTGAAGAAAGAAACATTTTTTACAAAACGTCAACTTAAGTGTAAAATTAAAAAACCGAGTATTAAAAAACGCTAATTTTCACTCGACGTTATGTGTTGTACAATGAACTGGGTGGCCCTAATAACTCTTGCAGAAATTTTGGCGTTATTCAGCAAATGGTCAAAGAAAATTTTGTGGATTAGTAACCATACTTCCGCAATGTCCTTGGGGAAATTAATATCGAAAACTGCGAAAATTTGGAATGCCAATTCTAAGGCAGCAACAATTGATTGGCATTGGTATTTGGCTGTGCCAAAAATGCAAAAAAAATGTCTTGGTGTCATTTTCAGACCAACATACGCAATGACCAGATGCACAGTTTTCAACGCGGTTTGTTGTTCTTGCACTTTGCGAATGTCGTTTTCCAAATCCTCTTCGTTCTGGAAAAAAAATGTTATTTCATGCTTACACATTCATAAAAACCAGGTGCAAATGCAAGAAAGGCAATATTTATATACGTTTATGTGAATAACAAACGCCTCTTGCTCCTTTAGACGCGCCTCGGTCTTTTCGTTGGTATCAATTTTTCTTTTCTTTGCGACATTCTTTCCGCCCTTTTTTTGTTTGACGTTGCGCTTTAATAGCCCAAGGAATTAGGCTCAGAATAAGGACATCTTTTTCACCTGTAAAACGTAGCATTACAAGCTATGCTCAAAAATTGAGGCACGATATAAAATGACTACTGCTATATTGCTGCAAGTGCTAAAAACTTGTACAATCTGCTGTATTCTCTGAATTTCTTTTGGTATATTAATTATTATTATTATTTTTAATATTAATATTTTCCTTGTCATTACTATTTATCATAGTATTTAGTAATTTCTAGTATAAATTCACTTAATTTAGGTAGATTTACACTAATTTCTTTTAGTGACAGTAAATCGACTAGAACTTGAGTGTTACTCACTCAAAGAAATTTAAGGAAGAGAGCCTTTATTGCGTACTCAATCTCGTTACCTTCGATTGCTTCAACCAAGCTGTCAACATTATTTTCAATGTCTTCAAAGTTGACAATTTTTGAAAGAATGAACTTTTCAAAGGGAATGCGATATTCGGGCCATTTTGTCGCTATACGATCCAAATTGTCCGGATTTTTAATAGCAAAATCTTTGCGTATCTGCAAAAAAACACAACGAATCATTTTAATTGAAAAAACTTACTACAAGTCTGAAGAAACAAAGTGTAAAGATCTTATTACAAGAAAAATTATATTGACTTCTCGTAACAAGCTTTTGAGTACAATTTTTTCTTGTTCGAGCAAAGTTGAAGCCACTTATTTGCAAAATATTTTTTTTTTGCATTGTAGCTCCTCAGTACATTTAATCTAAATAAAATTTACCAATCGTAAACCATTGGCTGTGAGTAAAATGGGATAGGTTTGAAGATGCCAATTGCCATCTTTTCTTTTTGACAAGTACTTTCTGTAGAGGAAAGAATCAACCCACGCTTGTTCAGTTTGTTCCCATTCTACGCCTTCTTTTAAAGCATCAGATAAGCATTTGGCTGTCCCTGTAATTTTGTATTGAAATGTATAGATTTATTCTCAATATTGAAAAAATGTGAATCTTTCCTGTTCAAGAAAAACATCGATTGTTAGAGATAGTGGTGAATGTTTAATACTTCACTCTTTGTGTAAAGTAATGCACAAAGTGGGAAAAAAATAAAAAAATAAAAAAAGAGGTCGATAACAGTATTCTTCATCGAGTCATTTAATGAAATGTTCATCAATATTGCTGAAGCACGCTACTGGATAGATTCATAATCTTGAAATAAACACCTTTTTCGACAAAATTCCGACCAAGACTCATTTTTATCGAAATTTTCATTGCCGAAAAATGTAGAAAATCAGCAATACTAATCAAATTTTTACCAGGAGTTATCTCAGTTTCTTTGTCCGCGGTAGGTTTGAAAATAAGTTGTGCATCAATAAGATATTCTCTCATATGATCCCAGCGATTAATGAGCTTCCCAGTTGGTCCGATTTTTTTTTTAGTTACAGCACATTTCCCTCCCTTGCTGTAAAAATAACTGGTATCTTTGATGTTAAATACCTTTCCAATTTCTTCAGCCAAAGAAATAAATTTCTGATGATCGATTCTGCAATTATAAAACAAGAGGTAGTAAATTTTCTTATACTTTATTCTTTACTTGTTGACTGATTATTCGTTTTTTAATTCGTAATTTCATAAACATCCTTGATTTGGATAGGTAAAAATAAAGTAATGAAAAGACTTATCTTTCTTTCGATAAAATAAATGCATAGGATGAATAGACTTTTTCTTTGTCATGCGAAAAAGATATTGAAATAAATGAAAGCTCACAAATTCCACTGAGGCGCACAAATAGCAAATATCATTTGCCTCGTCAATACCAAAAACCATTAGCTAAAAGAAAAGACTTCGTATGCATTCAGTATCGACTATATGCTTCACATATGTGCAACGGCATGAAAATCAAGAATATAACCTTTGTCTAACTAACAGAACATTTAGTGGCACTTTTAAAACCATGCAGAAATCGATTAATTACAGGAAATAAAGGGAAGTTAGAAATATTGATTTTCGTTCTACTTTTTGAAAGAAGGAAATCCATTTTTCACGTTTGATTACAACTAAATCATTTTAGTTCATTTTCAATTTTCTTATATTTCGAAAATAATAGAAATATATTCTTCCATTTTTCACAGGGATCTGTTACATCCCAACAAAGATGTCATATATTATTATTATTTAATAAAAAATCGATCAACTGATATTCATGCAAGATTTAATTTTACAATTTCTGGTCACTTATAGTATTGCTATTACAAATTAATTGAACCTTCGTACAACAATTCATCGAATTTTGCACGTACATATTTCCATGTAGAAACAAACTACCAGCACTATTTAATGCTTACATATTTATTTCATTCAAAGAATTCGTTTTAATTGTTATGGATACCTTCACTAATGCAATGCATAAGGGAAAGTATCCGGGTGTGAAAGATATTCCAATATTTATATATTTATATTTTTTTAGCTTACGACAATTTTTTTAGCGGGTTTTCAACGGATACGTTGTTCATCATGAATATTTTTGATATTTCACGGTCAATTAAAAGATGGACAAGGTGATTTTGATGAACAACAGGCAAGGAAACTCCTCTTTCATGATATGATAAAATGATAACGCCCATTGCTTCGGATTTTCGCAGAAGAGTTAGAATATCCTCATCGTAAACACTTATTACATATGTTACTGGTAAACATATAATAGTATTTTCGAGCAATGAGTTTAGTGTTTGATGATGAGATGTGTTAATAGGTGCAACAAGCGGCTCGCACGACTCACCCTCAAAACTTGGGCCAGACATCTATCAAACAGAGAACATTTCAAGCTCAGGTGCAATTACTGTTATCCCAAATATGCAATCAAAAATGGCTTTGCAAATTAGTAAACAGCCGCTAAAATTTCTAGCGAGTCAAAGCGTGGAGCTTTTACAAGTGGTTTTGTAAAAAATATTATCCTAGCGAAAAACAACATGTCTTTGCTGATACACGATTTTTCTAAGCCATAGTCGATTTGACTATTGGCGTGCTGTGAATATTGGATCAAGATCAGATTTAATTTCCAGCTTGTCTTAGCGTGGTAATTTTCTAGCACCTGTATTTTCGACATTTAAATATGAAAATTACTACACTATGTGTAGTCTATGTTTTAGAATAAATTAAGACAGTAATTTATTCGAAGACATATTTTAGTTAAAAGCTTTGTGGAAAAAAGCTCACATACATGCACTTGCGTACGCAAAAATATAATCCCACATTCTTTTGTACACACCAACGTGAAACTCGTACATTATACACACGTAAAGAAAAAATTTTACAATTAAATATTTGAATCACTCATACGCATTTTACTACAAGATTAAAGTGAAATATTAATAATCGAGGTACAAAAATGTTTTAACAAATACGGAAGAAAAATAATTTGCCATAAATTAATTGACATAAAAATAATAGACGAATCACGAAAGTGGAATATACGAAATTTAACTTTTTTCTATGTCACTTATAATAATTACTTTTATAAAAAAAAAAAAAAAACATCGACAAGTAAAAGTCTACTTAAAAAATTTTTTTCAATAAAGGTGGAGATTTTCGCCTCGTGCAAAAATCCATTGATTTTGACGTAACATTGAACAATATACTACATAAAAAAATTTTTTTTTAATTTTAATTCTATTTTTTAACTTCAACGACAAAAAACTTTTTTGTAACAAAAGTTAATAAAGTAAATATTCAATCCAACAAATTATTATAATAATAACATGTTAAATGGACGGTATACTTGGAAAACACAAACAAATTTTTGACGTTACATCTTGAAAATATAAAAAAATAATAAATAAATATCAGCAAATGAATGAAAGGAACAGCAGAGAACAGAATAGTTACAACTATAATAATATAAATATTATATATGTATATGTATTGTCCAAGTCCGCGACACCGAAATCCGCCTGAATCCGCCAGAACCTAGTCTTAATAACCGCTAAGAAATCAGAATAGGGAAGCTTTTGTACAGGGAAACGTCATTAAGTCAGTGTCGATTTGAGACTTGTGGTTTGAGCCCGGGCCCTTCGCTATTGTAAGGGGTCGAGCAGGTTGGTTTTTTTTCGTGAATGACATCGCCCGCTATTGCGATGCAAATTCATACCCCCGAACCTTTCGGTGTCGCGGACTTCGACAGTTTATCAAAGAAATATTTTTGAACCTCACACAGAAACACGATTGTTTTTTGTCTTTTATACACGCACATTAATTTACTGACACATTACATTATTATACTGATGCCAAACAGCCAAGATGTTTTCGATGATTAAATTAGATTTAAAAACTTCAACCACATTGACCACGAACTTCAATCCCGTCGAATCGCGACGAAAATAATGCGTTCCCGAGCGTTCGGGAAACATTCTCGTACTTTTACATTTTCGAGTGAGTCCGGGGTTCAGCCCCGTGCCGCGCGGGGCTGGAACTTGGATCGGTTTCTCCGTGTACTCACACCGGCGGCCTCCCCCTCCCGACGCCGCCATGGCCGAGCTGCTTCTCGTCGCCCTCCCGTGACAACCCGGGTATCCTCAGCCAGCCATCCTAATCAGGAACGTCTCCTCGAAAAAAACGAAAACGTCGCTCGAAAAAAACAAAAAAAACAGAAAACAATAAAAAACAAGAATTCAACACCAACTGTATTTTGTGTTTACATAGTGAAAACTATTGATATATGAAAAAGAGTCGCATTCCTAACTATAGTATTTACAACTGATGTATCCAAAAAATGAACAGTCATAATGAAAATTGATCAAAAGTCAGTAAGATAAAATTTAAGCATAAATTTCTCGTTGAACTATAATTTGTCAATTTTCCTTTACCCTTTGATGTAATAACTCCAGCGCAATACAAAACACGAACGTTCCGCATTTCAGAACTTATGGGTTGGAAAGCGCTCGACGGTCCGCTTTTATGGAATTCACAAAATTAATAATTGTATCTATAGTGCGATGAGAGAGCACATAAACATGCGCAAAAAGTAGTCGCATATTCTTTTATTAATAATTGTATCAATAGTGCGATGAGAGTGCACATAAACATGTGTAAAAAGTAGTCACATATTCTTTAGTTAAAACAATAATTCACACTTTCATTTTGTTTGAAACTATAATATTATTGAGTGCAAAGGAAATGGTGCCTTGGAAAATTTATTTTTTTTATCAATAGTAGTATAGGACTTCATATTGGACATGTTAATAAGCGTGAAGAGAATTCGAATTCGGTTCTCGACATCAACAGAGATTTCAAAAGACTCATACTAAGCTGTCATGAAGTAAGCCACAAAACGCTTCTTACGACGTCGCGTGCAAAAAAAACGAAACACGAAATCAATTGTGTGAATAACAACAATCAAACGAAAAACAAATGAAAATGCATTAAGCAGGCCGTCGAGCGCTTTCCAACCCATAAGTTCTGAAATGCGGAACGTTCGTGTTTTGTATTGCGCTGGAGTTATTACATCGAAAGGTAAAGGAAAATTGACAAATTATCGTTCAACGAGAAATTTATGACTTGAATGTTATCTTACTGACTTTTGATCCATTTTCATTATGACTGTTCATTTCTTAGATACACCAGTTGTAAATACTTCAATTAGGAATGCGACGCTTTTTCATATATCAATAGTTTTCACTATGTGATTACAAAGTACAGTTGAGGCCGCGGATTCTGTAACGTCCTGAGCGCTCGAAAATACGGAGAAGTATTGTCCGCACGGCGATGTTACAATTCAAAATCAAAAGTCCGAATTTGCAAAAACAAAAAATACTGTTCGATAGCTATTGAAAAATGAACGTTAGTCTCCGTTTAACTTTATTTGTAAATGTCGTAGTTTTTGTTAAAAAAAATAAAAACTGATGCTCCTTGAATCGAAAAAACAATGTTTTTTAAAACTTACATCGCCGCTGAGCCTTCATTTTTGAACGTATATACATAAATTTTGTATACTTTTGTTCGGGAAGGTCTAGCGATGATCACAGAGTCAAAATATTTATAAAAAGCTATTAACAACTGACTTTTTTTTTTAATCCGACTGAAAAACTATGTTTTCTGACGTTCGCATTAAAAATGTATCGAGGGAATTTTTGTTTTTAACGGAGTTTTCACGCTTGTCATAATTTTAAGTGTATTGTCAAAATTTTTGTAAAGTCTAAGCTCTCTAGAACTATTAATTATAGAATAGCTATTAGATTGAACACAACGTGCCGCGCGATTGGCTTGAATTTTTTGCTGGTACGACTAACCACGGAGCTCGCGCGCGTAAAATTCAATCATATCGCGCGGCACGTCGTGTTCAATCTGCTAGCTATTCTATAATTCATAGTTTTAGAGAGCTTTAACTCTACAAAAAGTTTGATAGTACACTTAAAATTATGACAAGCGTGAAAACTCCGTTAAAAACGAAAATTCCTTCGATACATTCTTAATGTGAACGTCAGAAAACATGGTTTTTCAGTCGGATTAAAAAAAGTCAGTTGTTAATAACTTTTTATTAATATTTTAATACTGTGATCATCGCTAGACTTTTCCGAACAAAAGTATACAAAAGTTATGTATATACGTTCAAAAATGAAGGCTCAGCGGCAATGTAAGTTTTAAAAAACATGGTTTTGTCGATTCAAAAAGCATCAGTTTTTATTTTTTTTTTAACAAAAACTACGATATTTACAAATAAAGTTTAAACGGAGACTAACTTTCATTTTTCAATAGCTATCGAACGGTATTTTTTGTTTTTTCCAATTCAGACTTTTAATTTTGAATTGTATCATTGCCGTGCGGACAATACTCCTCCGTATTTCCGAGCGCTCAGGACGTTACAGAATCCGCGGCCTCAGTTGGTGTTGAATTCTTGTTTTTTATTGTTTTTTTTTTTTTTTTTTTTTTTTTTTTTTCGAGCGATGTTTTTTGTGATATGAGTACTTTTAAGGCTACTCTTTTTATGTCATAGTGTGGCTCTTGTTTACTTCTGCGATTAATGGCTTTTCAATCAAGGTTATCTGAAACATAAGGTTTTCGAGAATGACGCCAAAATTGAAAAAAAAATTGAACATTTAATGGTGTACCACCCTACAAGCGACGGCCGACCTTTACATTAGCAATGTCTTTTAAGGGGGGGTGGGGGAGAGAATATCACAACTTTTTTTAAGAAATGACAGGTTCAAAGGCCAAACGAAAAAAAATCTCAAAAAAGGATAGAAAATATGCTGACTTACATAAATCTGTCTCTCTCTTGGGTCGTAGTTGACAGTTGGCAGTTGAATGTGGCACAGTCACACAGTCACAGGCAGTGTTGCCATATTAGCCCTTTTTCCGCTAGTTTTAACGGTTTTTAGTAACGGTAAGCAGGGTTGGGCGGGATTACTACTCCCGGAATAACGGAATAAATACGTGAATACTCCATCGTGGCATCGACTTTTGGAATGGCATACATTTCATTCCCTGAGATATTTGACGTGGGTTATTTCATTCCTTTATTCCGTTTACCTGTAGCAGCTGAATGATGTCAATTTCAAGTTTCCAAAAAAAGTCAAGCATGAAATATTCCCCAAAAAATCGTCTCGATTCCTCATGGATTGACACATTATTTATTTTATTTTACCGAACGATGAATACTTCCTCACTCATTGTGTACCCATCCCTTTTGAGGGAAATAGAAAATTTTCGAGAACATCCAGTTATTTTGTGAATTTCCTCGTTGTATAATGAGGAAATGAGATTTTTCGACCACATTGTCTGCTTCTAAACACAAAAGAACCCAGGTACCTGAGCGGTTCCTAAAGGAATATTGATACGAGTGTACCTTACCTTTTTTATCTTTTGTACTTTTCTTTCTTACCTTTTTTTCAGCTTTTCTAAAACTCCATTGTATATTCATGGAATAACTGAAATTTTTCTGAAATATTTTATTTCACTTTTATGTGATTGAGACAAAATTAGAAGGCAGGTATTCTTCATTTAGTGAAATCGGCGTGCGTCAATCTAATAATCACAGGTAATATATTCTATGGAATACTGGACATTTGATGTTTCTCGAAAACTTATTTTTGAAATAGTTTGGGTACTCCAGGTAAACGGAATGAAGGAATGAATTAACCCTGGGATCAGGAAACTCCTGGAATGAACTTCATTTTACTCAGAATTTTTTCATTCTTCAGAATGATGGGATTATTCACTTCCAGCGTCATTCATTCCACAAAAAAGTGGAGAACGCCCAACACTGACGGTAAGAAAAAGGTGACTGCGGTAAGGGGGAAAACTAGCGGGATATATAATGACAAAATTTTGTCATATTCGGCAAAAAATGGCCATTTTGAATTTCACGCCTAACTTCTGTCTGTTTTTGTTGGTCGAAAGGCAAAAAAATTTTTTTATATTTTATTTAATTTTTCTATTATTTTTTTTTACTTCAATCACGCGATGAATGAATCATAAATGAAAAAAATATTTGATGTAAAAATAGATAAATTATTCTATATTCTATACTACATTGTATATGAACTATATTTTAATTGATTTCTAAATTTTAAATTTTAATTATATTAAAAAGAAATTTTATCAGCATAATTGTAACTAAAATATTTCATTCGCTTTTACAATACAAATTACAATACCCACATTGAAATAATGTACGTTGTGCGTTATTTATAAAAAGAGTCGCATTCGCATGCTGCTCTTTTAAATAAAATAAAAAAAAAAAAAACACAAAATATTTAAGCTATAACGAATCAAATTCATTCAAATTCGAAAACATACATGACGTTTTCGTTCTAAAATACGTTACATTGGATATGAATAAAGGTGTGTTTCGCTGACATTGTTGTCTATAGTTGGCAGCAGTGTAACATGTAAATCGCCTTTCCCCTCCGACAATCAGCTGACTCGAAATAATCATAAAATTATTCATGGACGACAAGAAAATTTTTCTGAGCGAGGCTTTCAGAGCCGGTTCTCAGGTATTCGAAGGAATGCAATAGGTAGGAGAGAGATAGTTCCGCTAGATGACGCAAGTGGAAAAGAGACAAACGTGATTATTTCAGTATATACTCCTCAAACCGATTTCTCTTGTAAGCGAAGACGAAATCATGATTTCTATTTTACGCGACGGACGAAATCTGGCCGGATTTCGTAATTACAGTTTTCTTTTTTAAATTTAAATTTTGAATAAACGGTTATTATTTAGACATTTTTTCCAACTACTATATAAAATGTTTTACCTAACCTAACCGTATGTATCATTTAAATATTAAAATTTAACACTCAATGAAACGTATATTTATGTATATTTGTTGTATACTTTACTTTATTTTCATATATCTATGTCGTTGTATATTTATTTTATTTTTAAATATCTATGCATATTTCAAATTATTATTTCGATATTTTTTTAAAAATCAAAACGATTTTAGCATCTTAAAACATAATGTATAATTTTATTGACATCCCAGTGAACCACTTCGGCCGCGGCGGCGTAGTGACTACGTCGCCAGGCTACGTAGCTAGTTCATCGCCGGCACGGCGGAATTTCTCGGCCAGTTTCGTCGCAAGTACGTTTCAATGGGTACGTAGCTACCGGGTACGTACGTACCCGGTACGACGCCAGCAGTCGCCAGTTCGTTTCAGCAGCATTGCTGCGAAACGTAACAGTTAGGTCGGCGTCGTCGGTACGTGACAGTTACGCAAATGCAACGTAAAAAGCAACGTAACCACTACGATGCTGGCACGTTATGATAACGAAAAGAAATTTTTTGTTTTTGGAAAAAATTTTCATTCATAAATACTTATTAATGTTAATAGTGGAGATTCGCTGTACAGAAAAACCTGAAACAGTAAAAAACATTCATTTTACTGTCCATTTTCGTACTGACGTTTGAATCCGAACAATAATGCAACAGAAAGAGAGCACATAAATTTATGCCCTTTTTTGTTGCATCATTCTTCAGAGTGTCAGTACGCGCATACAAGAACGTGCCCCTGATCTGTCTGTAACCCTGTTAATTAAAATGGATATTGGGGGGAAAAACACACTGAGAAAAAATTGAAAGTAAATTTCACCATGAAGATTGTAATCTACATGCATTCGCAGTAAAAAAGGAATATTTGCTGCAGTTTTATCGTATTTTGTCAGTACCGCGAGAAAAGCAATTTTTCACTTCGGGCCCAGAGAGAGAAATTACTTTTTTCGTGGTACTTTCTCTTCTTTATATGACAAAATACATAAGTATTGCCGCAAATATTTCTTTTTTACTTCGAATGCATGCAGATCCCAATCTCTATGGTAAAATTTAATTTTAATTTTTCATCATTGTACTTTGCGCGCGCTTCGACCTAACCAGCTTGAAGTCTATCGTAACACTGATGAGAGAAACTGCCAGTGACTTTGGTTTAGCAACTTGTATCCCCAATGGAGATTCCTCATACATAAGTACTATTAAGGCGCATTTCCAGCTCTTGGTACCGTGCCGGTCCCTGTCCCGGTCCCGCTAGTTTTTGGGCAAGCGCAGGCGGGAGGGAGGAGCCGCACCCCGTCTCGCCCGCGCTTGCCCAAAAACTAGCGGGACCGGGACAGGGACCGGCACGGTTCCAAGAGCTGGGAATGCGCCTTTAGATCCAGAATAGAAAGCGATTCACAGAGGCAACCTTGAAATATTTCGAAACACATTCAACATTTCTATGAACGAGCCTTTTCAGGCTGTTTGCGCTCGCTGGGGATAACGGTCTTACAGACCTTAAACGTTTTGATATTTTGAAGATATTCATTTTCATACATAATTACATTCTCCATTCTTATCCATAGTTATATCATTAATTTTTATACGGGGTCACATTTTACATTACTTTACGTTACTTCGCAGGTATCCAAAAGCGCACAAATCGCTTATCAGTAGCCCAAAAGCGCACATTTTTGTTGCCCAAAAGCGCGCAAAATGGCCGGCGCCCAAAAGCACACATTTTACTCTTGTAGAGTAACAAGTATGAGAACCACTGCCCGTCGTAATTTCATGCGCCTGGGCAAAAGTTTTAAACAAAATATTTCTTGACGAATGTGTTTGGTGGCCCTGTGAAGGGCCGATTGTTTTTGTTTTGGATTTAATTTTTGGGTATAATAGGTTTTATTTTCTCAACTATTTACAGTTTTGTCGGTTGGCATTTATTTTTTATGTCACGTAAAAATTGAATTCGTGTTGCCGTTGTTTTCTCTCCGCTCATAAATTTTTCGTTGTGATTGGAAAAACTCTTCTTTCATTTTTTACTTTTTTGACTTTTTTTGGCTGTCGCACCTTGTGATTTGAGGTTGATTGTAAGTTGGTGCTTCTTCAACACTTCAACGATAAGGTGAATGTTTGAACTACTAGCGTAGAAGTTTTCTTTCAAGTGCTTATGGAAGCTTTTCGCTCCGTTTGTGGTTCTGGGTGACATTTCCGCGGTTTCGGTCCACATTTCAGGGGGAAAGTTACAAACGCTTTTGTCCATGTAATTTTCCAGAATATAATCGCTGAACGTGTGTAGTCGAGGCGTCATTGGTGAACCTGGGCAATGCTCCATCAAGTCGACGAACGCGAGTAGATAGGCTAGGGGGCTATCGCCCCCCCCCCCACCCGACTTCTCGACCCATCGCGTCAGCGGCGGCGGCGTTCCGGGAGGTGGGGTGGGGGAACCATGCGCCTATCACGTCCCATCACGTGACTCCCCCGCCCCGCGGTCCCCTCGCAGGCCCCCTTCCCCTCGTCGGTAATGTAGAATTTCAAGATGTCGGCGGTTGGTGAAACAGGAGCGTGTCTACTATCAGTAAGGTTGGGGTGCGGTCGATAATACCTTCTATCGGTAATATCTCCTGTCGATAACACCTTTTTTTCTTTTTTCTTTTTTCTTTTTTTGTTTTTTTTGTTTGTTTTTTTGTTTGTTTGTTTTGTTTTTATTTTTTTGTTTTTTGTTTTTTTTTGTTTTGTTTTTCCCGCCCCTCATCATTTTTCGCCCCTCACCATTTCCGTGGTTTTTTAATGATTTTCCAGGTTTTTCCCCGATTTTTCAGATTTTTCCACAATTTCCCAGGTTTTTCCGAGTTTTCGTGATACAAATTTTCCGGAAATTTTCCTAAATTTTCCGATTTTTTTCGCAAGTTTCCGTGATATTTTCGAATTTTACGAGAGTTTTCCACAAGTTTTCACGAATTTTCTGAAATTTACCAAGTGTTTTTACAAGATTCTTTCTGCGCAAGACAGGATCCAGAATTCGGTCAACATTGGCGATCCGTCGTTGAAACCTATATCGATCACGAGCCGATTGTTCCCATGAACCTCGTCTCGCTTGTCTATACGCGAAATCCCACGCATACAGCACATGTACCGTAGGCGGGTTACAATTAAACGTTACACGCTTCATAGTTTTTTCACAATGCCGCTGATTGGTTGATATTCTATAATACGATCATGTATAATGAGACAATAAGCCGCGGTTTGAGCTGGAATATTCACAGATGATTCAAACTCTAAACGAACATCAACTGACCCCGTAATGAGGGACTCGTTTTGTTTAGCACAGTCAATGACAACGAGAGGGGCTAGATCCTTGAATTGTACTTTTGTTAACAATGGAGCATTTTTCCTACCGTGATAGGATGATTGAAAATTGGAAAACATTTCATACAACGCTGCAAAGTGATTACGATCAAAATTGATATTCAGATTCGTGTAAGGATAACATTGTGAGTTGAGATAGAGCTTGATGTCACGCAAAGCGCAAGTATCAAAGCCACTCATGCTCATCTCGCGAGCATTCTTCCGCCTTGTTTGAAATCCAAAAATGACATATCTCGGCTTTTCCAGTTGAGTTGCTCTTTTGATGCTCCATACATGCCTGGTAGTTGTAGGTAGCAGTGGATATTCGTAGAGTTCCCAGCTCCTGAAGCTCATAGCGATAGTAGGATCGCTAGCGATGTAGTTGAGCATTCGAATCTTTTCAACGTCTGACACTTTGACGTAGGGAATCATCCATTCGATTTTGCTGAAAGTTATTTTAAACTCCTCTGGAACTAGAGGAGCTATAATCCTGTCTGTATGATGGCGTTGACGTCTGTGTTGGATCGGAGAATGATAAGCTCATGTTTAGCGTTGACGATGATTCGTTGATAGTCTTCAGCGAACCCAAAGATAAATCGCAGTGGGATACAAATATCAAAATATCCATGATTGTCAACCAACGATCTCGTGTCGTCAAGAATCCATCCGGCATTTTCCATCAAGTCCTTTTGATCTGGACTTTGTGAGATGTAGGCTTTCATAGCAGTTGTCAGACCGACATTTTTTACCCTTTCAATCTCCACGGCATTAAGCTCGTAACCCATTTCCTCAAACAGGTGGGCTATACCATTGTTGACTATAGATGTGTGACCGACATCGTTTCCATAAGCTTTTGTCAAACGACCTTGAATATGTTGCGAACTCTTGCTCGGCAACATGTACGAATCCTGGTTCTGTACGCCGATGCGAATCTCATCGTTGTTATTGTACGTTGACGAGGCATATGGCTGGTGCGCGTGTACTTCATATTGCGCAATCGACTCGTCAAAGATGACCTTTTTCTCAATGGATAACATAGTATCAGACAGTGAATCGAATTCTGTAACCTAAACTTTTCAGGAACTGCACGTTCTGCGGTGTAATCACTTTGAGCTGTTTGTGTCGACTGATGATTCTTGGACGTGATGTGTGACTTTTATACTCTCCGTAGACGATTCCCATTATTCACTCTTCACGTGAAGTCTAATAGTGATGACTTCTCCTCGAAAATTCACCAACTTGCCGTCTTGATCCACAATACGCAGCTGGAGATGATGCATTGCCTGCACAGCGATCGGATGATAAATAACATGACTTGGTAGTTCAATGATCTTATATCCTGGTGGCACCACGGGAAAGAACTCGTGAATAGTATGTACTCGCTGTTCGTTTATATACGCTCCTGTAGTAATGTTACACTCGACGCGCAAGGCGTTGATGGTAAGAATCCTCACTGGTGATTGCGATTCATATTCCACATTCGCAGCAATGACCATTGGATCGAAACCTAAAAGTTTTCCAATAGAATCTTTTGGTCGAAAATCGATTTGTTAATTACATTTAATTTCACTACGCAGCGTGCTACTGTTCGCTCGCACTTTTTTCAAAAAACTCTCGATGCTTTCTAACTCGTAACTTCCAGAAGGTATAGTGATAACAATATTGTCAACATAAAATTTATTGTTGCCAATGTCGATGTTGGGGATTGAATTGAAAGTCAATAACTCAACTAATCCCAACGAATACTTTTTCTGGGGTGACAATTCGATCGGAGGAAAGAAATTAGTCTCCAATGTAGATGATGTCCCCGAGAGTGTTAATGTCAGTGTGTCCGACATGGCTGCTGGTTACCAACTAATACACACTCACACATTGTTGTTACTTTTATCGAGTAAAAATTTGAGACACAAGTGACCACAGATGATTTGATCATATTTTTGGTACTGATCACGATTGTAATGAATTATGCTACCGACACCGAAGTAGTCCATGAGTTCACGAGGTGGTTGTAGATTGCCAAAGCTATCAAAATAAAAAACTCGATTACCACCTTTTCTGAAGGCAACCCAATATGTTCCATGACCATTTTTATCATCCAGATTGATAATTGCTGCCTCATTTTTCTGTATATGCTTTGGCAAATCATTACGCATGTACACACCTCAAAAATAAGGAATTTTTAATAATTTTGCATACTTCAGCAAATCAACATTAGTGAGTGCTCGGTGCGGTAGCTCTATACGTTTTTTAAATGCAGTCTGATTCCAGATCCCCATGGTTTCAAATACAACCCTTTTCCCACGGTGACTGATTCCATTTTAAGGTTATGTCGTTTCGATTCCTCCAATTGACGCTTCGCAGCTTTCGCATCGTTGATAGCTTTAGCGATGCTTGCAGTGCCACCTGCCAGTGCTCCGGTAGCACTCAATCCAGCAAAAATGGGTAGCAAAAAAGCTGGTAAAATACCACCAATTTTTGTCGATACAGGTATAACGCGAGGCACTCGAACCTTCTTGTTACCTCCAGCTTCCTTAACTGCAGCTCTTGCAGCTTCCAAAGTTGATTGTACGGAACCCGTTGCTTTAGCTGCTATTTTTGCTGCATCGACGACATTTCTCAAGGGGATCTTCTTTTTCTTCACCACTTTCCTGAGTTTCTTTAGCCCCATACCGAGTTTTTTCTTTACTCCCATGATGCCGGTGACGCCCAGTGCAACTGCTTTTTCACCAACTCCTGAATCCTTGGCAAAAACGCGCTCAATTGCTCTTTTTGCAAGCAATTGATCAGCTTCGTGCCTAGCTGCTAGATTTTCACGATTTTTCGAATATGCGATATCGTGCTCCCTGCAGGCTTAATTGAGAGGATTGATTCCTCGATCCCCACGTTCGACGGTGAGCTTGTTGATAATGGTGTTGACGAGACCTCGTCCTCTCACAGCCATCGCTCAACTGAGCTCGTGGCTATAAATACCCTGTATTTATAGGTTTTCAAGTCAAACGCTGACAAGTCGTCATGGAGTTCAAACAACAGAATGTCAAATTACCTGTCATGAACTTTGACAGTGTGACAGAAAAACAGAAAAAATTCAAACATCACGGAAAACTACTGCCAAATACAGTTCGCGCTATAATTTGTGGTCCTTCAAATTGTGGTAAAACTAATGCATTTCTCTCACTTATTACACATCTAAACGATTTGAGATTCGAGAACGTTTACATTTACTCGAAATCTCTCGAACAACCCAAATACAAGTACATGGAAAAAATCATTCAACCGATCAAAGGATTGGGATATTTCCCGTATAATGACAACGAAGAAGTCGTCAGTGTGGAGGAAGTCAAACCAAACTCAGTGATGATTTTTGACGATGTGGCGTGTGAAAAACAAAACAATATACGTGCATACTTCTGTATGGGCCGTCATCGAGATGTGGATAGTTTCTATCTCTGTCAGACTTATGCGCGCATTCCTAAACACTTGGTGCGGGATAATGCTAATATGATCGTACTGTTTCGCCAAGATGACATGAACTTGAAGCATGTATACAATGATCATGTAAACACTGACATGACTTTTACACAGTTTCGAAATTTATGTGCGGCATGTTGGAAACACAATTACGGTTTCATGGTCATTGACAAGGATAGTGAACAAGGTCGATATAGAAGAGGATTCGACTGCTTCGCAACTATAAATTAAAGTGACTCCAAGCATGCAGCATAAGTATTACCTAAACTGTGACAAAGGTGACACCATGGAGCGAAAAGATGTACTACGCCACATCGTACAAGCCAGCGAAGCCATCCGCCGCAAACATCGTCTACTGAAACGTGGGAAAGCTGCTGTAGAGACGTCGGTGCGAGAAGTGTTCAAGCCAATCATTGATCCACTCCAGTCATTGACTAGAAAACCAATGGACCTGAAGATGGAATCAGTCAAAAATGAGGAAACTAAAGAAGAATTACCTACAATTGAGAAGGATGAGGAAAATGATTTATTTGAGCCACAGAGTGAAGATTTCGAGAGCTTCAGTCAAACTATCAGTGATCAAACATTCTCACCAAGTATTGCCAGTTCTCCAGCTCCTGTTGACACTGTGAAGAAATACTTAAACATGTTGAAAAACAAGACTCAACGAAAGAATTTTGACATGCAGTATGGAGTACGATCATTGAAAAGCGGTTTGTTTATTGGAAACGCACCAATCAGTTTCACAGAAAACAACATTCAAGTGGGAACTGAGGAGTTTGAGAAAACACCAGGACTTATCGAACTGATATTCAAAAAAACACCAAACAGTTTGATTGTGAATAAAGTTGACGTGGAAAACTATAAGAAAATCATCCGTCAAACGAGTGCAGATAGAAAAAATTATCAACCTGACAGGAGTCTACGAGGTGGTAAAGATATGAAGTATCTCACATACATTGCTGACAAGAAAGTAGGTACAGGTGTATATAACGTAGTCAATCCCGGACGTGACATCGATTATGTGCATTGGGATGATCCAAACGAGCTCGTTGATCGTTTGCGACTCATACTCGCGTCACAAGCTGCTGGCAACAACAGTCACATCAACGAAATCAACTCAATCATCGAAGAACTGAGAGAAGCTGAGATTATATATTGAGGGGATTGCATTGTACAACTTCATTCGCAAGCTAGACAATGGCGAGTGTAGACGTTTTTGGAAAACATCTAACGAGAGCTCAAAGACTTCGAGGCCCTCCAGGTGTTGGATTCCAATTGACCGTTGAGCAAAACTATGATTTGATGGGAAAAAGGTTATGCAACGTTGGCGAATCGATGGAAATGATGGATGCAGTGAACCTCGAAGAAGTTCATAGAATCATCGGAGATGAGATTCAATCACTGAAACATGTGATTGGCATTGTGACTGACAATTTGACAAAATCGCTGGAATCCTTGAATGATATGTATCAAAAACATATGCTTGAATATTCGAAGCAGATTAACGTTATTTTACATCGTCAGCAACGCATTGAGGAAGTAGTACATATCACACCCGAAAAAAATGAGTTTGAATAAAAGCAAGTATACAAACGCGTCACCCTCATTATCAACCCAGACATTGTAAGGATGGATGCGAAAGAAGCTCATGTAGAAGAGCTCCATAAGCCTGCAAGGAAAAATTATCGACGACGTCATGTGGATATGCGTGGAATTGATGAAACTTGGCAAGCTGATCTCGTCGACATGTCAACTTTTGCTGATAAAGGCTACAAGTTCCTGCTCACCGTCATCGATGTCTTCTCTAAGTATGCATGGACTGTTCCTGTGAAATCTAAAAATGGTCCTGACGTCACCGCTGCTATGAAGACTTTGCTCAAGGATCGTCAACCCAAGAATCTACACGTCGATCAAGGCAAAGAGTTTTACAATAAGGACTTCAAGGCACTGATGAAGCAATATGGGATCAACATGTACTCTTCATTCAGTGGCATGAAAGCATCCATCTGTGAACGCTTCAATCGCACACTCAAGAGTCAGATGTGGAAAAGATTCTCCCTCCAAGGTCATTACAAATGGATCGACATCTTACATGATTTGCTATCGAGTTACAACGATACTAAACATCGCACTATCGAGATGAAACCTAAAGATGTTACATCTGCAGATGAAAAACGTCTCCTCCAAGAAATTTATCGCACCAAACGTCAGCAGGAAATGTCTAAATTCAAAGTCGGTGATAAAGTCCGGATCAGCAAGTACAAACATGTTTTTAAGAAGGGATACACACCCAACTGGACTACGGAAATATTCACCATCACTGCCGTGAAACCAACGCATCTTACGACGAACAAACTCAAAGACTATCAAGAACGACCCATCGATGAAGGATTCTACACTGAAGAACTGACTAAAGTCAAGCATTCGGATGTATACCTCGTTGGAAAAGTGTTACGCAAGCGTGGAAATAAATTGTTTGTAAAATGGTTAGGGTTTGACAATACTCACAATAGTTGGATAAATAAAACAGACATGTAATCAATGAACGTGTATTTGCATAAATAATGTGTTTTTTAATGAAACCTGTACATTCGACATGAACTCATTTCCGCACCACCATAGCCCCTCTAGGAATCGCACGGGGTGGTAGAATTCATGGCACGTTTTTTAACGTGGTATCCCCAGTAGGCCTAATCCACGATTCATTCCAAACAGCTGTCATATTTTCTAGTTTTGCTTATGGTACGCTAATATTTACAATTCCTCGTCGACATCCATCAATTCTCTTATTTTATAGTGACCGTGAGCCAAAGTGTCGGTTGTAGTTGATAATAGATGACGCTTCTCGTCATATGGATTTAACGCGACTTTTGTTCGTTGAATTGTTCGAATTTCATGTAGATGTGATCGAAACAAATGTTGAATGCGATACTCTATACTTTCACTGAACAAGCAATGTATGTAGTCGTCAAAATCAATTGTTTTTGCTACAACGGATCCTTTGACACCTTCCGCTTTTTTGATTTTGTCTTGTCCTTCGACACGTAAACTGTACATTTTACTTCTTAATCCTACAAACTCTGTTATGATTTTTCCGTTGCATTCGTCCTTCATGAGACCCACAACTTTTTTGTTTTTCAACTCGATTCCGAAACGATTCGGTGAGGGATAATCTGACGTATCGAAGTGTTCATTGTTTTCTTTCATCATTTTGTATGGGTCACGATTTCGAATTTCATAAATCAGACTGTCTGTACCGGTTTACAGAATTTTCGCGTCTGTTGCAGGTTTCATAAAGTCGTAATGAAAAGAGTAAAGACATGTTTTGGATAGGTCGAGAACGCAGAAACCTATGTAAATGGGTTTGTTCACTGTAACCTCAACGCAAGCTAATTTAATTGCAACTAAATTCTCATCAAAAATTGTACAAGAGCTGAAGTTCGGTTTCGAAATCAAGGCTTCTGCACCGTATCGACCTAACCATTGCATGACTAGTTTTATATCTGCACGTTTTCTTACATTCTCCATGGTTTTTCCGTATACAACATTGTTCATCAATTTATAAAGATTTTTTTCAAATTCATTTTTGGCATTTTTACGCAATTCACTATTAAAATCAATGTAAGACTTTAACCATGGAGATTGCTTAAATTTCAATATTCTATGAATGCAACGTAAAACCAGTCCATGACGCAGTGCTTGTCTCAAATTTCTATAATGAATGACGTAACGTGTTTTCGATTCCAAAGAAGTTAAAAGTTTTGTACATTTTGAACCAGGAGGAGTCTTGTGCTCTGCGCAAAATGGCAAGTCATCATGTGAATCATGAATTTCCGGTGGATACTCGAGATCCACTTCTAGGATGTAACCTTCTCCGGCATCATCAGCAAGATCCCACGCAAAATCTTGTTGAAAATTTTCAACCTACTCAAATCCGCCATAAGGCAAGCACTGCGTCATGGCCCATCCATAAAGGTTATTAACATCGAAGTACATTAGATACTTGTCCTCCTCTTGAGGATTATACTCAGTGGCGAAGTAGGGATTGTTGGCCCTGGCGTAACGATGGCTGCATTGGGAGATTCCTCCTCGAATCCCCCGTTCAATGAAGAGGAGCTTGTCAATGTCTGTAAACAGCTCCAATTCAATACTCGTATGCTTGAGCATAGCGTCCCAGCTGAAACCTGGCGTTATATAGTAGTGCGCAGGATCCAGTCCAGAGAACGCGAGGCAGCTGTCTCGAAAGTTCTCAAAAACGTCCGCCAGGAGAAGCACGTCAGTCTTCAGGTAGAGGTCCGAGTACTTGCCAAGCGACTGTATGTTGAACGACTACCAGACTGTTTGAGCATGGCTAAAATAGAAAATAAATTTTTTTTCAAGTCTTTGAATAGAAAGATAATACGATAAGTGATAATGACGATAAAAATTAAAATAGTTTATTTACCAATAGTCATTGTCGGAAATGTTTTCATTCGTCAGGGTGCTGTAGAACGCTTCTTGAGGAGGTAGCTGGGTTACGTCCAATTTTTCCCAAGAGTCCAGGTACTCATAGGGAAACACTCCTTTCTTCATGAGGAGTTTTAAGCGTTCCTCGTCGAGATGTGAGTGTTCTCGATGGATGATGATTTTTTTATCATTCTCCGAGTATGACGCAAGTTTATGCAGGGATGAGTTCATGAATCTGAACGAGTCAATGAATCGTAAAGATATTTTGCTGTCATCAAAATGTTTTGTGAATGAGACGTATCTTTCCATTGTCTGTGGAATTAGAGTGATACGTCCCTCGATGCACTTGGCAATTTGTTTTATCACAAGATGACCGTCATATCCACTCAGGTTGTGGAATATAATCTGAAAAAAAAAAAAAAAAAAAATATGTAATTCTCATAGAAATATTTTTTTCAAAGTGTTATTGGAAAAAATATAATGTGATAAAATCTTACCGGAATAGAGAGTGCATCCTGGTACATGAGATTGCACTTTTGATGAGCTGCACCTCAAAACTTGCCCGTAAGATGACAGTGGTCTCTCACTCTGATTTGACCTTTCAAAAGTTTCTTGCAGATGTGACAGTCGACAGCTTCTCGAAACATCTCTTGCTCTGTAGAGGTGAGGAGTTCCATGGGTTTTGGATTCTTCATCTCCTCCTGGACTTGTTCCTTGAGTTCCACCAACTCTTCGGAGAACCACTGCGCGGGATCGCAACCTCGATAGCTCGCATAACGAGATTGTCCTTCATCGAAGCTACATTGGACATAGTAGCCAACGCTACAAGCCTCATGCGCTTGCACGACTCGAGTATTTTTTTCTTCGTTAGGAATAACTTTTTTCAATGAACATTCAAAATCCGCGTAAACGACGTATGGAACTCTGATATTGTTTTTATGATTGATGAATTTGAGAATGTTGTTCTTCTCTGTTGGCAATTTCACTTTACAATTATTTATTTCTTTACAATTAATTTCGTGAGCATTTAACTTCTCAGAATCTCGAAAGTAGTGAAGACACCAATCACAAATCCAGTGTTTTTCCTTGTGTTTAGAAAGCTGACTGCTTACTAGATATGAAAGATTTTTGATCCAGACATATGGTAATGGTAGCGGAGAGGTTCGCTCTCATCATCATCTTCATCATAATGATTTTGTATGAGAAGTAAATTTATATGCCTGTCCTGTTTTTCTTTAGTGATATGGATTAGGATTCCTTCAAAGTTCAGTTCTCCATCATATTTTTTGTAATAGGAAAGACGTCCTGGGTTTTTCACATTTCTTTCTACAGGATGTAAGGCAGATAAAACGGCCCATTTAAAACACTCACCGTCAAAATTTTGAATATTTACACATGCCCGCTTTCGCTTTATTGGTCCTGGTAGCTCGATGAAGGAACTCGCTCGCATAGGATTGTATTTGTTGATATACACACCGAGACTCACGATCCGACGCAGCCTCCATCCGGATCCTTGGTGTTGAAACTCTTCGATCTTTTTCAACAATGAATCCCTGACGTTGGTGTCGAACCAGGTGTTGAGATCCGTTGTTTGGGTGATGCTGTCGCTACAAGTTTCGAAGTTTTTCAACTCTATGACCTCTTCATCGTTTTTTAGAATGCTGAATTCACCATCCAAGGCAGTGTAGACTTTTGAAGCATTCTTAATCTTCAGACTTTCTTCCACATTGGTAACGAAAATTTCTCGAGCTTCCAACAAAAACTTGGTAATGTCCAGGTGGCGTAAATTGATTATGACACCTGTGCGGATGTGTGTCTTGAAGGCACTGTTGAGATCTTCCCATTTCACGCCATTTTGTAGTCCAGCTCCAATCACGAGCGAACCGCGCAACTGGACTATGTAACTGCGTAATCGTTGGATGGCACGTACACATTGAATTTTCACTACACTGGAGCTACTCTCACTCAATTCGCGCAATTTTTCGATTTGTGCTTTAGCGTCATTATTCAACACTGTAAGATCAACATCACCACCCCGAGTTAAAAATCTTTTTTGCGCGTTAATCACTTCGTACGCGGCTTTGAGTTTTGCTTCCGCCATTTAAAAAAAATTAGAATGTCACTCGAAAGTTCGACACTTTACTTAATCGTACCCGTTGGTAGACTGCCAAACTTGGAATTGAGTTTCAGTTCATATATTCCCACTAGCACTGTTACCAAGTCTACCGCGCACTGTTGCCAAGTCTACCGCACACTGCGACATCACAGTTAATTCAGATAATCAAAAGTTAAAGATTTGAAAATCATCGATTTCTGAAATCTCTGAAGCAATCGTACTGTTGGAAAATACCAGGTGTACTCCTAAGTAATTTCCGGTTTTTTCAATGGATGGCGTTCTGTTTTGTACCGCTGTTGGTAACACATACCATATGTCATTTTGTTCAGTCATATCGAGTGCTTGAACTGCGTTGACATTTTCTCGAAAATATCTTCCAGGAGGTTTTTATTGCGCTTCAAAAATGTCGAATTTTGTACCGAATTTTGAGCATATGCGCCATGCATTGCTTTTCATGTTCAATCAGGGGAAAAAAGTGTCCGAGAGCCACTGTGCGCTTGTGGAAGTTTATGGTGATCGTGCATTAACACTTCGAACATGTGAAACGTGGTTTCGACAGTTCAAAAATGGAGATTTCGACCTGAACGACGCCGCACGCTCTGGCAAGCGAAAATCGTTCGATGACGCCGAATTGCAAGCATTATTAGATGAAGACAACACGCAAACGCAACGACAGCTTGCAGATGCGTTGGGAGTTCAACAGCAAGCAATTCCCAAACGTCTGCGAGCCATGGGAAAAATTCAGAAGTGTGGAAAGTGGGTGCCCCATGAACTGACCGAGAGACAAATGGAGAATCGAAAAGTGACCTGTGAAATGCTGATTCAACGATACAAAAGAAAGTCTTTCCTGCATCGTATTGTTACTGGTGATGAAAAGTGGATTTTCCTGGAGAACCCTAAGCGCAACAAATCGTGGGTGAGTCCAGGTGAAGCATCGACATCGACGGCACGGCCAAATCGTTACGGTCGGAAGGTCATGCTGTGTGTGTGGTGGGACCAGTCCGGTGTTATATACTTTGAACTGCTGAAACCTGGTGAAACTGTGAATGCCGTTCGCTACAAACAGCAAATGGAAGATTTGAGCCGAGCCATTGTGGAAAACCGACCAGAATATCAACAACGACAGAAGAAGGTGATTTTGCTCCACGACAATGCACCGTCGCATAAGTCGAAAGTCGTTCGTGACACGCTGGAAAGGCTCAAGTGGGAAGTGCTTGATCATGCGGCTTGCTCACCAGACCTGGCGCCATCCGACTACCACCTCTTTGCCTCGTTGGGCCATGCCCTTTCTGAGCAGCGCTTCGACTCGTACGAAAATGTACGAAAATGGCTCACCGAGCGGTTCACCTCCAAAGGCAATGATTTTTACTGGCGTGGTATCCACAATTTACCAGAAAGGTGGGAAAAATGTGTAGAAAGCGATGGAAAATACTTTGAATAAAATAAAGGTTACGGTTTTTTTGGAGTTATGTGTTTTATTTGCAAAAAAACCAGAAATTAATTAGGAGTACACCTGGTACATCGCAAAAATCTTCAAGCATTTTCATGTTTTCAGGAACCACATAATTGAGTATAAAATTTTCACAAATTTGTTTAATGTCGTAGCAAAGAAACATGTTTGAGGCTTGAAATAACTCTAAAACCGTTGTAATTGGAGCTTTGTTCAATTCCACTTCTCCTGTATATATATAGCAGTTAAAAAATTTTAATTACTTCACTCGAAAAATCATTAATAACAATTTGATTTTCTTGCACTTACTTCCAACAATGTTGAAATAATGTTTTGAAAAAGTCACACCTCGCAACCAAAATACAAAGATGAACATGGAAATTTCTCTCTGGAGTTATAATTATAAAGTCAGAAAACGTTTCATCTGAAAAAAGTGTACGTAAATTTTGAATCACTGTGGAATTTTGTGAAGAAGAGGGTGAACATTGTTTAACATCAAACTTAATTTGAACATCAACTTTCAACCAATCCAGGATGATTGCAGGATCAAGATCAAAGCTCCAATTTCTTGGGTGAAATACAACATTATCTTCAGATATATAAAGATATGCAGCTGACAAAATTTGCGCTAAAATACGCCATTGACGTCCGCAATATTGGTCAGACACTTCGCGGCACAATATACGTGGTTGAACGGTTTTCTGATCAATTCGAGTTAACTCGAGACGCCAACTAAATCTGCCGCAAAGATATTCGACTGTAGATAACTTTTCACTGACTTCTATATTTTGATAACGTTTGCTCAAGGTGATCGAATACATTTGATGAAAATCGTGAAGCGACTGACTGTTAAACGAGGCGCGGAATTTTTGAAATGTTTCGCGATGATGTCAAAAATGTGACTGGCTGATGTTGGGGAAATCGGAGGTTGTTATATAGCTGAATGATGATGTCACCATCGGACCACCCTGCTATATAGGGTTCAAAACAGGATACGCGGACTAAATTTACATTGAAAGTGTAAGATAAATGATTGCATCACCCTGCTCAATATGTGTCAGGAATAAAGTCACGTTTCGAAAATCAAATGCTGAAGATAATAGCTTTCGTGAATAATAAAATCAAACGAATTCTACGTAGTGTTCAAAACAGGATACGCGGGCTACATTTGCATCGAAAATGTAAGATAAATTATTACATCACCATTGGACCACCCTGCTCAATATGTGTCTGAAATAAAATCACGTTTCGAAAATCAAATGCTAAAGATAATAGCTTTGGTGAATAATTAAATCAAACGAATTCTACGTAGTGTTCAAAACAGGATACGCGGGCTACATTGGAAGCGTTAGATAAATGATTACATCACCATTGGTCCACCGTGCTCGATAGGAGTCAATAATAAAATCACGTTTTGGAAATCGAACTATGAAGATAATAGCTTTTGTGAATAATACAATCAGACATTTTCTAAGCAGCATATAAAACAGGATACGTGGCTTCAAATGAATTTCCATTGTGTTAAAAGTTTTGAAAGTATATTTCAAGGATTTCAAATGCTATTCTTTTCATCGCTCTAAGAGATAAGGCGGCACGATGTTTACGAAATTCGAGCGCGGCTAATACCGGAAATGATATTCAAGAGCTGCAAGTCTCATGGTGTTTTCGTTTGGTAATAGATTCTCGAAATAAATTTTCATTCTTATACTGATTTCAATTGGATCAATCAACATACAAGTTCGATGTTTTTTTTTCTCGTAAGAGGATTTATAAATTGAAAAAAATCTTTAATCCTGTTAAGTAACTTCCGAGATTTTATCCTGGAAACTTTAGAATACAAAATTTTAAAATACTAATGAAAAATATAAAAATAAGACAAACTGAATAAAAAATGAAAACAAACAAACGAATAAAAATGGAGGAGCAATTAAATGGTTGTGCTTCACAGCAGGGTTGGGGAGGGGCCTCCTTGCATTAAAAAATTATTGTTCTATTTATTTTAGAATATAAGAATATATTCCCAAATCTTGTGAAAACACGTGGTAAATTTCAGAACATTCGTGAAAAATTGTGGAAAACTCTCGTAAAATTTGAAAATATCGCGGAAACTTGCGAAATGACTCGGAAATTTTCGGAAAATTCTAGGAAAATTTCGAGAAACTCTTGTAAATTTTGGAAATATCACGGAAACTTGCGAAAAGAATCGGAAAATTTAGGAAAATTCCCGGAAAATTTTTGGAGAATTTGTATCACGAAAACTCGCAAAAACCTGGGAAATTGTGGAAAAACCTGAAAAATCGGGGAAAAACCTGGAAAATCAGTGAAAAACCACGGAAATGGTGAGGGGCGAGAAATGATGAGGGGCGGGAAAAACAAAACAAAAAAAACAAAAAACAAAAAAACAAAAAACAAAAAAACAAAAAAAAAACAAAAAAAACGAAAACAAAACAAACAAACAAAAAAACAAACAAAAAAAAAACAAAAAAAGAAAAAAGAAAAAAGATAAAAAAGGTGTTATCGACAGGAGATATTACTGATAGAAGGTATTATCGACCACGCCCCAACCTTACTGATAGTAGACACGCTCCTGTTTCACCGACCGCCGACATCTTGAAATTCTACATTACCGACGAGGGGAAAGGGGCCTGCGAAGGGACCGCGGGGCGGGGGAGTCACGTGATGGGACGTGATAGGCGCATGGTTCCCCCACCCCACCTCCCGGAACGCCGCCGCCGCCGACGCGATGGGTCGAGGAGTGGGGGGGGGGCGATAGCCCCCTAGCCTATCTACTAACGCGTTTTCTACTTCCACGGGTTCAAATAATGGTAATCCGAAAAACAATCTAAGCTTCTTTCCTTTCACTGTTTCCTGTTCCTTATATACATTGGCAAGCTCCAACTCACAAATTTTTCGGTACCAGCTTTGGCCAAGATGAAATCTACAGCACTGAATCGTTGCGAGTGGATAAACTTCACGAATTGTAATGTGCGCAGACTGTTCAAAATCGACAAGAACCGTTTCTGGAGATAGAGCTTGGTCGCACAGTGATAACAAATAATTCCACATTTTTTTATAGCACTGAGCACTTTTTGACTGGTGAAAGCAGAATGCCACTTGATAATACACCTCTTCATAATGCACATGGACAGTGTAGAGCTGTTGAAAGTGCTGAGAGCAGTGTTAAATGTCCCATCGACTAAAATCGTGTTGCCATGATCTTGAAGAAAACGCAAGTTTCTTTAAGATCAAAAGATAAATGGATTTTCGAAGTCTTTCAAGGTCATTGTGGGTCATCGCTGAATGACTGTGCGTCTCCAAAACTTGTGTTGATAATTTTAAAGGATGTATCGTCAGATCCTCCGTCGCTTTTCTTTTGCAAGTATTTTTAACGAGGCTGTACTGGACTTCTTGTTCGTTTAGTGGAAGATGAGTATGCTGCTCGTTGAGGGACGGAATTCGCTGAACCACCGCGTCAGTTGTCAGCAAAGCGTTGCAACTTCGGTGACAGCAACGATATGACTTTTCTCCGTTTGCAAGAACGCGGAAAAAGCGGAACTTGAAACCTTTCAAAATAATACATTTAACTCCTTTATTGGTTGTAGTCCGGGAAACTCCATTTTTGTCGCTACTCGAGTTATGGAAATAACTTAAATATTTACGTCCTAACTCTTTTGAAGTGGGTTTATACATACTGTCAGCGCGCCAATGACAGCCACGCACCGAAAAGTAATTCTTCTAACGTAGGTTTATCAAAACTATCAGCAGCGCAGTAGTGGTTCTGATTTTTTTTCTTCGGAAAGAGGTGAAATCGGTGCCTCAGGTGAAATTTGTCATCCCATTTTGTGCGCTTTCAAGCATTTTCGTTACGCTTGAAAAACAGGTAGAATTTGCGCTTATGGTATGCAGCCCGTTACTTTGCTTCTATTTTTTTCTAAGCTCTCGAAGAATTCATCTCCAACAATTATCTTTTTTTTTTTCATATATATAACATATTTTGAAATTTTGAGAAATTACAAAGTATAATATATTGCTAAAATCGCCGATAATTCTATGAAATTCAAAGAATTCTGTAACTTATTTCAGAATATGTTTATACACTTGGTAAATTTCGTTTATAATATTTCCTTAGCATACGCGTAATATTGTTTTCACATTTTTTAATAAAGATGTGAAAAAGTTTAGTTTCTAAAATCAGAAATATTTTTGGAGAATTGGACAAACGTTTATAAAATTTAGAAAGTTTGGAATAGTTTCAATGACGTTTGAAACTTTTAACACTGAGAAAAATTTAAGGTGGATATTTACTTTTTTCCTTGTAAATCACTTGCATGAATAGTAAATAGGAGTATTTAGCATCCCCATTGGGCATCTTCTAATATTAGAAGTATTAGAACTATTGAAATTGCCGGTAAAGTACAGCATTCACAAAATGTGAATCCTCTGGACGGATATCTTTACGCAGAGGCACGTTCGCTTACGCACTTATATATATTTTATTTTTAATAATAATAATAATAAATTATTAGGTTCACATTAATGGATAAGTATTATTTTATTTGTTTATAATAATATATAATAATATGTACTAATTCTGTTACAAAAACAGCGTAGAATAAAAGAACATCATTTTTCATATTAATGACAATCGAATGAAATTAATCAATCATGTTTACTATATCAGTGATTGGCTTTAATTATGATCGTATTGAACAAACTTTTTTAATGATTCTATAATCATTATAAGTTACAATATTGCATATGTAAGAGTAAATACTGGATATCATTTTGAAAATACTTTATAAAACGAAAGTTTTGATTTATTACAATTTTTCCTTGTTGTGTTGATTGAAGCCAATAAGTAAATATTATATATCTTATTCAAAAATAAATATACATTATTATCATTCTCAATGATTCGAAATATCTTAAATAATTTTTTTCTACATCATACCAAAAAATCGCTTGTAAAAATTACCCTGAGAAAATTTTTTAGCGATTATTCTTATAGTTTTATATGATTTTTGGTGTATTGAGTATATTCTTTTGTTTTTACCTATAAACTTTTCATTGATGCATATACACTGAGAAAATACTACTTGAACCCATGTGAAACATTTCAATAAAGATTCTTCATTATTAAAGACCTGGGAGTGCTTATTATAGTTCTAGCAGTGTTTCCTCCCAGCTGAAAATAATCAAATGATCCGTCATTTATCCGGTCATTTGACTGATCATATGGATAAATGGGCATTATAGTCAAATGACTAGACCAAATGGGTCGACAAATGGATTTCCAAATGATCGAACAAACGTCTGACCAAATGGAACAGCCAAATAAAACGGACAAACGTTTTTTCATTTAGGAACGTTTTCAAAAATTTCAAAGTTTTTCAACAAAAAAAATTGCATCATGATTTTTGCTCCTCTGTCGATTTAGCGTAAAAAAAAGGTTTTTTTTACACGCAGCCATGTGACCAAGCCATTTGTCTAACTGATTGTTTATTTTATTTGGCTGCTCGATTTGGTCAGGCGTTTGGCCTATCATTTAGAAATCCATTCGTCGACCCATTTGGTCTAGTCATTAGAACAGAATGCCCATTTATCCATATGATCAGTCAAACGAATGGATAAATGACGGATCATTTGATTATTTTCAGCTGGGCTCAGTATATAGGCAATAATGAAAAATTTTTAGGTAAAAACAAAAGAACATACTCGATACACCGAAATTCATATCAACTATAGAATAATCGCTAAAAAATTATTGGAGTTGAATTAGCTTTTTAATAATGAGTGAAACGACAACGTCTGAGAGTCAGAGTATTTATTCTTGTAAGAAGGCGTCGGTGGTATAAAGAAGAATGAACAATATATAGAGAATCGCTCCGGTACAAAACCACACTCGCACACACTTATATTCTACACAGGCGCACTGCGCCGGCGCGCTGACAAGCGCGCCCCACCTTGACAGAAACGGCCTGATCACGCCCGGCGCCCTGCCCAAGATCCTGTCGCCGACACTTCCTCCATCTTGGCTGGCCGTCGGGTGACCCGGACTCTTATTTACGACCTATTGTAAGTTCAGACAAAGATTAGTAAAATAACTACGTATCATTCGTTCAGAATCTTCGGTCTGATTGAATCATGAGAATCAAAGGGAAGGGGTTTTGTCATTGTATCCGCTTGATTCTCTTTAGTCGCGACCAAATGAACGATCATTTTCCCTGATTCTACACATTCCTTAATGAAATCCCTATGGGTGTCAGCCATATGCTTTCTATTCCCATTGATCTCTCTGAATCTAAGATCTTCCCGAATCTTTTCCACATTTTCGTTAAAAATTTTTAGTCTGTGACTACTATCCTTTTGGACGCATTCGCCAGCAGATCTGTTGTCGCCCCAGATCGTTATTGGGAAGAAGGTATTCCCTGAAACATATCTGAGTGCTTTATCCAGTGAGATGAGTTCCTGACAAGCCTCACTCATTGCTAGATACTCAGCTTGACAGGTGGAGAGAGTCACATAAGTCGGTTTTCGATTTCTCCAAGCAATTGTGTCTCCGAACAAGCGAATAAGATACCCACTTGTTGAAGACGAATCTTCGAGATCTCTGAAGCTTGAATCTGTGTATGATTCCAATATCTGTTTCTGACCTCTGTAAATCAGTCCGGATGACCTGATGCCACTTAAATATCTCAGGGCTCTTTTGACCCCAGCCCAATCTTCTTCTGTTGGAGCTGTCTGTTTTCTGGCCAAGTAATTTACAGAGATTTATGTCCGGTCTTGTGCAGCTTGCCAAGTACATGAGACTTCCAATCGCTTCTCGATATGGAACATTTTTGATTCTTGAGTCTTGTGATTCTGTCACTTGATTCACTTTCACCCCTTTAGCTCGATTTAACACTTGTCTGGTCACTATAGGTGTATTCTGGGGTTCGCAAGTTTCCATGCCAAATTTCCTCAGGACCGATTCGAGATGTCTTCCTGGTGTTTCTTAATTTCATGATTCTTGGGGTCTCTTTCAATATCATCATTCCCAGGAACTGTCTTGGCTCCCCCAGATCTTTGAGTTCAAGAACCTGACCTAGTCTTGATTTCGTGAAATCCAAAAATTTTTTATCGTTGCTTGCAAGGAGCATGTCGTCCACATAAAGAACAACGACTGCAAATTTTCCTTGTCTACGCCAGGTAAATAGGCAAGGCTCATGTAGGTCATTCTCATAACCCAGTTTTCGTATTTCCTCTGTAAATCGTTTGTTCCATAATTTTGGACTCATTTTCAGGCCATAAAGGGACCTTTTGAGTCTACAAACTCTTGTCTTTCGTGATTCTGGATTCATTTCAATTCCATCTGGGATTTTCATGTATATTTTATCTTTGAGAATTCCATTCAAGAACACCGTTTTGACGTCGAGTTGGCATGCATGTAGCCCATATTTGTTTATAATGGCAAGAACAGATCTCACCACTGGGAGTCTCGAAACAGGCGCGTAAGTATCCCTAACTTCATAATGGCCTTTATCTTCGAAACCACGGATCACGAGCCTTGCTTTGAATCGAGTCTTTCCATCGTTTTCTCGCTTTCAGTTAAATACCCATTTTGAGTCAATTAGATTCAGCTTGCTACCGTCAGTCATTTTTTCAGGTCTATCCACGATTTCCCAGACTTTATTTGAGTCTATTGAGTCTAATTCCTCAGGTATTGTGGACAGCCATTCGGTCCTTTCTTCTGATCTCATGGCCTCATTGTACGTGGAAGGCTGCCCATTTAGGATCGTCATTAGGCATTTGTTTTTATTGGATTCATCGATCGTGGTTTGATTAATGCTCGAATCATTTACATATCTTGCTGTTTTTGAAGAGTCGACTTTGGTTTGTTTTATGTTTCTTTCAGATCTTCTGACTGGTTGATCCCGATTCTCTGACAATTTCGATTTTTTTCTCGGTGATTCGTGATTCTGTGAATCTTTTCTGGGTCTTACCTTTTCTTGGGTTTGGTTTCGACTGTCTGTTCTGGGTTCTTTTCTGTTTCTTTAGATTGCCAATCGATTTCATCGATCTTGGTTTGTCTTGTCTTATTCCCTACTCCGTATACATCCTTGTATACCATTCTTTTATTGAATCGAACGTTCCGGGACTCTTTATGTTTTCCTGAGCCTGGGTGCCACAATAGGTACCCAGTGTTCATGTAACCTACCAAAACAGCCTTAATTGCCCTCTCACTGAATTTTGTGAGAGATTTGGGCAGTGAGACATATCCAATGCAGCGGAATCTTTTTATTCTTTGAAAATGGCATTTTGTCCCAGGTGCTAAAATGATCAGAGGTGTCTCAAATTCTATTGATTTGTGGGGTGTCCTATTATAGACGTGAGTGGCTGCCTCAAGGGCAAAACCCTACTTGTTCTTAGGCAGACCTGAATCTAAGAGCATTGCCCTGACCCGTGCAATCTCGATCAAATAGGCCTTTGCCATTCTTGAGTGATCATCTATAAAGACAATCACGAATCTTTTGGACCCTGGGTGCGATGCAGGCCTTATAGTTCACATCAAATCGCAATGAATCATTTGCAGAAGTCTGTCTGCCCGTTTCCTTTCCTCATTGTGAGGAAGTATGTTCAGTTTGGATAGTATGTAGACCTTGCAATCAAGAATCTCATTCGTGAATTTGACATTCCTGAGTTCAATGTGAGTCTCGCGTAATTTCTTTAAGTAACAAAGGCCAGTCTCAGCTGACTCGTCAAACAGCATTTCTGATACCTCCCTCTCTCTTCCAATTGCAGAGCCAGCAACAGTCGACTCTTCGACCAAGGCTGATACCCCGGCGTCTCCCTCCGAGCCACGCAGCTCAGCCCCCTTACTGTTGCCCCTCTGAGATTGTTCAGGCTAGTCCTTGGTGACCAGAAATGCCTTACATTCATAGTCCCCAAAAATGTCCCGACCTAAATCTTCTGATTCTATGACTCTGAAATTCAGGACCCAATCTGGCCTCTGGTAGTTCCCAGTAAGAACAGACTCCCCTGTCACCTTGTCAAAAATTTCCGATTCCCTGTCATCCATAAATATCTCCATTCCTGCATCCGCGAATCGTCGCAAGGACAACAGATTCTCAGAAACCTGTCCTGCCACTATTACATCGTTCAAGACTACCTGACTTTTTCTGGGAGACTTCGATTCAAGGGTCAACCTCCCCTTGCCTTCGATTCTTATATTCGCGGATTCGTTCCTATTCGCGCTTTGAATCGATTCACCATTTCCGCGTCGGTAATCCCCCAAAGATGACCTTGAATTTATTATATGGTCAGTGCAACTTGAATCAGCTATGAATTTTAAATTGCCTTTCTGATTCTTTCCGTTTTTTTTTTGGCCCTAAAGACCCCACACCACGACAGGCCCCAGAGTCGTTACTCCTGCCACTGTGTGTTCGCTTAGTGACTCTGCCAGTCGTCACTTTGCGTAAACTCCCTTGCTATTGACTCACAATTATATTATTTTCAAATTCTGAACCTTTACCTCCATTCTTTGGACAATACTTAGCAAAGTGGTTTGCTTCGCGTCCGCATTCGTAGCAGATTCTTTTCCCTTTCGGAAGTGTACACTCGCGCGCCCAATGGTTCTTGCTCCGCAAGAACCATTCAACACCAACCTTCCCGTCGCCGCCGTCCTGCGGGCACTTGTGCCTGCGTCCTTTGGGATTTGGGTCTTGGATTCCTGAGTCTGTATTCTTTCCAGCTTCTCCGACAGCTTCTCCGCTTTAAGCTTAGTCAAAAAATTTTTTATTTCTTCCAGATTTATTTCATTCTGTGAGGTTTGCCTTCTTATGAGGTCCGCGCTCCGGAGTTCCGTGACTACTGGGGTCACGGCCTGATAGAATGCCCTTCTCTTTTCTTGTTCTGTGAGAGGAATCGATCCCTCACTTGATTCATATGTGAGAATCATAGAATCAAACCTCTCAATGAAATGAGCGACTTTTTCACTTCTATTCATCTTTAAAGAATAGATCTTTGAGCGGACCGAGCTGTGAGTTACATTCGTCTCACTCCTTTTGAAAACCCGGAGCTTTTCAACGATTTCTTTCGAGTCCGTGATTCCTATGATTCTTTTGTGGTACTTTTGATCAATGTGACTGATTATGATATCTCTAACGATACCATTTTTTCTTACGTCCAACCCCCGCGGGAGACCTTGTGGCCTCGGGGTGTTGGAGTCAATCACGTCGAGCAAATCACTTGTAAGGAGCTCTGATTTGAGCGAATCGAGCCAGAGCTCAAATTATGATTTCGGAGTCAGCTTGTAATCTCTCCTTATATTAACCTTGCCGAAGAAGTAATCGTTCGGAAAGGTCAAGGCATTGGATCCCTGCAAGGCTGACTCGTCACAAACCCCCCCTGACTCCTGCTCTGGATTCCCCACCGGACCCTTCCTTTTAATTTGGGATCCTTTGGGTTGGGAATCTTTAGGTTGGGAATCTTTAGGTTGGGAATCTTTAATTGGTACTGAAATCATTACATCGTCCATTATTTTAGGTTTCAGAGCTTTCTTGTTCAGAATTTTCTGGGGAGGTGTCAGTTTATCGGCAAGTTGGATTTTTGGAATCTTATTATGAGGAATCTTAATAAGATCCTTTTTCTTCCCCACATCGGAGCCTTTGAACCTCCAGGTTCAAATTCACCACATCCGCTGCCACTTTTGTGGCCGACTCCAGTGTCGCCATGACAGCCGTCATGCGATCTACAAGTCCAGTCATGCTTCCCACGAGATACTCGGTCGTGGACTTCAGTTGGTTGAAGTGATCTTCTGGTACCAACACCAAGCGAGGCTGCTCCCCTGGACTCTGGTGCTGAGCGTTGGACTCTGCACCCGGAACCTGAGTCTCTGACTCCTCTCGTTCAGTAGACCAGGCAACTTACCCCGTTTCGATAGGCGGTGCTAACTCCTCTGGACCCTCAGACTCCCCTGAATATGAGTCCTATGATTCGCCATAGTCTGAATCTACTCCGCAGTGGTATGACACCAGACCTTTTACTGAAAACAGTGATTCAAATTATTATCCGGTTATTGTTATGCACCCTGAGTCTAACCTCGGATTTAGAATCATGATTTATTATTCATACACTTATTCACATCTAAAAAAGTATGCAAAGAAAACTGTCCA